>CM033274.1:15749097-16344097 GCA_019343175.1 Oedothorax gibbosus | reverse complement strand
ATTTAGTATTTGATTTAAATTATGAATTTATATAAAAATTATTTTTTTTGCATCGAAATAAAGTTTTATAAAATTGAATCGAAAATTTTGAGTTTGAAATAAGATTACCAATTTTAAGCCAAACATAATAATACATTGAATCAACAACTTCGGCTGTTTCCAATTCAGGTTGTTTACAAAATGAATCTGATATCTCATTCGCTACAAAGCCAGCAAAGATTTTGGGCTCAATGTGATATAACTTTTTAAATCATGATCATGTGGAATACTGGGATTGAACCAGCCTGAGAATTTCAATATAGGCTTGGTTAATCTACTTTTAATACCTAATCCAAAAACAGACACAAAAAACTGGGCATTTATTTCTTCATATCTTTTGCCAGTCAATAGGCCTTTTACCGGAAATCTTTGACATATCTTTACACACAACAATACTGGTACAATATCGTAATGGAGGCTAAAAAAATAAGTATAATTTGAGTGTTACTTACAGCGGTCGGGCGATTACTTCTCAAATATGATAGCAAATCACCTCCTTCCATCAATTCCAAAATGATACATTTTGTAGTGTTATCAAAGCAGACTCCTATTAGTTCTAAGATGTGGTCGTGCTTCAAATTGCTCATTAATTTAGCCTCTTTTAAGAATTCATCTTTTTCGAAGTCAGATGCTCCTTTCTTAAGTGCCTAATCAAAAATATATTAAATTACAAATTAGAAAGGAAGTACAACACCATTGATATGCAAATATATTTAAATAATCATACCAAATAGTTATTACTATAACGATTTCTATCAAAAATACTTTGTTAAGGTATACATTGATTTTTGCATTTCCACATGACAGCCTTCAATCATCAAGTTTCACAAGCTGTTGCTTATTCATAATAACAACGCCTATCAAACATGTTTAAACTTCATAGCATATTTAATTACAAAAATAGAAAGTTTAATAGTAATCAAAGAAAGGTTTTTCATTATTTTTTGAAGATTTTAGCCGAAAACACTCTTTACCTTAATTTTTAAGCCTTATAAATTTTAGTTCAGCATTTGTAACAAATTTAATGATTCATTACCAGTTAGAGAGTTTATCAAAAAAAAATTAAATAATTAATATCTATAAATTACCAAATCTGGCGTCTTGAAAATATCCCAACTTGCAACGAAATATTCTATCCCATTTACGACAACAATGTCATAACTCATTGAAACCACAATTTGTCAAGCAATGAATTTGAAATTAAAAATTGTTTTAATTTTTAGAAAGTTTTGAAAATGGGTTTTCAAGGGAAAATTTTTAACTATTTTTACAAGAAATTTTGGGACTCACAAAAGGGCTCAACTTAAAAAGTCAAATGATTTCAATATATCCCCTATTTATTAACTAAATAATTTTCACTACATGTTGTTGCTAGTTATTAGCATTATAACTAGCTTCGTATCCTACAAAAAGAAATGACTATTATTGTATACATACTTTTATGGCAACTTTCATGGTTTGATGATGGGATTCTCCTTCACCGTTTACTATGCCCTCAAACACTTCCCCAAACGCTCCACTGCCCAAGAATTTTGTTACTACTATATTTTCTTTATGGATTTGTGGCAAGGCTAACAATTCTTCGTCTGTTGGTAAATCACTATAAAACAATTTTTTACCATAAAAACCTTTTTTTTAATACATACATGTGTGGTTTATTTAAGAACAAAAACATGTAAAAGTCTTTAACAAAAAAAAAACTTACAATAGATTATACAGTGCATTTGTCTGAACTAAATTTGCATGAAGAGGCAAATCTTCAAGTGTTGCAAGTTCTAAATCGGGTGCTAATTGGTTGGATGCTGCTGTTTCCTGAAGTAAGTTCTTTTTGCATTTTTCTTTTTTTAAGTGCACTATGTACAGAATTGCCAAAAATACGGAAATTAAAACAACAGTTGCGACGCTTGAAGCAATGACAACTCCATATGGATCACCAGTAGGCTTTTCAATGAGAGCTAAAATGAAAATACTAAATATACTTTTACATTCAACACCAAAGATAAAAATTTTAAATACATACTTGAAGTATTTAAACTATGTACAATAAACTAAAATAGTAAAGTGAGTGAAGATTCTCTTTAAAAACTACAAAATATATAGAAATGAAATGACATACGGTAAAATTTTGATTTTTACTAGGCGTTAAATATACATTACATTAGTCATTAAAGTAAGTCAAAGTTTGGAAATTTCGGCCCACAAAAAATTATTAACCGTTTTGTGCGTAATGTAAAAAAATGAAATATTACAAATTAAATTGCTTTTTAAAAGCTTAACTGGGTGACATACCTAACAAAGTCACAGGGCATACATGACACTTGTAAATTTAAAAGAAAAAATAATTATCTTAAAAATTTTAACTTCATGACAGGTTGCATAACTACGAAAATTTCCAATATTATAAATATTTACTAAAATTTTCCTAAAGTTTGGATTCTGTGTTTCTCACCATATTTAGATAATCAGAACTGCAAATTTGTTTTAAAGGGACTTATTAAAAATATTCTTAACAGTAATTTTTCTTTAATTTAATGTTTATTTTATTGTTCAAAATTTTGAAAATAAATTAAAGGTAATTCTTAAATTTTATATGGGTTATGTGAAATTAACCACATGCAATAGAAACAAATAAGCTCTTACCCCTAGCTTCTGGCATGTAGAACAGTTTATCAGAATAACTAAAATTGCTTTTGCCATATTCATTGAAAGCTCTAATCCTGAACTCATATTTAGTATTTCCTGAGAAATTACTTAAAATATATTGTGTTATTGTAGTGTTTTTCACAAATTTCCATTCGTTGACCTTTTCTCCGTCTTCATTAGATCGAAATTCTAATTCATACAAAATGTCCATCTCTCCATTATTATTTGATTCTTCCCAACCAACTTTGTAAATGCGGCTGCCTACATGTTCAACTTGAGGTTTCCCCGGTACACTTGGCACATCTCCAGAAGTCATGTATTCAAAAGTGAAACCTTCTGGAAAGAGAAAAATCTCCCCAATCTCTCCATAGGTTAAAATGAGCCTGAATTTGTATTTAGTTTTTGGATTTAAGTTTTCAAGCAGGAATATTTGTAGGGGGTTAGCAGGTACGGTCGACTCATTGCAACTATTGATAGAAAACCAATTGTTGTATCCAACCTAAAAAAAATAAGAAAAAAATATCTTCACCTCTGCATACATATGTACAGAAGATGATACAATGCAGGGGGAAATATGTCTATCACTTAATGCATGCAAGAACAATATTAAGAGTCTACTTTTACAACTGGATCATCAAAGAAACAAATTAGTAAAATTATGGGTTTCCTGTTAAATCTGTAGGTCTATTCCACAAAACACAAACTCATATTAAAATAACTAAAAACTTCTTGACAATACCCTCTAGAATTTATTGTCTAAAGCTATCTTTGAAAAATATATAAGCACACAAATTTAAATTGAAATTCATGATTTTTATCGGAAATGTAAAATGTATAAAATTAAGATTTGTCTTTACGTTACCTCCGAATATTCCAATAAGTGCTTTACTATACTATTGTCTTCTGGTGGCCTCCATGACAAACATATGGATGAAGAAGTAACATTAACAAGTGTTAAATTGTTTGGGAGAGAAAAAGCTGTCACCATGATTTCTTTACTGTCACTGAACTTTTGACAATCAGATGAATATGCTCGTACCTGAAAGACATTTTGTAATTGAGAGCTTAAAATTCCAATCAAATGGAAGAATTACTTGAAAATTGTATTAAAATTTGATAATAAACTAAAATGAATGTTTATAAGTATATCTCATTTGATGCTAACATGACTGATTAAAATAGTGTTTGTCTGATGACTGACTCCTCTGACTGATAAATGTCTTATTTTTATACAACTTTTATGTTCTTTTTAAAATATACATGCTATTTGATTTTTATAAATTAAAATGAAAAATTAAAAGGTCTTATTTTAAATTTTAGTTGTTTGTCCTTTTTCGCTGGAGAAGATCTATAGCATTATAATTTTAGAAAGTTGAACAACAATATTAATAAAAAAGTTTTCGTAAAAGCCTTAATCATGTGCTTGTTGAACTCGTATGTATTCTTCAATAAATTCATTACTTACCGTTATATAATGATCTTTTCCTGCCTCAGTAGTTAATATAGTTCCAGATAAATGTGATGTAGAATCCTTTCCACATTCAGATTGAATGGTGGATATTGAATCTCTAGTTGAATTCCTGGTTTTCCAACGTATTTCATAAAAAATTGGAAAACCATTTGGTTTCAAAGGTGTCTTCCATCGGATGTCGATTCTGTGAGGGGTAACAGAATAGGCATTCAAGTGTATTGGAGGCGAAGGAGCTAAAAATTATTTTTTTGTAAGAAACTGAAATGTAATAACTAAGCATGCAAAAAAATAAATGTTAAATGCAAATACAATACACAATGTTATAAAATAAAGAAATTGTTTATGTGATTGTTTGAGGAATGGAAATCACACAAAAAGTTTCAATGCTAGTAAATTTACCCCCATAACCCAAAAAAAGTATGGAAAACTATAACTTTTGCAAATTTTTAGGTTGTCAAAAGTGTCTTTTTATGGAAACCTTTAAAAGAAATGAAAAAAAAATATAGTTTAAAAAACAAAAACAGCACAACTTACAAATGTTATATAAAATGTGTATAAAAATTTTAAGAAAATCAAATGAAAGTACAATGATAGCATTTTTTTTAAATTGCCCAAGAGAAATCTTTTTTCCTTTCACTTTATCTAATAAGGAACACACTATTTATCTTCAAAAACATGAAAGCCCTATTTACAATAAAATGCTTAGTAGGGTTCAAAATGTTTTCCCAAAAAAAATTCACAATTGGCACAATTGATTAATTATGAAAATCTTACTTCCAACAACAGTTTCGTATAGAGCTTCTGGTCCAAGCGTTGATAACCCTCTACTGTAGTAGTTCATGACGGACACGCGTATCGAGTAGTTGGTAAATGGGTCTAAGTTTTCAAGAACAACATTCTTGCTGTAAGTGCTCTGAAATAACATAACATTCATTCAAATAGATTTTACTTTTTATATTTTAAAAGTAATCAGCTGATATAGAGAATTACACTTAAATAAGTAAATATAAATATCCATTGTTAGAATCTTTATTTAACGCACTAAAAAGTATCGGCATATTAACCTTTAATTTATATTGTATTGTTTTCTTGAGTCAATTTTTTACTATGTTTTACAAAACAAGTATTTACAAATCCTGATATCTTACTATATTCAATATATTTTTTAAAAATCATGTACAGAGCAATTACAAAACAAATTCTAAAATAATAAAGCTGCAGAATGCTAAAAACCACTTGTATAAATAATGTGAGGTTAGACAGGAACCCTTGGAAAGCTGTGGAAATTTATTGAAAAAAGTCAATAGAGCAATGTAATAATGGAGAAATCTAGTAAGACAAAAAAGTTAAACAAGAGGCTTTTGCCCCCACTGAGTTTCAATAAAAATTGCGAATAGATTAATCCTTATGACATTTTCACCATCGATGATGGCTCCATATAAGACATAGTCACTGAACTTGAATGTTACTTTACTATCTATTGTCGATTTTTTTTTTAATTTTAACTCCCTCACTCCATTAATATTTGCCAATCAAAATACTGTTGCCTAATAAATGCTACTATCAAATATCACATCAATTGGTTGAATGGTTCTCATGTCACAAACAAACGCTTTTGAAAAGATGGAAAATAAAGGCATTTGCTTATATTCCTGAAACTAACATATTTAATTTAACTCACCAAAACTTTACAACGTTTTAAATCGTTACTAATGAAACAAGAGCTGTTTGATGCTTCTGATACAGCCCCATAATATAGTGTATATAAAACTGATGGAGTTGATATTTTTTTGCAGACTGCTGGGCGCTGAACATCAGGTAAATGCAAAGTCAAAGAACTGGACGATTTTCCAATGAGTTCAGCTCTAAATGAATAAGATTCTGTAAGAAGGCAAGATACATCTGGAAATGGCTGGATATGATGACCAATAGCTCTGATGCTTCTTATTCCTTTTATTTCTTGGACTACAGGGAGTTCAGAATCTAAATGCTGTTTTATTTTGTTCATGCTGTAGATTTTTCCGGTAGTCAAATTCGACCAGTAAATCTTTTCACTGTCGACAGTTATAGATGTTGGGGGTAGTCCTAGGAAAAGAAGGAACAATTAATTATTTTTTTTAAAAAACTGTTTCAGGCAAACATTTTGATTGTCCAAAATAGTCAAACCATACTTAAAGTAATTTAAATAATCAAGTTTTTTGTTAATGTTTACAAAGTGATTAGATAAAACAAATTAACACACCCTTCAGTGAAAAAATTTACTTATGATTATATTTAAAAAATGTAATGAAGTGAAAATATTGGCTCAAATATTGTGTAAACTACAAAACAGTTCTACATTAAAATTATGTCTGCACCTTTGTAGAAAACACAATTTCCTATGCCTATGTTATAAAGTTAAAACATAGATTTGTTTCCCACAAGGCACTTATATATCCTAAGAAAACTCTTCTCTATCCAGAACACAAGAACATTTTGGATCTTTTCTTTGATACTTAATAAAGGACCTCTAATATAGATTCTTACCGTAACTTTCAGTCCCATTAATGAGTATTTTACAAATGCAGCCTTGAATATCAGATGAATAAATATGACCATATAAGGAATCCACAAAAAGTATTTTCAAATGTGCCTTATCAGAATTATCAATGGTGATTGCTGGACCAACTGTTGCTGTTTTACTGCAGTTGCATAGAGGCATCGAAATGAGTGATTTATTTCGTTTGACTTTTAATTTATTAGAAGTTGGGGCTTCTGTATATTGCATAAAGAAAGGCCTAACATTGGAACCATTTGTATCAGATATCATTAAATCGTAATTGTTTCTAAAAGCTCGAGTGTAAATCAGTGATCCTGAAAACGGTTCGACCTCAATATTTTTAATTTTGCATGGTCTCTCAAATATTTTCTTTGGGTAACTGTTGTAGCTGAGATCAATGGACCAAACACTGCTTTGATGAGCTTCTTTATCTATCTCGACCCAATAAAGTTTGCGGCCTATCCAATCTATGCTCAGTGAAGTTCCTTCTGTCCCCAGGTGTTTGATCTGCAATATAATGTTAGAACTAAAATTAGAACTTTAAAAAAAAAAATTCATACAATTATTATATCAGATAAGAAAAAGTATATATATATATATATATATATCTATATATATATATATATATATATATATATATATATATATATATATATATATATATATATATATATTATATATATATAATATATATATATATATAATTATATATATATATAATATATATTAATCGAACATTATTCTTTGGTGGTTAACACCATAACCAACCACTCAAAACGATGTACCAATTCCCATTCAAAATATGACAGGGCTAGGCAAGCTGATTAAAAGATTTTTGTGATACACCTCAAAGGTTTGAAATAGAAAATCCCAACAGTGGCAGAAAAATAGACTGCAGCCAGCCTCAGACCTCAGTGTATGTAAATGTTTCAACAAGGAATATAATTTTAAAGCACTTTATTAATAATAGTCAATTATTTATCAATCAATTATTAATAATCAATTATTAATAATCAATTATTAATAATCAATTATTAATAATCAATTATTAATAATCAATTATTAATAATCAATTATTAATAATCAATTATTAATAATCAATTATTAATAATCAATTATTAATAATCAATTATTAATAATCAATTATTAATAATCAATTATTAATAATCAATTATTTATCAATCAATTATTAATAATCAATTATTTATTAATTTAATCAAATAAATTTCTACTCGCCAAAGATGTGTTTGTTCCATCTAAAGAAGAAACCATCAAAGATCCTTCTTCTTCAAGTACAAAAATTTTCTTCTCTAGAGCCATATAAGCTATGGCTGCTGGGTGGGTAGCTTTAATTAATAAAAGCTTTTCTTCATGAAAGTCGAAGTCGGCTACTTTTACGCTATCGGATTTGGCTAGCAAAAGCTTGGGAACAGGACGTTCGATAGAAGTTTCAGCTTTCACAATGTCACTAGCTTCACCAGGTCCAGCTTCAGTATAAGCAAACACCTAAGAACACATTGAAAAAAAATTAAACTTTTGAGAACAACTCAAGCGCAAATCTTGTAATTAATCATTTGCATTTAAATAGAGTGACATTCTATTGAAAACAAATTCATTGGTAAGTACATATTATTGATTAAATATTGCAATTTTACAGAACCTCTGGAATGCAAAAAAAAGCAAAATTTGAAAATGTTCAAACCAATCAATTTTTTAATTGTTTCTTTATTATTATATGGGCATGTTTCAGGTCTTGAGTGGCAAGAGAAATGCTAAATAAAAATAAATCTTTTTTTAGGCTCGATTTGTGATCTATGTCACTTGCACCAATCAGAGCACGCGCAGGAATGAAAGCTGGAAGGAAATATGCCACCTGAAACAAGCCAATTGCTTAAATTAATTGCAGTTACATTCAATTTTCCACTGTTTAGAGTAGTGCCTGAGCAATTGAATATGTTAGTAATTTTTTATTATTAGTTGTTGGGTATTTACTACTTGATTTTACCATTGGCACTTTATTACAGTTGGTACATCAAAATAGTAAACAACCTGTTTTGAAATATAGCATTGTAATTGTTTCTTGACATGCATTAAACTTTTCACTTGTATAATATTTGTTAATCTCAATAATATTTGCCTACATAAAGGTTTTCAAAATTTTAATTAAAACAATTACAGTAGTAGGTGACTCTTCATGACTCCCAATACTGCAAACATGACAAATTATGAATAAATGTGCATAAAACAAAGTTATAGGGATGAGTATAAATAACAGAAATCCTAAACATAAAACATATGTTAGCAAAACAATTATATAAAAATTACCTGCAAAAAATATGTTGTATTTGGTAGCAGATGTTTAGCTTGGTATTGAATGACCTTTCCTGGTACCAAATCATGAAATATTTTCACTTTAGTTTCATTGACCATATTCCAGCAATCAACTTCATAATTTTTAATGATGCCATTGGCTTTTTCCGGCGGGGACCACCTTAAAAGCACCAATATGGCTGTATTGCGTTCCAAGGGAGACGATTTGTGCATAACAAAAATTCGAGGGTGTAAGGGCTTAGAAGGAACTGAAATACAGAATTAAGCATTTTCATTTCTTTATAAGAACAACATACTTTAATTTCATTAAATATTGTTAAAGAACTGCATCGTATTGAATTAACTTTTATAATAATAATTAAAGAAAATATGTTAGAGAATTTTCTATTCATTTAAAATTAAAAAGTGATGTCTTAGAATTTAATGAATACAAAAATAAACGAAGTAAAAAAAAGAGGTCGTAACTTTGTTTTGAAGAGAGAAGTTTGAAATAAGGTTAAGTAAAGAAAATAGGAATTACTTTTAATTTAAGTTTTAATGAAATACCAAAATGGACATTTTGATATTTTAAGGCCTTATCACACGAGAGCTCGTTCGTTCAGCGACGTACGTACGCCATATCAAAAACTGGTTTTTGGAGCAGTTTTTGCTCGATGAGCAATTTCGAGTCGACTCGAAAAGATCCGCCACATTTTTGCTGTTCGAACGGCTGCTCCAATCAGAAACGAAGTTCAGTCGTGACGTCATGGCCGAGCCTCCTCCTCCTCCAATACCGCGATAATACTGCTTTTAAGTTTGTGATGTCACGCATGACGTAGCCGTTCTCTTGTGACGTTTTTGCTGTCCCAAAAAGTTGTTCGACGAGCAACGTTCGTACCGTCTGATAAGGGCTTGACTTTCATCCTTCGAGATGATTCACAATCAATTTTGAATTGAAATTTTTGATGAAAAAATATCATAATCATAATGATGTAACAACTAAGTTCTACTGCAACATTTGTTATCTTTATAAAATAGATATTAATTATGAATGGAATTTTCAGTTTTTGAAAGACCATTTTAATTTTTAATTGTAGTAAAAATTAGCTGTTTTATATACATTAAACATACATACTTGAACTAGGTGAACGTAACAAAGCAATGGTTAATTTTGAAGAAGCAAAGTATGTGAATGACTGTATTCCAATGGTTAATGGTGTAAACGGAGGTAGTCTTTTGATAGAAGGATAAACAAATACTGTCTCATTAGTAATCTGAAAAAAAAATAGGTTTTTGTATCAACTCCTTTAAACCATGAAAGGCAATATTTTATCGACACATTTCCTGTTAATTTTTATGCTTTTTTTACGATTCTTTTCTTACAGTTTTAATATTTTTTAGGCGATTTTTTTAAAAACACATTCTTGTAACAATAGACATGTTTTAGGTCCTGAGAGGCAGCAGAAATTCTCAATAAAAATACATTTTTTATTGAGCCTTAATCAAGGAATTAATGTCACATGGCACCAATCGAAGAACTTATCAAAGGAAATGCAGGAACGAAAGCTTCTAAAACAAGCCAATTGTCTACAAAACTGAGTATGGATATTAAAATATTAGTTAAGTTACGTTATAAATTAGAGAGAGAGACTTACCAGACTGAACACTTCACTCCCATCATCTAAAGTTATTTCATAAAATACTTTGCCGTAGTTTACATTGGCAACAGGCACCCACGTGATGTTGAATCGGTTGTGCGTTCCACAAATTTGAATATCTTTTTCAAATATTGGTGCAGGAACAACTTTTATTGTGTTCATATCTAGCCCCTCTGAAAGACAATTTATATGAAGAAATATATAAAAGCAACCTTAAAACACTTTTTAAAGCACAATCAATTCAGCAGTATAACTACTTTATTAATCCATGATAAAACATGTGTGCACTATGAAATAATTAAATCGAAAAGTCAAATTTAAATTTCCGATTAATACATGCTGTTCCTTCATATATAAATATATTAAAGATAATTATTGAAGTAAATTGCCACTCTATACAACTCCAATTTTACATTTTAAGGAATATAAAATTAAGAAAAATTGCATACAAATGGTTGTGTTTCGTTGCTAAAGGTATAAAATTTATTATCTCATGTGAAGGTCATTACTTGGATATGGATGCAACGAAGGATCGATGATCTCCATTGAAGTTAGTCCATTAAGTCCTTCACGTCTCATACGCGCCAAATTGTTTCCTTTGATATCGCTAACAAAAGCCTGCTGATTTTCATGTAGCCAAAAGACTCTATGGCTGTAATAGCCGACAGGACCATGTCTAAAAGTAAAATTTATACATATATATAAGGGTGGTCCTTAAAAACGAATTTTCGATTTCAAAATGTCTCCCCCCCCCCCCCTCAATTTGTTCATTCATATGAAAAAATAATTCCTGCAAAATTTTAGCCAAATCAATTAATAATAACACGTGCCCCACAGGGCTTAAAGTTTTAAAAAACGCAGAATTTTGGGGTGTGTTTTTAATAATTCCATTATAAATCAATACCTATGCCAAATACGAAAAAACACTCAATACAAATGTTATAGAATATAAAATTTCCTACAACTTAGTAATTTACACTTTTGGTCTATGAGTAACAGGTTTCGAGTTATAGGAAAAAGAACGAGCGATATTTTACGAGATTGTAAATCATGGCCACACTACGCAAACGCTATCCATCACAATAGTGTGATATAAAAGTGATTATTTAGATAACTTTTAACTGTACTGTCTAAAAATGAACTAAAAAGGGACAGCTGCAAATATTTAAATTAAAAAAAACATTTAAAATATACAACAATTTAAAGTCTTTTGGCTGTCAGGGCCGTCATGTGGGCGGGGCAGGCACTTTCGCAAGTTAAATAAAGATTATTTACAGAACTATTTGTATAGCAAATAAACAAATGACATTCTTAAAAATTTAAAGATGTCCCTAATCAGAGCTGTTCTGCAGGTACAATGTGTATGTGTGTGTGGGGGGGGGGGGGGGGTGAAAGGGGGCATTGGTTTATAAATCTTAATTTTAATATATATATTAAAAAAATCCAAAAATATAATTTTATTTTTAAAGGAATTTAATACACAGAATCTATAATAATGCTGGTAATAATGTGGCTAAAAATTAGAACCCTATTGGGAAAGACCACCAGAAAAAAACTTTATATACTTTCAATAATATTAAGGCAGGTCAATTGAGTATTTTGAATCACGTTACCATATTTAAAGAGGTTGGTGGAAGAACGTGCTAAGTGACAAAAAGGTGAAAACGAAAAAATGAGCTTTTAGTTAAAGTTTGCACTCAGATCTGTTAAAAACAGATTTTGCATACCGTAAAAAAAATATACTAAACTTAAAATTTAATGAAAAAGGAGAAACTTGTTATCGTTAAAGAAGTTAGTACATATGTTCATTGGCTCAAAAATCTCAATATTTTTCAAAAATGTCACTTAGCACATTCTTTCACTAAGCTCTTCATTTTTATGTCTATATACCATTGGGATTGTCTGTAGATGGTTTGCTAATTACAAAATCAGTATTGCTGAAATCATTTCATTGTGTAGCAAAATATCAATAAATTTTACTTACGAGCCATTTTCTGATAAGGACCCAACAACTTCCGGCTCTTCAGGATTGCAAGGGGGGTTATTGTTTTTTGCTAAACATGCTCGGTACAAAATTGATCCTTCATAACTTCGAACCATATAAAAAAGTTTTTCTGAATCAAAATCCAAAGTTAAGCCCATAACATGTCGACCAGAAAAAAAATCATTTTTCATGTAGACAAAGTGATTCATTCCATTAAGGTGAGATCGCTCAACACTGTGGGCCGTTACCCAATACAGGTGAGCATGCACAGAGTCAATGGCTATCTCTTTTGCCATTGTTAAAATTGGAAGAGGTTCAGGCTGACTTCCATCAATGTTTGATCGGGCAATCTAAAAACAAAGGAATAAAACCATTTTAAAAAATATGAATAAAACAATTTGAAGATTAAAGGCAAATTACTTTACAATTAGGAAAAACTACTTATTCAATCAAAATTCAAAACAGTATATATTGATAAAAACAGTATATATTGATAAAAGCAGTATATATTGATAAAAACAGTATATATTGATAAAAACAGTATATATTGATAAAAACAGTATATATTGATAAAAACAGTATATATTGATAAAAACAGTATATATTGATAAAAACAGTATATATTGATAAAAACAGTATACAAATTGAGATGCTATATTATGTGACACCATGTGTATGGTTACATGATAAACTCATTTCCATAAGACAAGATTTATTTTATTGATTGGAAAATTTAAACTTTTTATACAAAAAACTCTCACTTGTGATAGGACTGCACTCGACCAATAAAGTTTTGGTGCGAACCAGTCAATAGCTATACTTGTAGCCATTGTGATGTTAGGGAGTCTTGTGAGAGAAGGTTCAATTGAAGAATTATATACATACAGAAAAGTTGCGTTGGTGCTAATAAACAATATTTCATCATACCAAGAAATATCTGAAAAATAGTATCAGTATTAAAAATTCTAAAGTAGCAGTAATGACTTGTATTTATAAAAATAAAATAAAATGATTGAACGCAAGGAAGCATATGGTACATTAGGTAATGTTTCAGAAAGTTGTTGAAATACATTTTTTTTAAAAGTAATATGAAAATATATTTGAATTTGTACCTACCAGTAATTAGTGCATTGTTTAGTGTCATTTTATCAATTAGTGGTTCCAAATTATCCCCAAGAAAGTCCGATCTTAGTAAACCTTGTCCTCCATAAAGCACATACGGAAAATTTGATTTTTCACCTGAAACCGAAATCATTTAAGCCCACATACATAACAACTGCAAACTGTTAAAAATATGTATAAAACAACAACCAAATTCCTTAAAGGATTGGGGAAACTAAGGACACATGACATAATTTGTAGTTTTGTGCTAGTAACTTTTGAAAAACACCATTAAAACTATTATGCAAGTAATTGTAGCTAAAAGCATGAACAAAACAAGTAACTCATTGAAAAATATGTATCCTTTAAACCAAAAAATGTTGTTTTTTACGGCACCAAAAATTTACTTTCAGTGCATGAAACATATTTCTTCGTAAAGCTAAACATAGTAATTCAGCTGATTGCTTTAACCATGCGATCAGCTGACTGAAAGGAAAGAAATGATGCCACTTCCAACTCATAAAACTTTTCCAATTCTGAGAAAAGGGCATTGGGTCATGTATCCCTAAGGGTCAAATGCCCCAAGTTCCCCCTACTTCTATGGGTCAATATTAAAAATGCCAATTTAAAGATATGATGAGGCGTTACAGATCTGACATCAAAATTAAATTATAATATCAATTTTCTATTAAAACTTCGAAATACAGCTGAAAACAACATCTTAGGCACATGTTTACGAAAAACTAAAAATCGAATCTTATTTTGGTAAGAAATAGCAATTTTTCTAAATGTCATCTGACTGTTATCAATCTGACTAATTTATAAGAATTTTTTTGTTATTTATTTCTTATATTGTCAAACTTGAAATCAGGTTGGTTTCTTCACGTTTACAAAATCTATCAATTTATTTTTCAAAAAATATTACAATATATTATGGATTTCTATTATTTACGGTGTGTTACCGATCTGAACTACTCAAATGTGAGTGTAATTAAACAATGAAATTCAATATTTTTACTAGTTTTCCACCGGAAATTTTGTAGGTTCCAGCATGGAACTTTGTAAACAGTCCAAATTAACATAGGCATAATATTGATAATAGACATTAATTAAAGTACTTTTCATTCTAAAGTATATTAATTAAGATAATATAAAACAAATTAGATTTCTTTGCAAAATATGCACCTCTAGTTGTGACATGTTGCCGATCTAACTTTTGAAAACTTCAAAACCTTTCCCAGTAGCAAATAAATACAAAATATGATGATTTTAGTAGAATTTAAAGTAAAAAAAACATTTCATAGTAAGAAAACTAGTTTAAAAAGCCATTTTTCAAAAAATTATGTGTATTAAAAAATCAGCAATGACGATAATTGCTCAGTTTCCTAAAATTATCCCTTATACATAAAAACCACTTTTTTAAAGAAAATAATTCCTTAAATATATAACTTTATTTGTGGAAATTTTGTTATTTCATGACCTATTAATTACTGATTAAGCTTTTGTTTTAACTTATGCTTAGAATGGCCTTAATGCTTGGTATTTCAGAAAAATCTGAAATTTTTTAATGTTGGGTAAGTTGCAAAAAATTATACCTGATCTGAATTTTTATTTATTTCAATAAGTCAAGCAACAGATTTGTCTAACCCTGATTGGTATTTAAAATATTCTAAGCTTAAAAAGAAATAGGTGACTTACTGCTTCTAAGAGTGCTTCCTTTGAACTCTGACGACCATGGTCCTTTGCCTCCTTCACTGAATGCTCGGACTTTTACAGAATAACTTGTATTTGGCTTTAGATTACTGATGTCATATGTATTTTCCGGAACATTTATTCGTTCGATAGTTTTCGAATTATCCTTCAGTTCCACTTCATACATCCATTTCTCCCAAGAGCCTTTGCCTAAGTAAAAAAGAGGATTCAAAATATTTTGATAATCATTGCGATTGCGGCGTTTATTAAGCATTAATTCTTACGTCTCAACATAGTAAAACCACTATGAGATTTATCTAACCCCCATTTTTGCTGAAATTATCAATTAGTCAAGACTTAATATTTAAATTGTAATTATCGTAAAATGTTAACTACCAAATTAAACATTTAAGTTCGTATTTGTATCCTAATATTTCAGAGACGAGGTGGGTTGCATAATTAATATTTAATCATTATTAATATTTATAATAATTATTTATTCAAATATTTCACATGCAAGAGAAAAATGCTTGCCTTGTCCTCCTAATAGTCTTGGTCTGCACCAGGTTATTTTTGCTCTTTTTTCGCCAAATAATACTTCAACGGATTCAACAGGATTCAGAGGCCCTAAAAAGTAATAAATTAATTGCAGATGGAATATTTGGTAAATTCATCATGAGTGCAAATAAATAAACGTTTACATAATTAGGAATTTTATTTAAAAAACTTTACTAATTGATTACAAAATATTTTTTATAAACAATGACTAAATTGTGTCACCTGCCTAGCTTTTTCAGTTATTTTATTTAATATATTTTACACAATTAACATATAAACTTACACAAAACTATAAACAAGAGAAGAAGACTATAGTCCATCTCAAAAGTTTGGACAAAAAACATTTTGCAGCACCAAATTTCACCGAAAAGGTTTAGTTGAAAAAAGTTATGAAAAGGATCAGGTAGGCATAAATAATTAAAAAATTTCATGAATCACAAAGAAAATAACAAGTAACAAATTTTATTTGAATTAATCGTGAAAATTACAAAAAAAATCTGTCAAAAATATAGAGAAAATCAATATAAAGCACTTTTAATGGCATAATTTCGCATTTATAGTGCTTAAATTGTGTATTTATTTTTATATGATAAAATTAAAAAGCACAATATCCGGTGAATTTAAAAGACTTAGTACTAATACTCCTGGTTTAATTTTATACCAAACAGCCAATATGGCTACTTTAACTCCCTTGTGGTGAAATATTACTGTCTATTTGTTACAAATTTACAAGTTAACATCTCTATTCGGTTTAAATCCGATCCCAATGCCTAGTAGTCCATCACCTTAAAGTTTTGACTGTTAAGAATTCAATCCAGATTTAGATGGATTAGAGATAGATCGACTTGAACTTTTGTACTGTAAAAGAGATAAAACGGCTATATTGATGTTTGGCACAAAATTGAACCAGGAATGTTACCAAATCTTTTAAATTCACCGGATATCATGTTTTTTAATTTATCATATAAGATATAAATGCAATTAAAGTAATAAAAATTTCAAAATTAGGCCATTAAATGTGCATTGAATTGATTTTCTCTATATCTTTAAACAGGTTTTTTTTAGAATTTTCACTATTAATGCAAATAAAATGCATTATTTGTTATTTTCTTTGTGATTCATGATTTTTTTTAATTATTTATTTCAGCCTGATCCTTACTAACACAACTTTTTTTAGCTTCAACACTTCTGTTTTACTACGTAAAAAGTTGAGGTTTTATAAATCGTTCAGTCGTTGTCGTCACTCCGTCTGTCACCACTTTTCAACAGAAAAACCAACATTCACGGAAAGTGTGATACTCATTTTGAAGCAAGAAAATTCAGATTGGTAACATTTCAAATTTTTCATAAAAACTTAAATTAGAATGTTGTATTTAAATTTAAATAACCTAAATTTTTGTGTCTGATTGAATACCTTGATTCCATTTTATCATATTTCCCTGCTTGCCATCCAAAGTCTACAGACATGTGGGGTAATTATACGAATTTTAAAGCCAAAAATTCATATTAGCTCATTCAACAGTTCTTACATACAAATTTAAAGTAGAAGTTATTTAAAATTGTAAAATAACTACAATTTAAATATACCATTGAAATAACATGCAAATCCGATTTTGATTCATAATATTTCACTGTTTGCCATTCGTTAAACGTACGAGAAACTATTAAAATCAAATAAAACTTTGAAAAAAATATTTTTATCAATATTTAGTTCGGATTGATTGTAAATCACATGAGTCTTTATGGTTAATAATGTAATAAAAACGATATGCAAAGAATTTATTGGCATAAAAAATATGCAACAGTTTATGCTTTTATTTTAAAAATCAATTGCACTAATTATCATGTTTTCGAAACTAAATTAATATACAACATAAATAGACTGGAAATTTTCGAACGATATGTAAATTAATTATGAACACAAAATTTTATTAAAAAAGATTAATATTTCTTCTGAACTTCAAAACAATTAAACGAAAAGTCTATTATTAAATTGAGAAACAAATTAATGAAATAATTAATTTTTATCTTGTATAATTCAATTAGCTTAAAAGTTGTTTGCGATTTCTTTCTGAGTGTATAAATAGTGTTTCTTACAAATGTTGTGTGAAGCGTTCAATGACATTCAATAACAAACCTTTTTTAACTAACATTTTCAGTGAAATTTTTGACGCAAAATGTTTTTGTTTAACTTTAGAGAAGCTACATTTTTAGTACTGCAACACAAATACATACTTGAAGTGTTTGATTATCCATGGATGTAGTGAGAGATGAAATTTTCCATTGTCAAACACATTTTCATAGTATTTGTTTTCAGATACATGGTACTCTTCTCCAAAGAGCTGATGTCCAGTCGAGTAGTATAGACGATCTTGATTCCCTGCAATGCTTGTGATGTTCTTATACCGTTGAGTCTGGGAATTTTCACGAATGTCAGAAGCATCGCTTCCATCCAAAGCAACAGAGATCACTGTGTTGTTGTTTCGTGGTAGAATTATACGGAAGTTCTTATAGTCCACCAAGAATGCCGTCAGGTAGTAGTCATTGACTATTAGCTGCGTTCTTTTGAAATCAAGACTTTCACCGGAATCAAGAAGACTCAAATCGACTCTGTACAAGCCACCTTCATTGTGATCTGCCATTGTAACATATAGGTATCCATTTATAGGATCAACATGCAAATCTGATGCTCTGTGTTTCATATCAGTAAGAACAATTTCATAGTTTTTGCCATTCAAATCACAGCGACTAATCTAAAATAGGAACAAAAGCTATTATAATCAAACATAAATGTCTCCTTATATCCAACAATTTTTAGAATGGAAAAGGCAATTATCTTTATAAAACCTATTTGGCGACTTTATTCTGTGAAATCAGTAAATAAATAACCATATTTGAACTCAAATTTATTTAGCTGAATTCAAGCAACTAGGCAATATGAAACTAGGTTTAGAATGAAATGGTTCCAATTTTTATTATGATAAAAAAAATTTGATGAAATTGCTTTACTTACTTCATGCTCTTCAGCCATAAATAATTTGTCATTCAGCCAATCCATGGACAATAGAGTTGGAAAAACTTTTTCAGAATGCCTGATTGTATTTACTTTAAATTCATCAACACTATGAACATTTCCTATTGAATCAGCCACAAAGAATAAATTTCGTCTTACATGGAGAGCCACGCCTGAAATTACAATTTTACTTGAAAATTCATGAACTAACATTGAAAATTAACATTCTAAATTTGAAGAAATATTTTATTCAATTTTTCATTTGCAGAAAAATTCAAGATTAAAGCTTAATCTATAAGTTAATATTGCATGATGTTTCTGCTTTAATATATAACGTTATATAATTAAATTTATTATAATTATAATCATGAACATTCAATACAAGCAAACCCATTTATTTAATTTAACTTAGTATCAGCTGGAAATTGTTTAAGGTACCAATAGAGTTTATTTAAGTATAAAAGCTTCCATGAATATTTAGTAGTCTAAAAACTTTTATTATTGATTAGTTTTAATGATTTTTTTTTATCACATTGACTTAGGAAAATGCGAGTCTTGTCTGCACACATGTGTAATTCTGGGCATCAGTTATCCAACCAATTAATTTGAAAGATTGAACTACAGTTCTGTAGCTTGACTGTATCTTTTTGCAGAGTAGATTGAAGAATGTATTAAAGTATAACAAATTTCGCTTTACATTAACATTCTATATTTGCCAAAAAATCTACGTAACTTTCAAATGAAAAATTTAAACAAAAATACAATACCTGTAACAGATATTGAATCATTTTCAATTTTAAAGACTGTGTTTTTCTCATCAAGTATTTTTAAGCCTTTTCTTATAACTGTGTGGTTTGATCCATACACAAGATATGCTGGGGAATTATGCAAACCTGTTGGAATATCAGATATATGTATAAAGTTGTAGAGCAGAGAAGATATTTTATTATGCATCATTAAACTATTAATTTAAGTTAAGATTATGTTAGAGCATTTTCGGGTGATTTAAATGACTTTTTAAAACTAGATCCTACCATTAGAGAAGTAAACAACAGTAGCTCGTAAGATCAGAATTATAATTGCTCAATAAATGAATTGAAATATGAATTTATATCTTTAAATTTTTAAATACTAAAATATTTGTATTCTTTTCAAATTTGTTTCTTTTTCAGTTAGATCCATGTCAATTAAAGATGTTTAATATTAATTGCTTTAAATATATAATTATACTTTACAAAACACCAATAACTCCTTAACGTTACTCACTTGAAATTTCTTTCTTGGACAAAGTGGTTATGTTTCGTTCATCCATAGGGCTCTCTCCCATTAGGTTTCTTGCTTTTAAAGCAATTTTGTACGTAGTTGAGGGTTTGAGATTGATAAACATGTAATGAAGACCATCGGATGTGTCAGTTATATCCTAAAATAAATAACACAATCGAACTTAATGAAACAGCTTAGTATCATTTTGAATTATACAAATAATGGTATGGTACGCACAGTTGATGTATGTATTTGTTGAGTAAGCATAAACTGGCTATGTTTCTTAAACCTAATGCTGGATTGATCTATTCATCAAACTATACATGCTGTATTAAGTCAAGGGTGCTGAAGTTGTCATTTAAACAACAATATGTGTACTCTGCACAGAATTTTAATTGAAGAGCTTAGTGGAAGAACGCGCTAAGTGACAAAAATGTGAAAACGAGAACATGAGGTTTGAAGTTTATCGTTTGCACTTGGAATTTGGATGCATTAAAAACGACACTTACAAAAGGTAAAAAACATACTCAACTTATAGTTTGTGAAAAAGGGGAATCTTGTTATCATTAAAGAAAGGAATAAAGTGTTCGTTGACGCAAAAATCTCAATTTATTCGAAAATGTCATTTATCACGTTCTACCACTAAGCTCTTTAATTGTTAATGGAAAAAAAATACATAAAATCGGCTATTGAATTGCAAGAAAATCTTACTTTTATCATAGTGCTATACAATGGAATTTCCTGTATATAAAGCACATAAGACAGAATAGGTCCATTTGGCAATGACGGTGGTGCCCAGGTAAGAGAAATTCTTGTGGCACTTACAGCAGTCAGGCATGTTATTGATGGAGCATTAGATGGAGCTAGAAAATATTCAAACTAGCTATGAAGACTAATAAGAAATGTACAACAAACCTAAGGCATGATAATATAAAAGTTTGTAGTGTATAGCGAAAATTGGGAAAACATGTATTCTAAATCATTAAAGAAGCGCCACTTTTCTATTTACAAGGGAACATGAAATAACATTTAGAAAAAAAACAGGAGAGTTAAAAGGTGTTATTTGACTTAGAATCTTATAAGAAAAATTAATAAACATGTTACGGAAGTTTTCTTGTTTTTATGATGCAACAAATGACTAGATGACATTAAAAACATGAAAAGTAATGTATGTCAATGAATTTTTTTAAAAATATGGATAAGAAAACCAAAAGTAAAATAAATTAAAGGATTACTCATTATATTCGACATTCTCAACTTGGAGACTGGTTGTATGGGTCACTCTAAAAAAATTGTATAAATGGTGTCCCTCGAGAATTGATTGTATTTTTTTAAAGAAATTTTAGTGCTACAGAATTTTCACTTGAGGAGTATAAAAGATCACACTTTTGAATTATTATTCCATTATTTTAAAAATCAGAAAATAACTAATACAATGGTTTAAAAAAATTATATAAAAATATATTTGGACAAAATTCATATGTCCCATGACAAGAAATAAACGGACAAGAGAAGATAGATAGTAATAACTTATATTAAACAATCAGTAATTATTTGATAGGTCAAGTGACTTCAAGAAGACAAAACATAAGAACCTGTGAACTAAAATCAGTATTAACTTTTTTGACATAAAAACATTTAAATCTTTGAAATTATGAAGGAATTTTTAGTGCCAAATTTTCTCATTTAATTACGTAAGATTAACATAAAATTTGCAATAAATCCTGTGTCTCTTATTTTCCTTATATTTCTTACAAACTGTTCAAACAATTTCTTAAAGCCTGTATCAAATTATAAACGGATCAATTATTACCAGAAAGTGAATAACAGGTTCTTCATTTTACTCCATCAAAACACTTATCAATATGCATTAAATTTCTTTAGTTTCTGTTTCAACTCGGTATGTTACGATTTTTGATGGGTTCATTTTTCATTTCAATCTTTGAATAATATATGGCAAATGGTAATTTATTTAGTTTAAGCAGAAAATTGTGAATATTTTTTGAAAAATAATTTTAAGTATTTATTATTTTTCTAAAAGCTTATACCATACAAAGCGACACGAAAGACAGCTTGTATTTCTTAGGTACACAAGAATATGTACATTTTAAAATGTTAAAACTATACCTTATATATCCAGATGAAACACTTTCTTAACTTGCAGTGATGCTCCAAGTTTTGTGCAGAAAATGGTACTTGGCCGCAAATATAACAGAAGTTATTAGCGCTATTAATGCATTTACAGGGCATTACCAGTTATAGATTTATCACTAACACTAATTTTTGATATTCTACAGCTTCTAAAACAACTAAGGACGAAATACAGGGAATTTATTGCTCTTTTTTTCTGCACCTCTAGACGTGAGAGCGATTCTACTTAACAAAGGAGTAGTAATCTGCTAATATGGGTGCAAAAGCCTTGAAACTTATCCTCTCCTACCACCCTCATGTTGATAATATCAAATAAAACCTGTATGAGCAAAAATTTGGAGGGTTTCCGTAAACAAAATTGACTCTAATTTATTTTGCGTTTGATGCGCCCATCCATTTCGTCGTATCCTATGTAATAATAAATAAGTAGGTTTGTTACAAAATCTGTCACTTAAACCGCTTCCACACAACATTTGAGCCTATTTATACACCTCAGAAAGAAATTCGCCAAACAGAGCCTTTAGCTAGTTGTAATTAAACATTTAACATTAATCTTCTTCCTTAGATTTAAAAATTAGACTTTTATCGTTTGCTAAATTTGATTAGAATAATGATGTAATCTTTTTTAATAAATATCTTTGTGTCGCCACAATTTCCCATTTACATTTCTTTCGAACGAAAATTCAGTTATTTATCGTTTGTTAAATTAATTTACAGTTCGAAAAATATATAATTAGTGCAATTGATGCTTTAAAAATAAAAGCGAAACTTAGTTAGAATTGAAGAGCTTAGTGGAAGAACGTGCTAAGTGATAAAAAGGTGAAAACGAGATAATGAGCTTCAAAGTTTTTAGCTTGCAACTTTTCTCTACTTCACAAAATCATAGTTTTTTCTTCATGATAATTTAGTTTGGTTCTTCAAAATGCTTGGTGGCTTTTGGCTTAGCCGTACTTTACGTAATAACACGTCATTTACAAAACGCGCTTGACGTCTCCTGCACTTGGCACGTTCTCCCTCCGAAGTGCTTCAGATTTTTTCAGTCGTTTAGTGGAAGAACGTGCTAAGTGACATTTTTTAGGTATATTTGATCCATACGAGTTTCATAATTTCTGTACTAACATTCCGATTTTCAAAATTCTTTTTTTGTTTGGAAGATAGGACTTCACAGATTTTTTTTTATACTTTTTATTTGTTTGCCAGTACGTCCATCATTTTGTCCGTCCGTCCGTATCCCTTTCAATTTTCGATCTAAACTGTCTGATTTTGAAAATTCTGTTTTGGTTCGAAATTAAAAAATTAGAAGACTACAATGTATAGTGTTTGGCCACCTGCCTGTACGTCTGTTTTTCTGTCCGTCCGTCCGTCCGTCTACCCCCCCCCCCTAACTTCCTTTCTATACGTCCGATTTTTAAAGTTATTACTTTCAATTATCTAATATGAAATATAAGGTAATGAAACTATTGCGATGGAGTTCAAAAATCCAAAATAAAGATTTTGTGCTTTCTACACGTTTTGGAGGGTGCTGATTACGAAAAACTGGGATTTTTTCATTGATTCGTCTGTTTGTCTGAAACTACTTTACAGTTCGAACTAAAAGGGCTACAGACATCAAATTTAGTACACGGGTTCCTAGTACCTGTTGGAAGTCATAATAATATTTTCGAGAAAATTACGCATGCGCAATTAACAGCTGCTATAAACTTTTTAGGTTTTAAAAGTGGTGCTGAAAAACGAAAATATATACAGACTTAAAATTTGATACACTTGCTCCCAGTACTAGTCGGACGACAAAATAAAGATTTCAACAATATTTTGCATGTGCAAAGAGTAGCTGCCATAGAACTTTTTAGGTTTGAAAGTAATTGAAAATACTTTATAAGGTATATAATAACTTTTAAACGAACATATTGATATATTAATCGGTAATTGAAAGTCGTGTAGTGTTACGCAACCCTAATTTTTTTAATGTATGATATCTCAGACACCTATCTTATATACTTTTTGTTCGTCCGTCTGTCCCTACTATAAGGATTTCTTTGAGTATTTAAGTTAAAAGAAAGTAGGTTATATTAGTTATTTTTAGAACTTCTTGCTTAATGTTAGATGAGTAAGTTTTTAATTGAAAATATTTTTTAAAAATACCATTATCACTGAAATTATAAACTAATTACTTAAAAAAATAAGACAAATCTCAACTTAGTAAAAAGTATATAAAAAGATAGTAAAAGAAACACAAATGTAAATGAATAAAATAAATATTAAATTTAAAAGATTCATAAAAAAGATAATAATGTAAGATGTAAGTTTTTGCAAAATAAATTTTTAAATAGGTTTTGGATAGGAATAATTGAATGTAAAAACAAACATTAAAAAAAAAGTAAAAATAAGATGTCTGGCAAATAATAAATCCTAATGTTATTTATGTTTTTCTTTCCCCATTTCAATTAAGGATTTAATCAATTTTAAGAAAGCTTCTTTAATTTACAGCATTTCTATATACAAAAGCTTAGCATGATCGTTTAAATAATTTATTTTTACAATCGTGATGCAAAGCACTTTTTTAAAGTCATCTAATTTTAATAAATATTAAGAATTTATAAATATAAAGAGATAGAGTATAAAACGTTATATGAGTTATTATAATAAATATATTAGTTTTACATAACAAAGCAATATCTTGATTAAATTTGTACTTACGTATAAGCTGCTATTCGCACTTTCAAGCCAAAATTCAGCTTTCCGCTTATTTCTTAATTCCATTTTAATAATTTTGGGAGTTTAGGACATTGCACAAAATGCGATCGTCAGCTTTAGAGATCAAACGTAAAATTGCTTTAAAAGATTTTTGCACCCCCAATTCATTTTTTTAAACAAACCAGATGGTTCGGGGTGTAATGTTGTTTTAACGTGAACATGCGATCTCCAAACGGCAGGTGCAACTTTCTTTTAATGATACCATCTGTTCACTGCTTAATCGACTATGTTTATTAGAATAAAAAACACAAGACTTTAAAAGCAAACGATATTTTATAAAATGTTAAAACCTTTAGCTCCGATTGAATTCTAAAATAAAAGTGCATTTTCTCTTATTTTCCTAAATGCACTCAAAGCCCGGTTATACGCTATATGAATTATAATTCATTGGTTATATTTAATAATTAAAGTTAATTTGGAAAAATTAATGACATGTTTTAATTCTTTTTGATTAAAACTACAAAAAAAACAAGTGCTTTGCGATTAATGCGACATAAATAAAGCGAAAGCCTGACAATTTTCTTCAACTGTGTCACTTAGCACGTTCTTCCATTGAACAATCGTCCGAATCGGGACGATTTCGGAGGAAGAAAGTGCCAAGGGTCCTTAGCACGTTCTTCCATTGAAAAAGTGACGAAAACGCGTGCACCTACCAACTTCGTTAACGAAAAATCTACGAAATCAAATGTTTTCTAAAAAATTGAAAGCTGTTATGTTTAAAGGAGGTAATAACATAATCATTAACACAAAAATCTCCAATTTTTTCAAAAATGTCACTTAGCACGTTCTTCCACTCAGCTCTTCAATTCTCTATGAATCTTTCTTCATACATATATAATAAACCATCAAAAGAACTCTATTGTGATATTACAACAATCCAAACTGAATTATATCGCATAAATAAATATTTTTTCAACATTTTTTTTATTTTATTTTAACTAAAGTTTCTCGTACGTTTAACGAAATGGCAACGGTGAAAATATTGAATAAAAATGGAATTTGTATGTTATTTCAATGTAGATTTTTAGTTATTTAAATTTTAAATAAAGTTCTAATTAAAATTTTTTAATGAAATTTGGAATGTAGCCTAATCTGATTTTTTGCTTCAAAATGACGTATCCCACTTGTCTGTGGGACTTGTGGATGGCAACAGTGAAAATATGAATAAAAATGGAATTTGCATGCTATTTCAATGTAGATAAAATTTTTAGTTATTTAAATTTTAAATAAACTTCTAATTTAAATTTTTAAATGAAATTTGGAATGTAGCCTAATCTGATTTTTTTGCTACAAAATGACATATCCCACTTGTCTGTGGGACTTATGCTTCTTTCTGTGAAAGTGGGTGACAGACGGACGGACTGAACGATTATAATACCTTCCACTTTTTACGTTATAAACGTAGTGTGGAAGCTAAAACGACCGTAACTCAAAAACTAGAGCTAATTTTTAAAGTGAGATATTCAATATTCATGTTTAGCACGTTGAAATCATTCAGAATTGGGCACATTCATCTCGGTCGCATTTTCACTGTTGACCAATGTAATTAATTTTAAGGTTTTTTTTTACTGCTTTGTTAAAATAATTAATTATTAGTAAAGCTAAGGTAGATATATGTATACAAGATAATCCAAAAATATATAGAAATCAAAAATTCTTCATCGTAGGCACGCATAGCGATATGCATGCATGATGAAAGCAATGACGTGAGGCCTGGGAAACCTTTTGTGATTGCATAATTTTTTGATGTTTTTGTTTGCTTTGTAACTTCGTTAATATATATTTTTTTTTCGTAATTTTGTTTGCGAATTTGATTTGACAAAGTTTTTCTTCTAAAATTCAACAAAAAATTGAAAATTTAATAAAAGCAGAAATTCTTCATTGTGTAGTCAAGCAAGGCCAAGGACCATCTACCACTATCGAAAGTTTTCTCAAGTTCAAACATGTTGTCTCATAATCCGAACGCGTGAAACTGTTTAAAGTATAGTTTGGACTTTGGTGTTATCGGTTATTCATACTTTTACATAATTGGTTGAATGCTCTCATTAAATTTTGTCATTAAAAACATTGTTCTCATAAAAAAGAATTTATAAATGAGATTTTACTATTTCAAGGCTAAGATTTTCCTTACAATTGAACTCATTTTATTTTAATATCTATAGGCGTTACCACAAACTGTGTCAAAAATATTTTTTGGGACACAGTTTCATTATTTTTTTAATTTTATGATTATGTTTTGCTCAGAATTAAATTAATCTTAATACATAATTTTTTTTAATTAGAAACTGATTGGATTTCCTATGTTTTAAATGGCAAATTAATCTAATTACTTTGTCGACTGCTTATAATCCGGTATTTTGCAATAAAAAACATTCTTATCACTAGATTAATAAAAAAAAATTAAAAATTGGACAGGAAGATTTTACTAATAAATTAAATGTGTTCGAATACTACTTATTTTAAACAGTGTAGTTGTGGTGACTATTCCAAAATAATACAATAGACATGTTTCACAGTGGCAACAGTTTCAGCGGTATTGTTTTCAGTTTTGGTAATTCTGGAATTATATTTGTTTTGGTGATAATTTGATCTAATTATTTCAATTTAATTAAAAACAATATTTTGGTATTGCTAAATAATTTTTAGTGTATGTTTACACAGCGATGTCTTTTTATAGTATTTTCTCTTATTGTTGGTTTCGTTATAAAATATCCTAAATACTAAATATCTGCGGTTTTTACCGTGCTTTAGGAGTAAAACTGAAATAACCAATGAAATCGCAGAAAAGAAAGAATGAAAACTGGAAACTTAATCTTCAAAGGATTTTGCACTAGTGCTATTTTGGGTGATGCCATCTAGTGCAGTACTTATGAGCTTCAGTCAGGTGGTAGCTAGCTTTTTTTTTCCAAGTTAGCAGTAATTTATACAATAAAACCCATCTTTAAAGTGATTTATATCTAAGAAAAGATAATATACGATATTTAATTAATAATTCTGAATTTTAGCTATCAGCCTAAAATTACAATTAATATTTATTCTGATTGAATATTAGTCCAAAGTATCACTCGTAATGGTGATACATAAACCAGGAATAATTAAAGATTCATAAACACAACACTTATTTCTTCAATAATAAATACATGCTATAGCTTACCTTTAGCCCAAATAATTAACAATTCAAAAAATCATTTCTTACTGTGCAAAGTATAGCTTACCGTGCAGTTGAAATAAGACACAATTGTGTACCTCTGGATTTTATTCTCCAGAAAAAAAAAATGTATATCATACATAGAATCTTACCCCAAAAGGTTGAGTAGATGATTTTATCAAGTATGTATACGTTCATAAAGTGTCTTTTTATATAAAAAAAGCAAAAATAAAATAGAATATGATAAACATTAACTTATAACTTACCTCCGTATTCAAGTGTCGATATTGATATGCTTTCTTCGGAAAATATCGGTGGATAGTTTTCTAATAGAATGAATGCAACTCGAAACTATAAGAAATAATTAAAAGAAAATAATAAATGGATTCAACAAAAAATTTATAACCGTTATTGCATAGAAACACTAAGTATCTACAACATTTTATTTACTGAATTTTGAATTAGGGATAATGTGTATTTTTTAAAAAACAATTATAATTAGTTTTCACGTGAAGATTCAAGTATTATTCGAATTGTTCTATTAACCAAAATACACCAAATAAATTTTTTTAAATAAACTGTCAAAATGATAAAATTATGTTGCAGAGAAAAGTTACTTACGGTTAATAATGACATAGTCAAATATGATTACAATTTACAGCATTTTTTTTGCACAACAGAAATATAAGCTGAATTCCTATTGCAACATTACAGTTTATATTTCTTCAGTAAAAAGTAATTTCACTACCATTAGCATGCATAATGTTAGTTAACTTGAGCTCGTTGTTGGTTGTCTAAATTTGTAACTTATGTTATAAATAATAATTATAATGTGTCATAGTTATAATAAAATATTAGTAAAGTTGTAGTAGCTGCAGAAAAAAATCTGGTTCACCTTTTATTTCTCAGTTGCTAATGGAAAGAAAAGAGCAGCAACTTGAAAAAATCAAATAGCAACAGCCATTTTTTTTTGACATAAAATTGTTAAGCACCGTTAAAATACCCCAATTAAGCCTTTTTTTAAAAAAACTTATAAAAACTCATAAAGTTTTTCTTAGATATAAAAGCATTAATTTTGAACCAATTTAGGAGGTTATCTCCAAAACATTAAATGTAATATCTAGATGTGTTTTCAAACTCTTAATAGCTTAAGTGGCTTTATTATAGGAGTTTATCAACATTTGCCTCGAATACTTGACATAGTTGATTTTTCTTTTTAAAAAAATCCTAAATTAAAGGTAGCCCCATTATCTGAAACTATGGTTTGGGGTAGACAATATGTTGCAATGAATTATAGTAACTTTTTAATCATACAACTGGCTGACATCGATGGTACATGTAGAACATCCAACCAATTGCTATGTGAATTACTTAACCATGGAAAAAACGTGTGAAGTCGATATGAAGATGGGACCATAATCTTTCAGACCTTTCCCATAAATATATAGGTGCCTTAGCTTGTGCTTATAGGTTTTCCTGGTATGTTTTGCATGAACCTTGGTTTCAATATGAAAATCCAACTTTGACCACCAGAAATAACTTCGAACTAATATTTTCATTCTAACAATACATAACTTTCACAAATCAGCAAAAAAGAGCTTTATCCTGCAGCTTTTCCATTAACGAAGCTAACCATTTGAGATCCATAACGCAGTCCTGGACTGGACAGGATCCTTTTTTGTTGAAACGGAAAATAACTTGTGTCGATTTGTAATGGAGTTTTTGCTTCTAGCAAAAAAAATATATATATGCTAGTTGCGGAATATTCAATTCAGGTGTAGAAACTGGTAAAGACTTAAGGCATCAGCATTGTGCGATCCAAAGTCAGTATAAAATTTACTTAACTCATCCTGCCAGGAATAGTATTTAAAAGGCCTTCTTTTAATCAGTTTTTTGCGAAACGTAAGTTTCCTTTCAATCTTTATTTTACGTGAGTATAATAGACCAAAAGAGCAACCCAAAATTGATCCTACAAAATAAGATGAAGCATCACTAGTTAGTATAAAATGAAGTTTTTGAAGCAACTGATGGATTAGGATCCAAACATAACATAAAATATTTAGAATGGGCAACTGCAACCTGCATCCACACCTAATGTGACGTTCCAGTTATATTAACTGTTGTCTTAAACCTCACAAACAAAACACCTGGCAGCTTTTGAAGGTTTATAACCAGGTCTCTGACCAAGCACACAAACCTGAATATATATGTCACCCAACCAACCAACCAACCTGGCAGCTAATTCCTCTAAACTAGAACAGTCACGCTTACAGTGAGGCCACAGTTACGTCAAACATTGTTTTCTTTTTTACAAACCAATACAGTCCACCCTTTCTTATCTTGCCTTTGCCTCCGCCAATCCATCATCTCCTACTCTATACTGATATTCCCTGATCTTTCTTTCATTAACTAGAACATTTAATGAATATACGATAAATAGTCTGAGGTTATTTATGAGGAAATGACTTGTTATTCGACAAAGTGTTTAAAAAATAAAGCTTCGAAAAAGGATCTTAAACAAACCTACAGGAAAGATCCTGCTCCATCATTAATATCTCAAGTGCTCTCTGCCAATAGCCTCGAAGAATATAGAAAAGACACGCTGTAGTGCGATGTATTTCAAACCCGACCAATCACGCTGTTAATGTAATCGTTTCCGAATGCCTATTTCTAGCCTCCTTTAGGAGCTTTAACACAGCCAGTCACGCTGTTCAATCTGGCGATTTTGGGAATCCGACAGATTTTTGGCACTGAATCGCCGAATAAGTGAGGGTGAACTGTAATTTAATTTCAAACCAAAACTAGACTTCTGATTAATTTGCTAAAAAGATCAGTTGAATAACAGTAATAACTAGTATATATGTATATGTATCTTCAAAAAATCAACCTAGTTTTTTTGCGTCCTTAAAAGCCCATTTCATTACGAGCGAAAGTGGCATAGTTACTGTCGTTCTGAGGTGACATCATTTCACAATAGGTTAAGTGCAACTCATTTGCCATTCAGTATTCTCTGTTAAAATTACTCATAGACTTGAAATATGAACTCAAAACTGTATTGCCATTGGATTTTTTTTTTTAAAGTTGGTACTAATTTTAACATGTAGACCCCCTTAGGCCAAATTCTAATAACAAAACTCAACTCTACACTTTTTGCCTTGAAAAATGACTAATCACAAAAATTTGCTTAACAATAACAGCATCCGAGAAACAAGGGAAGGTTCGTTTTTTTTTCTGCAGCTGTACACTAAACTATGATGAAAAAATTTATAAGATTTTTGATAAACTTATGACTGATTTTTTTTTCACTTACTCGATACTTTGTATAAGGGTGCAGACCTTCTACGTTAAGGTAATGGTCCTTTAATAATTTCGTTGGCTTGTAATATTCCCAATCATGGTGCATATTGTCATAGCGCCATTGTACCAAATAGCTAATGTTTTCATACGGACTTTTTGCCCATTGTATGGCGATCGAAACATTGGTTCGTGTTTCAGCTACTAAATAGGGCTCCACTGGAGTGCCAACTTCACCTGCAATATCGCAATATCAAATAATTAGAAAAGTATAAAACAATCATAGCAATGAATGTGGGAATGGTTTAGCCTTAACTAGAAATGGCAATAAATAATTTATGTGGATGTACCTCTACCAACAAAAAAATCATAAATTTACTCAGGGAATTTTCTAATTCAAAGTATTTTTTTTTCAATTTGAATAGTTTTATTTTAAATTAAATTCATTATTTCTATTCAAATAACTGGTCATACACTAATACATTCACACTCGCATAAATAACTAAAACAAACTTACTTTCGATTGCTTTCATATACAAGTTTATTGCTATGTTGCATCCTCTGATGCAGTAGAGGCTCTGCATGAAAAAATAATTATTTAAACATTCTTTCATCAATAAAATATTAATTAATTATTCAAGGTTTCAGAAGTTAGTCATACTTTAACAAGACACACATTTTAAAATCAAGTAAAAACAATGCAGAGGTAATAAAAAAATTAAAGGATTGCTACAACATTGCCATTTCACTTAGAGAGAGGTTTATCTTTCGGTATCATAGTGATTATACCGATCAATTCAAATAAAAAAAAACTATGATTAAAATTATTTTGGATTACAACCTTTAAAGCACCATTTAAACTTCATCAATCTGAAACCCAAAGAGGGTGATGTGTTGAATACTTTATTACATTTACATTATTTTAATATTGCTTACCAGCCCCTGGTAGTAGGGTTGGACCTCAAATCTCTCAACGAAAGTTATATCTTCAAGGCAAACGACTAAACCACTCAAGGCTTTGGTTCAATTTATAATAGTACATCAGTTAATTCTTTCTACCCTTATATTAAACAGACATACTTACTAATTTATTTTTGAACACTGTTTTGTCTTCTTCCTATTGAAGAAATATAAACATTTAGGTTTTTGATGTACTGTTATTATCCAATGGAGAAACTAGTTTTTTAAAATAATAATAAACAAATTACATTGAAACAATCAATAAATAAACATCATAGTCATCATCAAATAAATATATATTTTAGACGATATTTTTTTTTACATTGGAAAATGCAAACGATGGAAAATATGTTTTAAACTTAACTTTCTACGATTTAATTTCAATACGAACTAAAATAATCTAAGCACTAAAAGTCTCTTTACCTAACATTATTGAGTATCAAACATTCTTTATCTTGCCCATTTAAAAAATAAATATTCAACAATGATAGATAAAATGTGTAGAATTCATGCAATTCATATCTTTGTAACCATAACCATATTGAAAAAAAAAGAATGAAATTGAGCAGTACGGATACACTGCTCAAAACAATTAGGGGAGCACTTTGCGTACTTTTGTTAACCCTTTCAAGTCCAACTTTTTATTTTTTATTCTAAGTCTAAAATTTGTGAAATAGACTCATTATGCCTTCAGAATGAAATGGTAAAAACAGGGAAAATAAATCTTAATTTTTTAACTAAAATTTAAGGGGGGGGATTGGAATCATAACTTTTTATTAAATTATAACAATAATTTTTTTCAAGATATGTTTTGTTAAAAAAAGTTAAATATTTTTTAGACGTAGACGTATGAAAATGCAAGCATGAAGAATTTAGGGTCGATTTATTTAAGAAAATTGTTTCAGAGTTAATTTTATTTTACCATGTTTTTCATATTTTCATTTAATTAAAACAAGCATTATTTAATTCTTCAAAAGACATGATACTTCCATCTAACGATTAAATAGTTCGAGCTTAACTTTGTGAGAAAAAAATAGCAAGCTGATGATTCCAAATGGAATCATTGAGGGGTGAAAGGGTTAAACCATGCGCTCCCCCAATTGTTTTAAGCAGTGTACTACTTAATACTAATAGGACACAAAAGATTACTAACACAAACTTCATAACACGAAGTTGATATTGCACTTCTCCATCTGTCACAGCCATCATGACACTGTAATGAAAGTAAACAAGCTATAAAACTAAATTTATATATTAACTTCTACATTTTTTTTTAGGATTAATTATTCATGTTTTGTCTTTAAGAGGGATTGTCAGTCCCATAGAGCTAATGCATTAGTTTTGTAATCATAACTTCCGCAGAAGTATTGCTTTGCCATGTTAGCCCTTTTTCCCTAGGTATGGGAATCAACATAACATTAAAATGAAACAAATTTTTGAAACGAAAATGTTATATAGCTATTTAATTATATATTTTTGAAGTTTTAAAATGCCAAAATTACAGCAGATGGCGACACTGTTTTAAAACTTTATTAATTAATAATTAAATAACCAGATGTTATTTTCTTTTCAATTTTGTTTTAAATGGATGTTATGATGATTCACATACCTCGTGAGAATGGGATAACATGGCAAACCAATTATTTTGCCAAAGTTGTGATTTCAAAACTAATGCATTAGCTCTATGGGACTGACAGTCCCTCTTAAAGTATATGGTTCAATTTATCAAAAACTATAATCGCTTAACATATGGATGTTTCATTCAATGATTTATTAAGAAATAGATGTTTCATTCAATGAATATTATATTGCATCACTGACCTATTTTAACTTCACAGTTAAAAATTGCGGCTCAAGATTGCACCGGAATCCAGGAATTTTTTGGCTGAAACATTATTTAGAACATGTATTGCCACTTTTACTGTGTATCAAAGTTAATGTTTTATCACAGAAGTGGTAAATACACACTCCGAATAGTAGTGGTAGCTAGAAAGTCCCAGGATTCCGGTCCAATCTTGCGCAAAATTTTTAATAGTGCTTGGTCTGACGTCAATTCGCATTATCCCGCCCCCATGTGTGATTCAAATTTAGTCATCCTAAAACTTTTTAGGTCCAGAATGCATAGTTTTTATTTAATAAGCCTTTTTCTTTGTGAATTAGTGCTTATAATTATTTATTCACTGGTAGAAGTGGGGGGATGCCTTTAATTAGGATACCATGCCCCATACCCCTCCCTAATAAAATTTTTTATATTTTTTATTGTATTTTTTTTTCCACTAACTTTTCGTAACTGCACTCAACGTATCAGTTTTTTACTTGGAAGTAAGAGATAAAAATAAAACAAAGAACTATGCAATATTATTTATTAAAAGACAAGTTAACAACACAATAGTAACCAGACAATAGTAACCAGAAGATAAGAAGTTTCAACAAAAAAACATTTATTGAATTAGTGCTTATAATTATTTATTCACTGGTAGAAGTGGGGGATGGATGCCTTTAATTAGGATACCATGCCCCATACCCTCCCTAATAAAATTTTTATATTTTTTATTGTATTTTTTTTCCCACTAACTTTTCGTAACTGCACTCAACGTATCAGTTTTTTACTTGGAAGTAAGAGATAAAAATAAAACAAAGAACTATGCAATATTATTTAACAATAAATGTTTTTTTGTTGAAACTTCTTATCTTCTGGTTACTATAGATAAAATTTAAGTTATGTACTACTGTTTTTTTTCCCAAATCCATTTAGAAATTACAGAATATTTTTTTCTCACATATTTGGCTATAGTAAAAAAATAATATATGTAAATTTAACCTAAGACATGTAATGCCGACAGAAATGAAAAATAAAAAAAATGTACAATCAGCCCCAGCAATGGGTCACTGGTGGTAATGAATTTAAGAACAATGGGACACACTACATTTTAGTGAAGATACATATTGTAGAAAGTATAATATGTATTGATATAATTCTCTTCAAACAAAGTAATTTAGTGAAAAAAAGTAGGTTGATAACTGAAGCATATATAATACCCCTAGTGTGCATTTTTATTAACTTATTATACGATTTTAATACAATGTTAAAATGATTTAAATGCAATTTTTTAAATAAATAGATGAAGCTTTAATATATATTAATCAAAGACCAGTTAAACTATCTTATATCAAAGCAAATTAGAAAATATTAAACTGTATTTTTTATTTAATAAGAGTAGGGTAGGTACATATATATTCCGGCCTGTAGCTTGATCAGAGAATCGCTTATAAACCTTCGTCAAGTAAGACAGACACAGAAAGAATTTTTACTGTGTGTCACAGAGAAAGGAAAGTACACCCAGGGCACAGTCGGGAATCGAACCCGCACCCGTTATAAAGCGCAGACTGCTATAGCGTTATGGTTTGCGATTCAAACCACTTGGCCATCCGGTCCCTTATTTAATTAATTATTGGCGGGCAAGAGTTTGAAACCTTGAAACTCGAAATCGAAAATAAACACTAAACAGTAAACACTGTTGCCAACAAAGATAATATAAGTCTTGTTGTAAAAAGAAGATTAAGAAAGAAGATTACCAAAAGAAGATTAAGCTAAATAAAACAATTTATTATAAAGTTTTTTATTTTAATTAAAAATATGAGGCGGCTAAGCAAACAAAAAAAATGGGGAGATGGATTAAAGTGAATATAGGAAGTGGGGGGGGGGATTTGAGAGATATTAGAAGGGGGGGGGGGATGATAGCCATTTTCTTGAAAAGTGGGGTGACGCGTTACCCTGCTTCTACCCACACTTCTACCACTGTATTTATTAAATAAAATAAAAAAAAAGGATTTACAAAAATTGACAACTCCAATTTGCCGAGAATCGATGCAGATGGAGGGGCTGTTTTTTTTTTAATCGTCTCCGGATTTAAGTTCTGAAATGTTAAAACATCAGCGTAAGCACTAACCAACTTTAAACTGATTATGAAGAAGGTAATAATATTTGTAATGAAAACGTCCTAAAAGTGTAAATAATAAAATAACCCAGCCAATCCGGCGGCGCAACGGTTAGGGCGCTAGCCTTTGGAGCCTCTGGGTTCGGGTTCGAATCCCGGTAAGGCATGGATGTTTGTGTTTGTCGAGTATATGCGGAGTACGTGCTCGTTAAATCTGTTGGGTCCGAAAGTCCTCCAAGTCCCCATACCAAATCAATACCTCTGGGGGTGACAAGCCCATTCTGGGGATCCTCTAGTTGGCCTCTGTCTCTAAAAATTAGATGGCTCCACTTATGTGTGTGTGTTGTCTGTTGTGTCTGTCTTACTTGACGAAGGTTTATAAGCGGGTCTCTGACCAAGCACACAAACCTGAATATATATGTCTACCAACCAACCAAAATAACCCAGTTTTCTTGACGATGGTTTATAAGCGGGTCTTTGAGACCAAGCATAGATGTCGTCACTTGACCAGGGTTCTAAAATACGAGGCGTTATTGGCTGTGTTAAAGCTCCTGAAGGAGGCTAGAAATAGGCAGCCGGAAACGATTACCTTACATTACCTTACCAAGCATAGATATCATAACTAAAGTATTAGATTGGCTGATCACGTGACCCCCAATGCTAACGATGGGACGCGCATGGAGGCCAAATAGGTGGGCATAATGGCCAGTGTTGCTTCCACTTTTAGGAAAAAAAATACTACGAAAAAATACCATTTAATTCTAAAATTACAAAAAAATATCGTAAAAATACTAGCTGCATTTTGGAATATTTTTAGTGACTTTAAATCCTTTCTAGTATTTTTTTGTAATTTTAGAAATAAATGGTATTATTTCTTAGTATTTTACTCCTTAAAGTGGCAGCAACACTGGCCATTATGCCCCCTTAAAAAGCCTCCATGCGCATACCGTCGTTAGCATTGGAGGTCACGTGATCAGCCAATCTAATACTTTAATTATGATATCTACAGGGAGTCTATGGACCAAGGACAGCACACAAGCCTGAAAATATATATCTACCAACCAACCAACCCAGTTAACAACGGAAAGTTAATGTTAGGCGCGTTTACATGAGCCATCGAATCCATGGAATGCCAAATCCTCCATTAGGGGAAAAAGTGGTCGAGCAGGTTTACATGGGAACCGGGAGTTGATGACGTAGAAGCGCGGGACATCTGACATTTCTTGACAACTATACTTGAGTAATGTATTAATTGTGACTCGTATATTTAACTTGCAATACTTTTCTATAAAACCTTCATTTCATAATGATTAGCAATATTTTGATGAGCTATATAAAAATTAAGCTTAAGTTATATAAAAACAAATTGAACAAAAGTTATATAAATTAAGAGCTTGAGTTATATAAAAATTAAAATTTAAAAATATATTTAGGATGGTTACATGCTAAGGTGTTTATGTCAAATGTTTTTTCCGAATCCACAGACAAAGAAGTCGAAATAGAATTATAAGTGGCGGAAACCATGGAATGAAACGCAAACCCTCATTGATTGGAGGGTTTGCGAAACCCCCCAATGAACCCTGCAATTACCAGTTCTGCCGGGGTGAAAAATCCCCAAGAGGGAAAAATTGCGGAGTTGCTCTTCATTCCATGGATTCGATGGCTCATGTAAACGCGCATGTTGTGAAGTTAACTAGTTTCACATCTTTTCATATAGATGGCGCCCCGAACCTAACGTTTCTTGTACTTCCCCGAAATTCAGAAAATAAAAAATAAGTTATACACTTCTGGTTAAAATTAAAAGTTGTTCTAGTAAAAAAAAACGTTATAAAAAAAACTATTTATTAAACACTACACCTCTTTTTCTCTAAATTTATCTAATAACTTTGATTTCATTGAACTTCTTTTCATTGACGTATCCTTTTTCATACCAGCATTTAAATATATTATTATAAATGTAATGTATGGTAATTGGTAACACATTTTACTAAACTCAATACTTGTACAAATTATATTTTAAAAAATTTCTTATTGAACTTAAAACAGCTTAAGTTGTTTGTGAATTATTTTATTTTCGTTGTTTCCAAGCGTTAATCCAGTGTAGAAACTCCCTTCCGTTCCCCGTATGTGGGGGTGGTTTTCTTCCCCCCTTGTGGGGGAGGTTTGGTGCCCGGATGGACGCCGGGCAGAGAATGATGCTGAAAGACCTTTGTAACGGTCATGTTTGTGTTTTGCTCTTGTGTTAGAAAATAAAAGATTTTAAAGAGTCAATACAACCTAGCATTTCTTCATGGTGCAAGAAACCCGAGACGGGAAAGAAACAGATACCTAAAATAAGAAGGTAAGCGATAACATTTATTAAAATGGATGATCTCGAAAAGGCTAAAAAGAAAACGCACTAAATTAAGACAAGCGAAGACGAGACTCATAAATAAATTGGAACCTCTTATTAAATCTGAGTTAAGTGATGATACTGTAGAACAGTTAGAAGAAATCAAAGTCTTGTTAGAGGAAAAATTAAATGCTCTAAAAGGTCTTAATGGAGAAGTGGAAAGATTGATCCCGATTTCCGAATTTGATGATGATGTAGAAACTTCGGAAGCAATAAATGACGAGATCATTTCCGCAAATTTCCGAATTAATCGGAAAATAAAACAGCATGAAAAAAGCTCACCACTTGTCCCATCTCTCACTACCGGTCATGCTAGTGATGGGACCAGTTCAAATTCTTCCGTTATTTCGGAATATCGCGAACAAACTCAACATGTTACATTGCCAAAAATCAATATATCTAAATTTTTGGGAGATCCTTGCAATTATCTTAACTTTAAAAATCAATTGAAAATGCAATACATAATAATGGATCTTTATCAAAAATAGATAAATTTAATTATTTGAAAACTTTGTTGGGTGGTAGTGCCTTAAATGTGGTTGAGGGATTCGCGCTGACTGAGTCTAACTATGACTCAGCCAAATCACTCTTAGAGGAAAGATTTGGTAGAAAAGATATTTTAATTTCATCTCACATGAATAAACTGTTGGCTATAGAACCCGTTAGACAGTCTTCGAATCTCCCTGCGCTAAGGCGCCTGTACGAAAACTGTCAGATACAGATTCGGAGCTTGGAAGCTTTGGGAGTTTGTTCTGGGAGCTATGGTCAACTTTTATGTCCGATATTGATGAAATTAATCCCTAATGACCTGGCTCTACAGTTCAACCGTTCTAGGCTGAACAAGTCTTCCGAGTTTGATGTTATAGAATTGATTGATTTCGTGCGGGCGGAATTGGACTGTAGGGAGGCTTCGAAGTGCATGTCTGAATGCTTAAAACCTACCAACACAAATTATGAGAATAAAACTAACAATAGTTATGTGCCTGCAAGGAAGTTTAAAAATAGTAACGTACCGACTGCGGCGGCATTTGTTACTAGAGTACAAAACGCATGCGTATTTTGTGATTCTACCTCCCATAAAAATGAGGAGTGTAATTTACAAGTTGAGGATAAAATCAGCAAATTAAAAAGAGATGGTAGGTGCCTAAAATGTTACAAATGGGGCCATATATCATATACTTGCCGAAGTAGAGTAGAAACTTGTCCTTGTGGAAAAAACAACCACAATAAGGACATATGTAGGTCTAAAAATGATACGGGTTCTTTAAGCTTAGAAACACCTGAGGAAAATGAAATCATTGTTTCAACAGTTTCACAAACTTCCCCAAAAATCAATGAGGCAATAAATAATAGCTTATTACAAACTTGTTCTGCTAGAATTAAAAATGGTAATAAATCCCAAATTTGTAGAATTTTGCTAGATAATGCTAGTCAAAGATCATTTTTGGTTAAGAATTTAGCAGACAAACTTAAATTGCCTGTTATCAGAAAAGAGCGCCTTTTAATTTACTCTTTGGGAACCGTGATCCTGTTGAGAAAGATTTTGAAGTGTCTCAAATTCGTTTGGAAAATGCCCACGACCCCAGTGTAAAAATCACCCTTGAAGTACTGGTAACGGATTTCGTTACGTGTGGAAAAATAGAATCCCCTCCACTTCCTGTCCGCAAAATCCTCGAGACGAGGGGATTGTTCTTATCAGATCACGGAGCTGCGGGTGAAATTCAAATACTGTTAGGGGCTGATGTTTACTGGAAAGTATTTTTGGGACGTGAGAATTTGGGAGGCAATTTGACTCTTATCGATACTCTCTTTGGCCACTGTGTACAGGGTCACATGGAAAAAATTGAGGGCTCTGTTTGTCAGGTAAATTTGACTTCCGTATTTCCCTTTAATTCCTTAGAAAAGGAATTAGATGAACAGATAAAACAGTTCTGGTCTTTGGATAGTATGGGAATAATAGACCAAGATGTTAAGGATAATCAAAATACTCAAATACTGAAAAAGTTTGAGGAAAGCACTGTTTTCAGGGAGGGACGTTATGAAACTAAACTTATTTGGAAGGAAAAGGGCCCTATGTTAGAAAATGGATTTGATATTGCCGAGAAAAGGTTTAATAGTCTCAGTAAGAGGCTTATGCGGGATAAAAAGCTCTTGAATGATTATCAATTAATTTTGAGGGAACAGTTTAGAGAGGGAATGATTGAGAACTGCTCGCAAGACGTAAAAGAAAATTCCTTTTACCTCCCACATTCTCCGGTGATTTGTCCTGATAAGGTTTCTAGTAAAGTTAGAATTGTGTACGATGGGTCAAGTAAGGGTAAAAATGGAGTATCACTTAATGATTGTCTGTTTGTAGGTCCAAATTTGAACCCGAATATTTTAGACGTTATCTTAAAATTCCGACAGCATAAAATTGCCTTTTGTGCTGACTTGAAGATGGCATATTTACAGGTAGGTATCGCAAATGAAGACCGAGATTACTTGCGCTTTCTCTGGTTTAATGACGATGCCAGTGATAGTAAAGCGTGGAAAACTTATCGTTTCACGCGTAACCCTTTTGGCTTGAGGTGTAGCTCATTCATACTTTCGGCAACTATTAAGTTGCATGTTAGGCAATTAGAGAGGGATCAAAAAGAGACATTTGACATGCTTAATGACCATCTCTATGTTGATGATTTGTTTTATGGCGCAAGGGATGTTAAATCAGCCTATGAGTTATCATCCAATGCCGTAAATGTCTTAAAAGAGGCTAAAATGAACTTGCATAAATTCCAAACTAATTCCCAGGAGCTAAGTCAATTATGGGCCAAAAATGGGATTGTGAGAAAGTTGAACAATGATGAAAATTCCTTAAAGGTGTTAGGGATAAAATGGAATAACATAAAGGATTTACTGCAGCTAGAAATTCAATCTTTGATCGAAGGCATTAATAACCTAAAAAACACTAAGCGTTGTGTAATTCAGACTGCGGCTAAAATTTATGACCCAGTTGGTTTTTTGTCCCCTTTTTCTGTCAGGATAAAATGTCTTTTTCAAGAGTTATGGGAAATAGGATTAGGTTGGGATGATGAACTCCCCCAGGAATCTAAATCTAAATGGGATAAGTGGTGTAGCGAAATCAAAGAGCTGGCCAAATTTTCCATCCCAAGAATGTACTTCCTAGATGGCAACCTAGATGACGTCCAGCTGCATATTTTCTCAGATGCCAACCCAAGTTGTTATGGTGCAGTGGCATATTTTCGAACTGAACTTGAGGGACATTACGATACCAGCTTTGTGATGTCGAAAACTAGGGTTAGTCCATTGAAGATCAAGCTTTCCCTTCCTCGTCTCGAATTGATGGGAACCCTAATTGCCTCAAGAATGGCTCGCTACTTAGCAGACTTGTTCCATCTGGAAGATGAGAGAATCTATCTATGGTCGGATTCAACTATAGCCTTACATTGGATCAAAAGTGTTGCGAGAGAGTGGAAGCCTTTCGTGTCCAACAGAGTGACGGAAATACAATCTCTCATCGATCCTAAATGTTGGCATTTTTGCCCAGGAAAAAGTAACCCTGCAGACAAACTTACGAAGCCAGATTCGGCAGTGAAGCTAATACAAGATGAAGTTTGGTTGAAAGGTGCGACATTCCTAAGACTTCCAGAAGAACTATGGCCTCCTAGTCCCATACTTCAAATTGATGAAGATGCAGTGACCGCAGAAAAGAAGCCAAGTGTGATAGCCTCTTTTGTAAAGTGCAATCAAGAAACTGTGTTGCGAATTGAAGACTACAGCTCACTACAAAGGTTGCATAGAGTCACAGCTTGGGTTCTGAGGTACTTACACAACTCAAGACACGAAAATTCTAAGAGAAGAGGACCACTCACGAGTGAAGAAATCTCCAGTGCTGAAGAATTGTGGGTGAAGAAGACGCAGGAACAGAATTTCCCTCGTGAATATGAGCGACTACGTGATGGGAAGAAGCTTGACGCCGACTCCTCCATTTTGTCTCTGAACCCTTTCCTTGACGATGCCGGAATAATGCGCATTGGAGGAAGATTGCAGCACTCGAACTTCAACTATTCCGAGAGACACCCAGCTATACTTCCAGCCAAGAGCAGATACACAGAGCTCGTGATCAACCACTCTCATCAGTCGGTGATGCATTCCGGAGTAGCTGACACCCTCACACAAGCAAGAGAGAAGTTTTGGATCATCAGAGGAAGACAAGCAACCAAAACTGTGCTAAATCGGTGTGTTATCTGCAAGAAATTTCATTCTAGGAAAGGAACGCAAGACATGGCACCTCTACCAGCCAATCGAATAACCGAAAGTCCGCCCTTCACTGTGACCGGATTAGACTTTGCTGGTCCCTATCCCTTGTTTGCAAGAGAAAGTGACCAAAAGTATTACATCTGTATATTTGTGTGTTCCGTATCCCGAGCAGTTCATCTTGAACTTGTCCCCAACCAAAATACCGAGACATTCCTGCTAGCTTTCCGCAGATTTACTGCCCGAAGAGGTCTGTGCTCAGTAATCTACTCGGACAATGCAAAGACATTCAAGAGTGCCGACAAGTTTATGACAAAGATGTGGGCTGTCATAAGTCATCCAGATGTGAAAGATCACTACAGTGCCAAGGGAATAAGATGGTCCTTCAACGTGGAGAAGGCCGCTTGGTGGGGTGGACAATATGAAAGACTCATTAGGTCTGTGAAAACAGGTCTCAGAAAATCCATCGGTAAAACTTCCCTAAGAGCTGATGAACTTGAAACTGTCATCATCGAGATCGAATCAGTAATAAACTCTCGACCCATCACATATGTCTACAGTGACTCTGAGGAACCTTTCCCCCTAACTCCTGCTCATCTCCTAGTTGGTAAGCGTCTTACTAGTATGCCCAGTACCTTGATCAGAACTCTAGATTTCACTAGTACAAAACCTGTGTTGGTCAAGAGATATAACTATCGTGAAAAACTAATTAACAATTTCTGGTGTAGGTGGAAAAAAGAATACGTAATGAACTTAAAATCTATTAACTCTATTGTTCCAGTGAAAAAATCTGTTGATTTTAATGTAAATGATATCGTGCTGGTGAGTGATGACAGGTATCCAAGAAGTTTGTGGAAGTTAGGTAAGATTATTGAGATATATCCTGGACGCGATGGTAAGGTACGTGCTTGTTACGTAAAGACAGCGAAAGGTTTAATAAGACGACCAGTTCAATTGCTATGTCAATTAGAAGTATCCCAATAAGTAAATAAAAAAAAAAAGATAATAATAATTGTCATGTAAATCTATGTTAATCAGAAATATATATTATGTAGTTATAATTTGATTGTTTACTTGTAATTTAATTGAATTAATTGTTATCTGATATTGTATAATCATAATGAAAGAATAGGTATTTGCTGAAAGGTATAAGTATGTGATGAAAAGTATTTCATCGGGGGGGAGTATGTAGAAACTCCCTTCCGTTCCCCGTATGTGGGGGTGGTTTTCTTCCCCCCTTGTGGGGGAGGTTTGGTGCCCGGATGGACGCCGGGCAGAGAATGATGCTGAGAGACCTTTGTAACGGTCATGTTTGTGTTTTGCTCTTGTGTTAGAAAATAAAAGATTTTAAAGAGTCAATACAACCTAGCATTTCTTCATCCAGTAAACTTAAACTACAACGTGACTGTTGTATCTGAACTTTAAATTAATTTTATTATATGCGTAACTTCATTGCTTGATTACCAATTAAGCAAAGTAGGCGGTCGCATACGGGCCACCGTCCATTTTAAGGGCCTCTTTCAATTTTATTATTTATCAAAACTATACAAATTTATAACTTTCCAATAGCCCTAACCAACTACAAATCTAATTTCTTTGAATAAAATAACCCAAACAAGATAAAAGATTTTAATTGTGAGTTCTGCCTACCACTAATAAAAAAATCTAGAGCATTTTACCATGCAGAAAAGGAGGCCGGGGACATCGTCAAAATACACTGCTTACAGCTCCACTGTTTAATTCGGCCCTGCGTAACTTACTATACTTATACGCAAAAATATCTCTTCTTTAAATTCAGTGAATAACTGTAGGAAAATTGTAGGTAATAAGCCTTTTTTTCCATATTCGATTTCATAACATTACAAAGTTTTTTTTCTCTAATGGGGCTGCAATATTGGCGGTCAAAAACCTTTGCAGACTCAGCATATTCCCCAGAACTGAGAGCCATTTTTCTGTGGCACCATCTAGGCGACTCTCGCTACCAATTTTGACGTTCATCAGATTCTGAGCTCTCTCTCTGGATGATAATGTATGCCGAGATTTAATTTTGCCGAGAGAACCCAAGCTAAATAGATACTCCAGGGATCTTTTACATACCACATAATCATATGACATGCTTGCCCAAGTTTTTCCCATCTAGAAAATCCGACGACTCACCGGGGCTCGAACCCGCGATCATGGGCTTATGATGTGGACACGTTAAACCTCTCAACCACTGAGCCGCAAACATTCCAAAGTAAAACAAATTATTTCCAAAAAAATTTTGCTTGTTACCCTGTGCATTCCTTATTGCGGTAAACGGCCCGTGCAGCCAAAAATGTCCGACGAATAATACCCCGTGTGGCGGGAGTGCACGTTAAATATCTTCAAAGACCTAACGCGGCGTACGATGTCGCCCTAAACGGTTGCGTTGGGTGCCTACTCAGGTGTCGGCTCGTCACTTGACTGTGGTTCTAAAATATGACGCCCGTCGCCAATAGCCCTCGTGTAGCTCTAGTGCGACGATAGTCGATAATTCAAACTAACCTAACCTTATTTCGCGAATCGTAATATCGATATCATTCTTTTTGTCCGTATTTATTGCAAAGCACCAGCGTTGTCTATCCAGTTCAGCGCAGAAGTCTTGTTTATGCCATTGCAGGTACCCAGCGCGTCTAATAAGGAAGTGGCTCATTATAGGGTGAGGCTAAAGGGCAATTATCATGTCGTTGGCGAGCCCTCGCTCCTTTCATAACTGACTTTCTGGGGCAATTATTGTTTGGAGGAGGATTTGCACAGAGGATTTGACATGGCGGCTGCGTAATTTGGAGGGGGATTTTTTTGATTTGGCGCCAAAAGTTTGGCTGCATTATTCAAATGTAATAGTTTTTAAATACTAATAAAACAATAATTTAATTACTAACCAATGGTATTTTCTTTGGCGGCTGCTGAGTTTAAAATGATTTTTTTTATTTGGTGGCAATATAGTTGGACAACGTTATATTAATTTGGAAGTTAATTACGAATCAAACAATAATTTAATTACTAATGAATGTCAATTTTCAATGGCGACGGCTGAATTTAGGGGGGAAATTCTTGATTTGGCATTGTTTGGCTGCATTACTTTAATTTGATATTTTAATTAATAATTCAGCAGTTATTTAATTTCCAATAAATGATAATTTTTAATGGTGATTGCTTAGTTTTGAGGAAATTTTCTTGATTTAACGTCAAAAGTGTGGTTGCATTATTTAAAGCTTGTAGTTTTAATTTCTGGTCAAAAAGTTTTTTTTAATTAATCCTTTAATCGTTAAACAGGAAGGATTTTTTAATGGTAAAATTTTTTTATAAGATATAGTTGGCTTTGCGCCAAAAGTTTGGTAGTTAGCTGAAATTATATATTCAGCTAATAGTTTTAATTACTGTTCAAGTTCTAGTATATTTCTTTTACATTCTATAACCATTATACGAGGAGTTTTTTCCACAAAGGCTGTTTAATTTGGCAGGGATTTTCTCGATTTGGCCTAAACACTTAGTTTGCTTTACATTAATCTACAGTAGGGTTTTAATTGCTTATCAATTTTTCATTTATTTCCCAAACAGTGAGAATTTCAATGGTGGATCTGGAATGGTGATTTTTAAGGATTTTTTTCATTTTAGAACGAAATGCTTGTTTTCACTATTTAAGTGTAGAAACAGGTTTTTAATTAAATAAGCTAAATCTTAACTCAGTGGCGTGGCAGCCCATAGATAGACAAGGCCTACTGTGGCCAATTCAGTTTACGAGAGGTGCCACAGATTTTCAAATAAGTAGGTCAGACTGTGGTGAAACCCTTATTATTTAGTTCTCAAACTAGCTTGGTGCTATTATATCGAACCGCACTTAAAGGATAAAAGGCCGAGTTAACAATGCCCAGTCCGGTATTGGAACCACGGTTCTACGTGGCGTGCTAATGGGAAGCAATACCACTGAGCCACTGGTTCTCTTATGACTTATAGTAACTAGCTCAATTTATACTCTGAGAAAAAAAAGATTAGGTTAGTTTGAATTATCGTCACACAAGAGCTACACGAGGGCTATTGGCGACGGGCGTCATAATTTAGAACCACAGTCAAGTGATGAGCCGGCACCGGAGTATAGGCCCGACGCAACCGTTAAAGGCGACACCAGCGTTGGGACTTATATAACGTGCACTCCCTCTGCACTGGGTATTATTCGTCGGATATTTTTTGCTGCACGGGCCGTTTATAGGTCGGCAGTTATTTTGGCGATGTCTGGATCTGAACCTGGGACCTTCCTCATACAAGGCGAACGCTTTAACCGACTGGGCTCCCCAGCCCCCATAAGACTAAAAAAATTCCAAGCTTCTTTTTAGGGAATTTTGCGATGCGGTGTAATGTTTGTTGCATTGAAGTATAATTGTTTAATTAAATCAAGACAAAGAAACAATGATTTTTTTCCAACTTTTGAGTCTCACATCGGTAGTGATTGTAGAATTGTTATGTCTATAGTTTGGTTAGGTTTGTTTGAAATATCGTCGCACTAGAGCTACACGAGGGCTATGTTATGTCTATAGTGGTTGTGGTTGAACTCGAGTATATATTTTTATTTTGGTTATTACTGGAATTATTAGACAGTTTGATGAATTGATGCAAAGAAAAATTGCGACAAAATTTTTTTTTAAAAAGATAGATTATCTTATGTGTGAATTTTTCTCAAATAAAAGGAGCGTTAACTATTTTTATTAACAAACCCATTTCTTAAAATTTAATCCCATACAAAATATGTGCATTTTTATGCAAAAAAAAACAAAAAAAAATACTGGATTTATAGATTTAATTACAAAAAAGTAACGTAATTGGCGAATCTCTATGTCAATTCCAATTGCAAGAAAAAACTTTCACGCTTGTTTTTAACTTCTCTGCAATTTTATTGTTGCGTAGCATTTAAATTTAAACATTAATTACTTGAATCAGTGCTCATGTAACTTATTTTTTTATTAAAATCAGGTAAACTTTTCTTTAACTAACTCTATAACAAGCTCTAATTCCTATTTGAAAAATATTTTTTTTAAGCAGACACATTTCCTTAAGTAACTCGTTAAGAAGTCTTAAAAATTTGTTGAATCTTGGTTTATTTTTAAATAACTTAAAATGCTTAGAACAAGAATTGTTTTTGTCAATTATAAGTTCAGTCTTCTTTAAACCAAGACTTTATTTCAATAAATCAATATCGAAACATTAAAGAGTCTACGGAAGAAATTTTAAAAACAAGTTTTATAAAGTACAATATCATCAAACTATAATTTAAGGGGTATTGAAGACTATATGACAAAGCTTTAATTCAATCGATTAACCCAGAAAAACACATTTGTGTACCTTTTCTTTAATCTCAATACATGATTTTACACTTTTAGATAAAATGTACATTGAATAATAATATAAAACCTTCAATGAGTTTGATTTGTATGAAAGATGAATTTACACAAAACCATAAACAATTGTTTAAAAGAGAAATCATAAGATTTGTTAATCCCATCTAGCCTCACCATCAAAAGTGTGTAACTAGTGCGTTCATTAGCTATAAATGAAAATTAAAAATTTATTTGAGTTTCTTTAGAATAGTAATGTACTTGATTTGTGTTGCAATATAAAATCGTACACTGTTAAAAATTGGGTGCTAGGTTTCACCATGATATTGGTTGGTTTCACCATGATATTGGTTGGTTTTCACCATGATATTGGTTCCTAGTAGCTGCAACGGCTGAGTGGTGAAATGTTTCACCTTCTTTTCGGTGTTTGGTTGAACCATTTTTCTGGATTTGGAAACAAAAACCTGAGAAATGGTTCAACAGAATACCAAAAATATGGTGGAACGTTTCACCATTCAGCCGTTGCAGCTACTAGGAACCAATATCATGGTGAAACCAAGCACAAAATTTTTAACAGTGTATTATGCAGACGAACATAATATAAAAAATTAGATTCAAAAGTGACGATACATTAAGTGCACAATTAACAGGTTATATCCTGTTACAACACTCCTCTAAGTTTTAATAATATTGAAATTGGTTTTAGTTCTTTATCACCAGTATTTTAACATTGTAAATGCATACACTGTTAAAAATTTTGTGCTAGGTTTCACCATGATATTGGTTCCTAGTAGCTGCAACGGCTGTGTGGTGAAACGTTAAACCATATTTTTGGTATTCGGTTGAACCATTTCTCGGGTTTTTGTTTCCAAATTCAGAACAATGGTTCAACCAAACACCGAAAAAAAGGTGAAACATTTCACCACACAGACGTTGCAGCTACTAGGAACCAATATCATGGTGAAACCAAGCACAAATTTTTTAACAGTGTAGGACCCAGTTATTCAATTGTATACACCACCATTGAACTTAATTATTTGATTAAAGGAGCCCAATTTTTGTAAGAAAATCTTCACATGTTAACGTTTCCAGTGTGAGAAGCATAAATGCGTCTTGCTTGAAGCTCCCCCCTTCCCAATACATTGTGAATGTCGCGTTTTATAATTCGTGGGACTGTTGACCAGAAAGAAAAGTGTGGTTACTTTTGCGACTTTGCAGGTTTCATTGCACGAGACATCAAAGTCCTCTTCGTCAGAGATCTGAAAAAAAGAAGCCAAATAAATTCACCAACAAAAAGCAACCAAAAAGTTAAAAAGCACAATTTCCCGGAAACATGTAACATACAACAATGGGGTAGGAAATTGTGTTTAATACAACTTCCGAAAATGGGTGGATAGGTTTTTGACGATGGAGAAGAAATGAGCCAAAATATTTTTCTGAAAGGATGGATAAGTCAAGGCTAGAGAACAAAAAAATTAATATTGGGCAATTTTTTTTTTATTGTGTGACCCTAAATAGTTAAAGGGTCGATTAACCTTTTATGTGCACCGTTGCATGTCTACAGCACATAACTACCTGTCATAGGAAACGAATTTGAATATCAGCAAGATTATATTTTACATGTATTGTTTTATGTTGCACAAAAATTATATATATACTATTCTGGAGGGTATTTACTAAAAAAAGCTTACTAAAAGAAACATTGCAAAATTATATTTATGTAGATACCATCAAATCAAAACAAATTGGCTTAAAGTACCGTTCGTTAAATGCATTGAGTAAAATAACTGTAAATCTACATAAAAGTCGCTATACAAAACGAAAATAAATTTTTAATTAAGTTTTATCGCTAAACAATTATCATAAAAATCATTAACCCATTGGAGCATACTCAAAATGATATCTAATTCATACAGCTTAGAACCCACATCCTTACACTTACAGCATAAAAATCCAAATTGAAAACTTATACGAGTGCACAATATTATCAAATACTAATACTGTAGTTTAGCTTAGGAGTTTTGAGAGAAGTTCCTCTTTCTTTGGATCTGAGTATTTGATGAAAATTTATTCTTCCGGGATGGTTCTTAGACGATTTACTGTCGCCGACGCAAATTCTTCATGACTTTCCAAAATCGTTGTGTCTACGAAACGAGAAAAACAAACGCTCGCGAAACTGTGCACTTCTTGAACCTTCCGGCCCTATATTTAAATGCCATGTTTTAAAAGCTCGTGAACTTGAGAAAAGTTGTGTTTCGGCCTTTCGGGTATCTTTTCGATCAATCGTTTCATCTTATTTTCTAAGTCGGTAACAGAGTGGCTAAAAAGAACCTCGCACTTTAAAAAAAAACGTTTTACATATTAAAAGCCAATATTAGAATGAACTATTGATTATAAAATCTATTATACTATCTATTTTTTTATTTACATTCAACGCACAAAAAAAAACGTATATTTTTAGAGCAACATCTCAAATTTCCTGAAATTGACGTACGTCTTAGCAAATGAAGAGAACAGGAGAAAAACCGCTTAATTTCGTAGAAAACTTTCTTCGTCAGGCATCTTTGGCGATGATAGCGAGTAATCGCCTAAACTGGTGTAAGGAAACCAGTTTCTCACTTTCTTGTAAATCTTCTCTCACTGCAACCCTGAAATTCAGTTCCGCGTTTTATTCAAAAGACTGTGTTCATCATCATGTTAAGCTTTAAAAATAAAGTACGATTGATTAAAAATCACGAATTTTTCTAAAACAATTAAGAGAAATTTTAAGATTCGCAAATTAATTGAAAAGTCCTAAACCACGACTTTTCTACCTACCGAGATTCACGTGATGCACGATTCCGACGCTTGGACCAAGCGAAGAAGAAAGAGAGAAACCGGTTTCCTGCCGCCAATGTCCGCCAAGCAGACACAATTACGGGACGACTCCTAATAAATCAAGCGGTTCTTCCCCTGTACTTTTCAAATATTAAACACGATTTTTTTTTCAAAATTACTGACAAAACATACTCTTTTTAATCTATAATTGTTTTAAAAATATGCTTATACGAAGAATATATGTGTAGGATATTCATAGGGTATTAGGGGGTTAAACTCTGACATAATTTAGAAATATATTAGCTCGCAATATCGTAAGGAAAAGATAATAATAAAAAAAATTATGACATATTATTTAATAAATTTATGATAGACTAGCAAATTTATACCCGTTCTTCGCACGGATTAAAAAAAATATCAAATCGTTCCAAATATGTGTACCATATAACCTGTTATACGATCATAAACTTATGTTATTGTTAACGCTCGTTATAAAGTATAAAATCCCGTTTCATTGCCTTAAAATTCCAAAATGAAAAATACGCTATAAAATGCACTCATAAATGTCATCACAATTCCCTCATAAATACATAAAACCTTTTAGCTCATTTGGCGCGTTTTGGGAAATAATTTGGCGAGAAAATAGATATAGCTACAAACACACCCATTATACAGCTCTAACACAATGACCTTCGAACAACCGACCAGCTTATAAATTATTAATAAAAGAAATTGCCTATTTGGCGAATTTTAGTTAATAATTTGCGAGTTTGGCAACGTATTTGGCGAAGAAATAAAGACATAAAACACTAATAGCTCTAGTGCGATGGCCTTTATTAACCATCATAGTTCAGTAATAGCTTAACTGCACATTTATTGCTTAAATATGCATACATGCAGTCAACAGAAAAATCATTGAAAAAATCATCAAATAAACCCACAATAAAATCCGGAAATGAAGACTGGCGGAATTACGTCACTTGAAACGTGTCAATTATTTTTCAAATAATAAATTTAGTTTCTGAAAGTAATGGCAAAAGAATAAAATAAACATTTTGAATTTTAAATGTTTTCGTTAAAAGTTTTATTTAATTTTTTCAGCCGATGGCATCAGGAAAGAGAAAAAAATGATCGGATTTGAGCGAAAGTGGTGTATTTTTTTCAGAAAATTCGAATTTTCTCTAAAAATGGAACAAATATGAAAAAACTAAGCCTCAGGTGCACACGTTAGTATTAAAGGGAATCTATCTTTAAAATTTCGAATTCCTGTGGGCAGTATAAGTAGGTCTTTTACGATCCGATAACAGACACACACACAGACAGACAGACTCTTTCTTTTATTATTATAGATTATATCTTATTTAATAAATTGTTTTATGATATATTATTTTATTAGTTTATGAACGTCATTTATTTCGTTTTAAAACATTTTATAACCTGTAAAAATAAAATTTAAAAGTACAGCTTCATAAACATATTTTTACGAAAGATTTATGGTTAAAGATTTTAAAAAAAACACGTTTATACCATATGCCATGCATTAAAGATTAGAAGTAGCCGTTAATTATAAGATTTAACTGCATTTGAATATAAGGTGATAATAACCCGATGTTTCTACTTTTTCAACATTCAAGGACGGATGGGACTCCATCAGGCTTTACTCCATGTATCAAGTCTTGCCTCATTTATTCGTTGGTGGAATTAAATAATTAATTTAACATTAGATTTTATTTATTGACACTTTTTGTGACTTATTTTGAATAATTTTTGATTGCTATAGTATCCCACAATATAAATTAAGTTACGTAAATTGTTGCATATTATCACTAGAAGCTTACAACCAGCAAAACAAATTTAGTTTCTACTAAAATTTTCACGAATTGAGACAAACATAAGCACGACTGAGTTTTTTATTATTAAAACTGGCTGATATTTAACGGGTACCTTATTTATAACCCACTCTAAAAGTTCTGACATTGTCCGCAAGGTTTTCATTTGTTACTGAGTCAACAGGTCAAATACCCCATCCTAACCCCGCGACACCATCTTGCCCTACCATCCTTTACAGTTATTTTCTAAAAAGGCGAGTGGAGGGAGATTTTTATGCTTACTATATATATATAGTATAGTAAGCTAAGAAATAAATGAAACTAAAAAGTGTTCAGTAAAAAAAAAAGATAGAAATAAAAAAAAAACATAGAATCGTAATCATTGTTCAATCAGTTTTGAATGTTCCTACTAATTTATTTTTCACTATTTAAATTGGCTGACTATTTAATTTTGCAGGCTCTAAACAGTGAAAATTCAATGCGTCATCATCAGCAAAAGCCCAAACCGCATCTTTTTACAATCGCTTTTTCGTGGGAATAACGCCTTTGTTATCGAGCTGCATCAATTGCTCTGCCATCAGACGCTTGTGTTGTCTGCTGCAGAAACCAAGAAAATCTGTTTTGTAAGACTTTATACCTTCATTAGATAAAGCAGTTTATTAGCAGATAATCACCAAACGGATATTTTGAAATTGCTTTATTTGCTGTTAATAGAGGAATGAAAAAAAATTTAAGCGTAATTATGAAACTTTGGTAAAAAAAAATAAACACTGCATCCCTTTTCTGCTAAGCTGATATATAGTATTATTATGAATCAAATGTAAAATTAGAAAGTCTGAGCATTGCGCACACATCATTTGCATTGTTCAAGTGAAGCTTCTTTGCCAATTATTATTATTCTTTCCTGCGCTATCTTGTTATTTATGCCCATTGATGACCATTGGCAGGAAAACTTAATGAAAAATGAGTTTTGCATTACTTTACCTAAGAGAAACTTAACTTAAATCAAAACACATGTCTGCATATAATGTAGGATAAATTGAGTATAGTCAAAAGCTAATTAGTTTTCTTAGTTATTTGTTTTGAAAAATTTACTCTAAAGATTACATTACATGTTTTACTGGTTACACGATTGTATTGTTACTTAAGCAACAATATCGGCTCTTTGATATTATTTTCAGTAGTATTATAATCTCACTCTAAGGTCTACCAGAATCAACGTTCCATCGTCTTTTAACTACACTACTCACAACAATTAGGGGAACGCATGGTTTAAACCCTTTCACACCCAATGATTCCATTTTTAATCATCAGCTTGCGATTTTTTTTTCTCACTAAGTTGAGATTGCTCGTATTTATCGTTAGATGGAAGAATCATGTCTTTTGAAGAATTAAATAATGTTTGTTTTAATTAAATGAAAATACGAGAAACATGGTAAAATAAATTTCCTCCAAAAAAATTTTATGAACTAAATTGACCCTAAATTCTTCATGTTTGCATTCTTAGATGTTTAAAAATTGATTTTAACTTTTTTAACGAATAAAGTTTTAAAAAAATTATTGTTATAATTTATTCAAAAGTTATGATTCCATTCCCCCCCCCCCCCCCTTAAATTTTAGTTAAAAAATTAAGATTTTCCCCCCTGTTTTTTACCATTTCATTCTGGGTGCATAATGAATCTAATTCACAAATTTTAGATTCTTAGAATAAAAAATAAGAAGTTGGAACTGAAAGGGTAAACAAAAGTACGCAAAGTGCTCCCCTAATTGTTTTGAGCAGTGTACTTGATTTGTCAATAGTTTCCACACCAATGTCTGTAATTTTGATTATCTATGTATTTTTCACTTTCAAAAATCTATTTTAGACCACAGTAATAATGCATATAGCATATATCATGATGACTATAGGTAAAAAGAAGCGAAGCTTATAAACTTTCCATATGTTTCTAACTTATCCATCAGTATAAATCTTAAAAATATCAAACAGAAGTTTAAAAATAGTTACGCAGGAGAATATTTTAAAATTATGAGTATCGTGTTTCCTCATATGTCTAAGTTATTAGACATTCGAAATTTCTTAGAAAATTGGAAGACTTTAAAAAAACACTGGAAAACACCAAATCAGTTTCCTTAATTACATATTTATGTTGTATTTTACCCGGAAATCAGCGTTTAAAATTTTGAAAACATAATTGAACATTCCGGGTGAATTGCTAATTATCCATTAAAAAGTGTAATTACTGGTTGTTTAATTTCCTATTTGCTTTTTGTAAGAAGTCTGAAAGTTTATATTAGAAGGTTGGGAGTATTATTTATTAAGAAAAGAAACATCAAATATAATTTTTAATTGGTTATAATTCAATGCATTTTAATTTATATAATTTAAGGAAATAGTAAAGGAAATGTTTATTATTTAAATATATTTCAGACACATAATAAAATTAGTTTTTATTGCATCTAAACCTATTAGCCTTTTAGAGATAAATTAGTAAATCTGAGTCAGTAAACATTGGCATGGCAAATTCTTCAATAATTATCAACCGAAATTAAGTTAAGTAAATTTAATAGAACCGGGGGTAATCACGTTACCTTTTTACATGAATTTTACATGATAATATGATTGTGAATATTGATGCCCATAATAGTTTTGGGGGGAACTGGACAAATGACCATACACTGAAAAAATGTCATGAACTTTTTTTGACTGAAATGTTTCTGAGAAAATATAAGGCTAATTAGAACTATGAAACCCAGTCAATCAACAAATAAAAAAAGGTATAATTTTTAACTCAACTATTTAGATAAGTTTCATTAATAGAATTTTTCTATTAATTCGTTACTTGTAGCACCGATTGACTCTTACTAACATGAAAAGGTAAACCTATTTCTTTATATGTTTAAATATAGGTCTGGGCCACTTATGATATGTGCACGATACATTCGTATACGATATATTTATGGTACAAGATACAACAGTGGAGGGTTAAGGCTCATGCTTCGAGATTGAACCTTCTCAGGAGTGCGGAGGTTCAAATCCCACCTACTTCCAATCATCCAATAAATCGGATATGTACTGGAAAATAGTAGGGGGAAAATGAAAAAAAACATTTTAAATGCTTAAAAATGTTTTTTATAATTGCGTGAAAAAAATCCAATTTTTACACTATAATTTTAATATCAGACGCGTGCGAAAAATTATACTTTTAGCTTCCACACTACGTTTATAACGTAAAAAGTGGAAGGTTTTATAATCGTTCAGTCCGTCTGTCTGTCTGTCCGTCTGTCTGTCACCCACTTTCACAGAAAGAACCACAAGTCCCACAGACAAGTGGGATACGTCATTTTAAAGCAAAAAATCAGATTAGGCTACTACATTCCAAATTTCATTAAAAAATTTAAACTAGAAGCTTATTTAAAATTTAAATAACTAAAAATTTAATCTACATTGAAATAACATGCAAATTCTATTTTTATTCAATATTTTCACTGTTGCCATTTCGTTAAACGTACGAGAAACTTTTGTTAAAATAAAAATACACTTTTGAAAAAATATTTATTTATGTGATATAATTCGGTTTGGATTGTTGTATTATCACAATAGAGTTCTTTTAATGGTTCTATATATATGTATGTAGAAAGATGCATAGAGAATTCTAACTTAACATAAAAAAAATATGCTAAGTTTCGCTTTTATTTTTAAAGCATCAATTGTACAAATTATAAATTTTTTGAACTGTAAATTAATTTAACAAATTATAAATAAGTGAATTTCGAAAGAATTAAATGGAAATTGTGCGACAAACAAATATTAATTAAAAAAATTACATATTATTCTTCGAAACTTCAAACAAATTTAGCAAACGATAAAGTCTAATTATTAAATCTGAGAAAAGATTAATGAAAATAGTTAATTTGGCGTTTAAAAGTTTGAATTACAAATAGCTAAAGCCTGTTTTTATTAGAATTAAATCACATTTGCCATTCGCAACAATCGCTCGAGAAACTTATTCTTTTAGACAATAATTAAAATAAATTTATTTTTCAACATCGATCAGTTTGAAATGACGTCAAATATATTTCACTACGGAATCCTTGTATGGTGATATGAAATGTTTTCATTCTATTTAAAAGCGAGGAATATGACATATTTATTCTTTAAATATAAATTAATTTTTGCAAACGATAAGTAATAATTATTGAATTTTCGAAATAAAATAAATGAAACTAGCCAAATTTAGCTTGTAAATGTTAAATATAGAATTAATGTTGTGTTAGGCGCGTTTTTTCTGTTAAACACAATTTGGAAGCGAGTAAGTGCATTCTGTTACAAACTACTTGTTAGAAACAGTTATCAAATATTTTCACCAAAGCAGTGAAAAAGTCTTTTTTTTACTCTTTTCATAAGATGCAACATTCAAGTAAATTCTATTCATACTCATAAATCCGAAATTTTTGATCTGCTTTATTTATAAATATTATGCGCGTGAATTTATTATTATTTTGAACATATCCATTCAAAGTTTGACTTAACTAAAAATATTGCCTTTGTAGTCAGAATTACATCCCATCTTCGTAAAATTAGCACGTGAATTATTTTTAACATAGATTGATTTTTCACGTAATTATAACTAACTTTTAAACGTCATTCACTCGTCACCTCGCCGTGAAATAAATCACTATTTAAAAAGTGTACTTTCACACTGTTGCATAATACTATTTGAATATTACAGAGAGTAATGTGAAGCTTTATCGTTATACAAGAGAGCAAATCAGTATATAATTGCATCTAATGTACATAACTGATTAATGCATTTATCAAATATTTGAAAATACATATTTTGCTAAAACATTTTATGATTTTGAAATATATTTGGCAAAAAATCTACAAAAATACAAAATCTGGAATAATCTTTCAAAAATGCCAGTAATTATAAGAATAAACAATGTCATAATTAAAGCGTAAATATTAAGTATTTTTAATGGCTTCCGTGTTGTTTAAATGAGAATTGCCTTTATTTCCTGTCTTAGACACGCGTATGGTTATCAATTTATCGTATCGTTATTTAATACAATTGATCGTAAAAATGTGCTCAATTTTTATTACATGATATTTATAAGTCTTCCGTTGGCACAAAGTAAGTATTAATATCGCTAAAGACAGGCCTTTTTTATACATGTGCTATAAATTCCTTTTCATATAATATGGAAAATTAATTTAAATGAATTTGTTAAATTAATAATTTTTATTTGTTTATTGAATTGTTTAATTTTAAATTAGTGTGGTGAAGGTTGGTTAAGTTTTTAATTATAAGTAACTGTACTTCAGACTGTGCTTGGTTGTCTGTTATGAAGTTTTTTAATAAATGCTTTACGATGCGATGTAAGGATTTTATTACTATTATAATAATGTATTTTTAAAAAATGTTGTGTAAACAATTACAAAATAATACAATTTTTTTTACGTTTGTTTAAGTTTGATAATTAACACATACTTTTTGTTGCTGAAAATAAAATATAAAAAATGGACAGTCTGATGCACAGTTTTCACAATGAGAATCTACATTATTTTATTAGAGAATATATAGAAATTGTTTTACACGTTTCATGACAATATTATTATATTGTCTGTCGAAGGTTGCAAAATTATACGGTTTACTGATTTATTTTTATAAACATATAAACAGACAAACATAATTGCGATTAATGTTGCTTTTATCAATAATTAATAAATATTTATTTGTTATATATTTAAAATTAATTATTATAAAGATTTTTAAAATTAGCTTTTATTTAAATCCGGATATATCGTTGAACTTTATTACAAGTATAATAATTATGGCTATAAGATGATGCAAAATATTCCCTGTCAAGTATAAAGCACAGCTATTTCTAATATCACCAACTTCTCACGAAAATAACAATAAATAAAACTATTACTTAGGGGTAATAGCATTAGTTAATTTGCAATTTAAGCACTATATTGCAACTATCTCAACACTGCAATTTTTACATTTGATGTGTAACATTTTGAAGTTTAACGAATTGCAAAAATATAACTACTCGATAAATATCTATAATAATAATCAATAATCTATAGATATGTATAAATACTTTTCGATTTATTTATAACCACTGTACTCCAACATCATCTTTCCAGCTTCAGTCAACCCCATGGGTTAAACATTTCAATCAACTAGAACTTCGGAATGGGGATGTACATAAATTACGTCACGCAAAATTTTGACTTTTTTGACCCCTCCCTCCCCTTATGTCACGCTGCGTCACGTTTGATCGAACCCCTCCCCCTAAAATTACGTCACGTTGTTTCCCCCCCCCCCTAAAGAAAAAAAGTTTATTTTAATATTTCCCTCTTTGTTTCTGAAATTTGAAGAAAAATGCATATTTTTATATATTTAAAAAAAATTAATTTAGAAAGAAAAGAATGTAAAATTTATCTTGGTTAAATAATTTATTCATAGAAATATATACCAACATTGTATTTACATTTCCGTTGTCCAAGGTCTAACTAGCCATTCGCTAATGTCTTCTAAAAAAGGGGGTCTGAGATTAATGGAACTGTCTAGTTCTGAGGTTTTTGGTGTTCGTCCAGGTAGGTGCCAGTCCTCTAATATAATTGGCCAAGAAAAACAGATTTTCCTTGCGAAATCGGAAATTTTCGAATCGTTACGTCACGCAAGCGAATTCCCCTCCCCCCTCCATGTCACAATCCGTAACGTTGGCGCATACCCCTCCCCCCTCTGAACGTGACGTAATTTATGTACGTCCCCAATCTAGAGCTTTTTACTCATTTCGCATCTTCTTTCAAGTTGGGGGGTCCTAACCACATATATCTGCCAGCACAGTGGAGGTCAAACAGAGTGTTTAGAGCGAGGGGTCTGGGATGCTCTGACTTTCTTATCTCCGGGAGTTGCTAGCATACAAGTGATTAGCGATGCTAAAGAAGAAAACACTTGCTTTGGTTATTTGCTCTTGTAAATGTACAGATACTAGTTTTGCAAGACCCTGGTTTAGTTGCAAAGCATTCTCTTGATTTAGGTTTGAATTTTTCTGCTTTTTAAAATTGTGTGTAATTTTGTGAACTGTAAAAACATTTAACGAATAACGTACAAAAAAATAATAGTTTTCCAGTAAAAATGCAAAGCCTTTTAATTTAGAAGTCGTTTGATGCAAATGCAAAGGTCAGATGATGCAAATGCAATGGTCAGATGATGCAGATGCAACGGTCAATTTCGGTCCACATCCAAAAATGATGATTAACAATGCACAATTATCAACAATGCGCAATCAATAAAAAAAAATTCTCAAAAAGGGGAAAGATAAAAAAAAATTAGACAAATTCATAATGTGTCTATTAACTATTTAGCAACAAAAATACTTAAATTATACATCGAATGCTTAAATGCCTTCAAAGCGTTTCAGTAATTTTAAAAAGTAGTGCAAGGGAGTACCATTGTTAAACTTAAAACTATGGACTATATCACTACTCACAAATTATAACGATATCGGGATCAGTTCCCTGAAAATGTCTTCAACACGATCCCATAGATCGTCCTCTGCAGCTATCAGATCCCAGGATTTTGGGCATCGACCTTACGGCATAGTGTAAACATCAAGTCTGTCAGCGATTCCCTTATCTGCTCAATTCTTACATTCCTTTCAATATTTAGGAGAATTATCCTTCTGACATATGCACTCCACGATATTGGGCCCATTTAACGCATAACTCATACCCATGGATCTCTTATCAAAAACATATTCCTTAAGTATTTATAATTGTTTGCATCAATCGTGGAGCATTTTTGAAGTATGTCACCACAGTAAACTTGGCTTTTCGCATGGTAATATTAGAATAGCGACAAAGTACGGGGTGTGAGAAATTTAATTCGTTAAATTTATACGTTTAGCAATCTATGCTGGTAAAAAGAAATTAAAATGTAAGAAAGTGTTGATGTTGTTTAAGTATCTTGTTTGTTAGCTTAGGGGTTTGGGGGAATTATCCTGATTTGATAAACTGAGAGAAAGAGAAGGAATTTGGGCTAATGTGGCTTATTAGCAAAAAATGTGTATGTTAGAGAAAGAATGCTGTATGAAGTATAAGTAATATTGCAAGTAAATGATACACTCTTTTGATAGAAAAACCATAATGTTAACATTACAATCTCGGACAGCTGCGGTTTATATTTTTTATACACGGCAATGAAGTTGTAATGTAAAAAAATATTAATTGATAAGCACTAATTTTAGTTTAAAATGTAGATTTTAAACTTAACTCTTTATTTTACTCTAACTTTGTATTTTATACTGAAAACTTTTTTTTTATTCATCACGAAATATCAGAATTCGGAATTATCTAACCATCTTTAAAAAAAGAACTTTTTTACACTGGTTAAACACGACCATAGATAACGCTACACAAAAAAAACCTGATTGATAATTTTTCTTTCTAGTTTTGTTGTCGAATATAATTTTTAGGGCTTAAAGCCGCCTTTCTTAAACTCCCAATCCATAGTTCAAACGATCCTCTTCCTTTATATATAGATAATTCTTTTAAATTTTGCTTTAAAATATCTTTTGAACAGAGTATTTTAAAATTGAAATAGAATTTAGTCAGTTTATTTGTGATCTCTCTTATTAAAGCTTTCCAAATGGTTTAGGCCTCTATCTATGATTAAACTTTGAAAACAAAATAAATTATTTCCCTTTTAACGTCATTAATAAGTTCTTAAATAAGCCGGGTTCATACCCTATCTATGAAAGTGAAATTCAGGAGTTTCTAAGGAGTTTTTCAGGAGTGCAGCAATGTAAATTCAGGAGGTAACGAGGATTAAAATGGAATATGTTTGTTTATTATCGTATTAGTCTAGTGACTTCACTGCACTTCAAATGATGAAACAGAAGAAAAAAATCTTCTACAGAGTTGTGCGATGCATTTTGGAACACTAACTAGCATCACGATGTCCGAACTCATTTTTTCTACTGCACATGCACATTGCACAGTATACTTATTCCGAATAAAGTACGGGAGAAAAAACGGCAGAGAAAGGAGAAAAACAATTCCGGACGTCAATTTTTTGAGGAGAGGAAAAAAATATCAGGAGATGAGACACAAATTTCAGGAGTTATAAGGGCCCTTGGAAAAAAAATATGAAATTCAGGAGTTTTTCAGGAATTTCAGGAGGTGTGCGAACCATGAATAAGGCACAATTTCAAAAACTCGTTTAGTAACTAAAAAAACAAATAGCATATATTTTACATCAGCTATGTTTTTTCTTCTAATTAAACGAAACTCTATAAAGTTCTTCTACTTCATTCATTCAATTAAAAAAAATATTAACTGCTTTCATCCCTTATGTAAAATTAGTTTAAGTATTAAAAAGTTAATATTGAATAAAAAAATTAAATATTATTGAATTTTTAAGGTATCGAATAGAAATCCATCGATGTAAACAACCAAATAATAAGACCTTTAGGTTTTTTTGGCAGTTCTGAGGATGTTAACAAATTAATTAGCCTTAGTACAGTTTTTTTAGCAGTTATAAAACAAACTTTAACTGTTAATGAATATTAAGAGAATTACCATAATAGAATAAGTTTAAAAAAATTAATTCAAGTAAAATAGGATAAAAAATAACCGAGCAGTAAAAATTTTAATTTGGACAAGCGATTCTCGGAATATTCACAGGAATTTTTTAATGATCATAATATAGTTCAATGGAAAAGTTTAAAAATAAATTAAACACAGCAGTAAGAATCAAGTATAGTTTTTAAAAATATGTTCTATGTGGGTTTCGAAATAGATTTTGAAATTAAGAAAAAGAAATTCTACACAAATTTCCAGAGAACGAGCAGAGTTGAGTGTTATATTGAATGCGAAATTTTGAAAAAAAAATTAGAGATAGTTCAATTTTATTACTAAAAAACATAAATTTGCAGGTGTTATAAGCAGTGTTCGAAATTGGATAAAGAAATTTAGGAGCAATCTCTGCGACCAACTGGAAACATTACCTTTTAGCATTTAAAAAAATTATTGAAAAAAAAACTATTTTGAAAAACTGTCCTTAAACTTTGGAATCTACAATGCCCAACTGAGCTATTTTTAAGATCGAGGAAATTGCGTGGCTTTAGAATCCGAATTTTTGCAATTTTAGGATAACTGGAGATCTAAAATTTTAAAATTAAATTTATATCAATATGACTGGAGCTTTGCGATTTTAGCACTGCCAAATGTTTGCGATTTTATGATCACAGCAATGGTTTTACAAATTTAGGAACGGTGAAGATTTGTTATTTAAAGATAGCTATGGCGTAGTTGTATGAACGTAGTAAAACACCACAAAGGTTAATATTGCCGATTTTGAAAACCAGTCGGGCAGTCGCGATAACTGCGACTAAATTTATTTTGTTGTCGCAAAGTTGAAAGATTTGGTCGCATTTTGCGACTAGCGACCGTTAATTTCGAACCCTGATTATAAGTAAAACTTGCAAGGTACATGCAAGATGAGAACCTTAAATACTTTTTGCTAATGCTTGAAAATACAGTAAACGAAGCTACTCTCTGTTGAACCATTTCAAGGTGGTCATGGGTTATAATTCGTAGATGACATATGAAATTGCAATATTATATTTTTTTTAAAAATTAGGTTATTTTAAATAATAAATATTATTGTAAATAGAAAAAAGTTTGAAAGTCGAGACACACAAGAATCGTTTGTTAATAATTAAGTTATTCAAATGAAACGATTTAGGAATACTAGTTGAATGTACATATTAATTGGTATATTCATTTTTAAAAAAGATAAAGGTATTTATAAATCATAATAATATAAAGAGTGTCTCTTTACATCTTCCAAAATGTCAATATCTAAATGAACAATAAAGAGCTGTTTTCATAGATATCATAGTTTAAGTATTAGATTGGCAGATCACGTGACCTCAAATGCTAACGACGGGACGCGCATGGGGGCCTTTTAAGAGGGCAAAATAGCCAGTGTTGCTTAGAATTTTAGAATAATTCTAAAATTACAAAAAAATATCGTAAAAATACTAGCTGCATTTTGGAATCTTTTTAGTGACTTTAAAAAAAACGTGAAACGGGGGCTTTGCTAGTATTTTTATGGTATGTTTTTGTAATTTTAGAATTAAATGGTATTTTTTCGTAGTGTTTTTCTCCTAAAACTGGTGGCAACACTGTTGAGAGACATGAAAACAAAACCGAAGAGCTATTGCCAGATCCTCCGTGAAACAACCCCATTCTAAAATAAATTCTAAAATTACAAAAAAATATCGTAAAAAATACTAGCTGCATTTTGGAATCTTTTTAGTGACTTGAAATGCTTTTCTAGTATTTTTTTTGTAATTTTAGAATTAAATGGTATTTTTTCGTAGTATTTTTCTCCTTAAAGTGGCAGCAACACTGGCCATTTTGCACTCTTAAAAGGCCTCCATGCGCGTCCCGTCGCTCGTTAGCATTGGAGGTCACGTGATCTGCCAATCTAATACTTTAACTATGATATCTATGGCTGTTTTACATTAAATATTTATTCCTTTTTAAACAAGCCGTTCATTTTTTTTACTACTAATTTAGCTTTGTAAAAAGTTATATGTATCTACCGCTGAATTTCGTTCCAAATCTTGTGCTTGGTTAATTGATGTTTCTATTTTTACTGATCTGACATTTGATCAGGGTAAAACGTACTTTAAGCTGTCTTATCTATTTTACTCGAGGCTTATCGAATTTAAGAATGTTTTGCATCAACCACATTTTTCAATGTGATTTTTGTAAACATGTAATTTCAATGCAAATTCATTTTTTTTTTACAAAATTCAAAAGTTTTAGCAAAAACACCTACTGATTATTTTTTTTATCACCAACTGATTTATATATTTTTCTTCGAACAACACCGTTATTAAATGCAAAATAAACGCATAATTATTTAAAATTCCGATGAATTTTCTCAAATATAAATTAGATATTCAATTATTAGTTTTAATATGTAAGTGTATATGACGTTTTTCAACTGAGAATATTTGCTATGCCTGGTTTTTGGTTAAATAAAATAGGGAATTATTTCTTTTATATTTTATTTTTGAATTGCATAGCGCTACACCAATATGAATTTTTAAAAAATAATGAGATTATTTTTTAAGCATTTTAAGAAGTTTTGTTTTTAGGCGTTTCAACATGAGACAAGTATGTTTCTTACAGTAACTGCCACGTAGAACTGTTTCCACACACGATATATAAACCTTAGAAACAAAATAGCTGAACACAGCATGTGGGTCTAATCTAAACTTTTAGTCGCCATAATTACCTAGTTTCATTAACTTTTTTTTCAAAAACTCAATTGATATTCTTTATCGTTTGATAAATTAATTTACAATTCAAAGGAATAAAAATTTGGTAAAATTGCTTGCTCCAAAATAGAAGCGAAACTTATCATAACATCGTTCTTTAGATTTTTTCGAATAAGGTTTTAAAATTTTCGAAAAAAAAAACAATCTATAATTTGTATTTTGACGTCTTTATACCGGCTTGTTCCGGTGACATAATTCCTTCCAGAGCATGTCATAATGATATCGTAATGACATCATACAATTGTGTGCTACGAAGGAGGCTGTTGGAAAGCGCCCTATCTTAATGAACATTCTAAGGAGTGTCTACCTGAGTTGCCTGCTTCAATTAGATCCTTAGTAGTTGAAAATGCTATCTACTTGTGTTTTTCATTAATTTAAAAAAAAAATTAAATCCAATGAAACTCATTGAAAATGGATCTAACCAATGTAATGAGGAAGCGAGAGGACGGGAAGTGCCCTCAACAATCACAGCATCCTGTTTCAAGACGGGAAATCTTTAAGCGCAGGGGGGAACGGGACTCCCAACTTTCAAATCTTCTCCCAAAAAACCCGCGAAACTTAAGAAAGTTGTCTCAGCTTTCCTTGGCCTTTTAAGCATAAAAACTTGTTTGGGAGGTTTTGGTTACTAGTCAGCAGTTGACAGATGCAGACGGGGGTGCAAATATGATGATTTGTCTTTTATTTTGAGAGGCTGTCGTCAATGGAACGCGCTTCTTGCTGACAGGACCTCCAAGAGACGGTGGGGTTTGTTATGGATGGTTTGGGAATGGTGACGGACAGGAATTTACAATGTGTTCCCCGACATCACGGCGACATTCTGTTTACCATATACTCTGTAAAAGTAAGGGAGTATTATTGCTTGATTTGGGTTTAGGAAATGCCAAAGGTGGTTAAAGTGTACACCACCACACCATTGTTTTTAGCACCGAAATAGTGTTATCATTCACTCGGAATGGTTTGTCTTACCTTTTCAAAACAAATCGGTGTTATCACCCACTCAAGATGGTTTAACTTTACTCTTTCAAAGAAATTTTGAAAACAAAAAAAAAATGCCGATTTGAACGTACTTTCGTTACATTTGAACGCAATTCAGTGTTTGATGCCGAATTGGTGACGTCAGCGATACGACAACACAACAACCAAAGCAACAGCCATTTTTATCAGTTTATTCAGTTGTTGTTTGGAAAACATAACGTAAGCAAAGCGATTGTAATTTTTCTTTAAAACATTAAAATTGATATGTATATACATCATCGCACCAATTCGTTTTCAAGATCAGTCAAAGGGTTTCTGTGATCAAACATTTTTTTAAATGAGGTGGCAACAAGGTTGCCACCAAAAGTGGTGTAAGGAAACACCACCAGTAAATTGTTGGAATGAAACACCAATATTTAACTGGTGTACAGAAACACCACTTTTGGTGACGCCACCACTGATTTTCTGAGAACTGATTTTCACTATTAGCTATATATGGAGAGGAGAGAGTGTATTATCACATTAGATAAATTGATTTAAAGTTTTTTTTGTTTTTCTTTCTTTCTATAGTTCGATTCATTGCTGCAAAGTATAAATATATTCTTTGACTTCTTCATACTGACGATACACTATAAAAATTATCGGTGAAACTCTGCACCAAAAAAGGTGGCAACAAAGTTGCCAATAAAAGTGGGGTAAGAAAACATCACTTTTACAGTGGTGGTGTTTTATTACCACCACTGCTGTACTGCCGTTAATTATTGGTGTTTCCTTACACCAATTTACTGGTGGGTTTCCTTACACCACTTTTATTGGCAACTTTGTTGCCACCATTTTTGGTGCAGAGTTTCACCTATAGTTTTAACAGTGTAGTGTCAGTATGAAGAAGTCATAAGATATAATTATACTTTACAGCATCATTTACTTCCACCTCAAAAGTGGGGGAAAGGATAACTTTATTTCTTTTTTTAGGCTTCTTTTGTTTATCAATGTAAATAATGGATTTATGTAACTATAATAAAGCAAAAAATAGATACAATAAAATATTTTTTCCCCCAGTTTTCGTTATGATGGACACGACCATTACATTCGTGTGCTCGAAAGATTTTCAATTTAGAACACTTTTTTACCAATCCATCGAGCTATAGAAAAAAAGAAAAACAAAAAAAATACTTTAATCAAATTCTCTAATATGAATACAGTCTCGCTATAGATCAGCTAAGAGAAAATTAAAGGTTCAATAGCATATATATGCTCTTATCAAAGATCTTTAAGTGTCGAAATCACAAATGTGTCTTAATAAGGTTCAGTAGAATGTAATTTCTAATTTGATTATAAAAATTAGTGTAAGGTTGGTGAAATTGCCAAATGGATTTTTTGAAAAGAAAATGCTAATATCCGGATTTTTAAAAAAACTAATTTATATGCTCTATTTAAAACTTCTTTGGGTGGCGTATTATAATAGCATGACATTCAGCTGTTATTCGAAACTATAGGCTACCTAAATACATGAACGTCCCTGTTTTTAAAATAGAAATTGTAAATTTTAAAAAGTAGGTTATTTAAGTCTTAAAAACATAGAGGTTATTTAATAATAAGCCTTGTACTTACACAAGACTTTAGTGTTTTTCGCTATTTAGAACCCTAACTCCGGTTCCACCGCAACCACCAACTGTAAAAACCCCGCAACCCATTATCAGAGTGACGAGTTAGAAGGCAATTTTTGTTTAGCCTTTTGTCATTACTCTAAGTAATGAGTGTTCCAAACAAACTAGAAATTAAAGGAAGTTATTAATTAACATAGTTACTACTGAGGGTCGAGACTGATGAATTTTTTTTAGATTGAATAAAAAAAAGTTGATTTCACACATTCTGTGAGATAAAAGGGTAAATTTAAGCAAAAAGGTATTATTTAAAAGTCATTCTATAAACACCGTAGGACTTGTTTAAGAAGTTGAATAATCTTGTTCTAATCTTATCATATTTTAGAAATATTAATAAAAAAATAAACATAAAATGTGATGATTCCATTAGGATTTAAAGCGAAAACATCGTTGCAAAGCAAGAAAAATAGTTTAAGAGGCTGTTTTTTTAAAAATAATATTAAAAAATCGGTCAGGACGGAAACTGACCACTTTCCTAATGTTGACCCTTTTAAATATCTACTTCGCAAGTAAACTCTTTTATACAAATAAAAAAATTTACATCTCCGTAAAAAAAGTCAAAACAGCCAGAATATTTTATTTACAAAGTTTTGCATCATAACAAAAAAATAATTGCGACAAAGCAAATTTAAATGCCAAAAAGAAAATTCAGTGAAAGAATTACAGAAACACAAATTTAAGCAGAAACTGTTTAAAGAAGATATTTCTTTGATCCACAACTGAAAGATTGGACTCGAAGACAATTGAATTGCTTGGATGAAAATGATCAGTTTGGACACAAGATTATTGTTTTCAATTCAAGTTCATTCCTAAACTGCTCCCTCTTTGGTGTGCAACTCAATTGAATGGTAGAAAATTGCTGGAGTTATATGTATTTATTAGACACAGTCCCAGAGGTGGCCAATACACACTTTGAAAAGAAAAGAAAATAAGGCTATTTTATATGAAGATGTAGTATTTTAATACTTAGTGGTTCTTTTTTTTTAAATACATCGAATAAAACTTCATAGACATTCCCAAAGATACCCCGTCCATCTTTAATAATTGACATAAACTTATTTAATTAATGTCCTTTCACGTAATTCAATACCTTTTCTGGAAATGACGATTTAAGTTATAAAAAGTTCAAGTTATCAAGGTGGAGCTACAAAAAAAACCCTTCTCTTATGCATTATAATTATTTTTCTTCCATTTTATATTGTTTTAACACAGCTTAATCTATGTATAAATTTTCTCCCACAAAATGAACATTTAATACATTACGTTTGATAAAGTGTTAATGTGTTCTGTGAAAACCTGTCTTACCAATTACATTAGACCAATTTCATAAAAAAAAATCCTTAAAATTACTTGAAGTTAAAAAAAAAAACGCTGTTGCAAGAGAAAATAATAAAATACTCATAATTTTGAACTTCAATGTTCAACAACTTAGGGCGCAAAATTTAAACTAAGCGACATTAGTTTAGCTGGTTTTAGGTATCCTGCTGAAAAGATTAAAAGAAATAAACAAAGCTTAAACACTTCGTTTGGTGTTTGCAAGAAACACGTTGATAGCACCTTATTCGGGATATCTATGTTATATTTGTAAATGATGAGAGAAATCTGAAATTTATAGTTACACAACCCTGTTATCTATCTCCTTACTCAGGGTTTTTCCAATGCGGGTATAAATGGAAGCAAGACTTGCGGATGCAAGTATTAATGCAGAAAATGCTGTTTTCAAATCGCATTTAGCAAATATAAGCTCAAAAGTTATGGATATAAAGGTTCTCTAATTACGAGGGTTCTCATTCTTTCTATTTAAAAAAAAAATACTACGCTACGTGAAGTGTCCCAATAAAAACGTTATTATAACTTAGATTTGCCTTGAGAGCTCCTGTTCGCTTTTCTCTGGATCGTTAAATAATTATTAATGTACCAATAAGCTTAGAGATTTAAGTTTTACCTAATCCTTTTTATTTAATTAAATGTTATATTTCAAGTTAAAAAATCTACCTTATTACATATTCTTATAGCATCTGCAATCGTTATGACCATAGTAGTGGATAAAAAAGGAAATAATTTCAGACCAATATTTCAAATTACCGCCAAGGGATTAATTTCCAACGTTTTAGTTTTTTTAAAAAAATAATGCCAAAGCTAAAGAAACGTCCAAATAAACCTCGAAGATAGAATTAACGCTAAAGGAAGTGTTGATTGAGAGTCATCAGTTGACAAAAGGAGGAATGTTAACCACAAAAGACTGTCTTTTGACATCCACCTAGTAAGTAAATGTGTTCTTAGGACACATACGCTATAAACCAGTTACGGTTATGCTGCAATTGCATAATTTTTCGTATGTTTTTTTTTGTTGTGCTAGGTTTATAAGAACAAATATTTAAAAAAAATAAAGCACTATACCAGATTTTTTTTCCGTCATATAGTTATCCGGTTGTGTTGTATAAATACACTAGCTGTTACTTCGTTACAGTTTAAAGTACAATTATTATAAGTGTTTCATTCTAATTGTAAACCCTAATTTGCAATTGGTGTCAGATAAAATGTCGGGTGCATCAACAGGGTGCGATCAATCCGTCATACTCAATAGATCATATAGAGTTTAAGAATTCCCATTATGACAAATTTAATTAACAAAATTGAATAGAAAATGGGGTAAAATAATATAGAAAAGTCATTGCCGAAAAATGACTCATTTGAAACAATGTAACAAGAATTAATTCCAACCTGTTGGTTACAAATATTTTTTTAAATTCAAGTTTTGATATTAAATTTTTTCTTAATGATAAAAAGGTAAATACCTGGTATGAGAAAACGGCTGATATCAAGCTTTATTGAAGTTAAATAATCATTTATGTTTTTACAAATAAAGGGGAAGAATTGAGTCTTGTTGGAACAAACTATTGCTGTTATTAGTAAGACGCCCAAAACCGAAATTTCAAAATGAAAAACATAATCTATGAAACCGGAATCAAAATTCAAGTCAACGGAATTCAAAGTTTTGAATATTGCACTGTGATACTGAACATTGAACAATCTTACCTCTACCAAAAAAAAAAGATTTCGCAAACTGTAGAAAACGCATCAAGATGTGGAAAAAATACATGTTTATTTATCACATTATTAAATGTAGACGACAATTTTTGGCAGCCAGCCTTTCGCCATTTGAGAGCGGTTAACGCTACTGATCGAGCAAATTCTGGCTGGAAGGAATTAATGTTGTATGGTTGTTGCCGAGTGTTTAACAAAGAAAGTGCGGAGGAAGGTCACTGCAAAGAAAAGGAAACCCATGAAGATTCTTTTGTGTGTAAGTAAGAAAAAAATCGCCTTTGTTTTAGTATGGAACTCATTTTTCCAGGCAAATAAGGCCGTAATTGAAACGTGTTGCTCTTGGAAAGACGTCATTTAGATGAGTAATTAAGCACTGAGAAAGGAAGGCACAAGATATGCCTGTTGATTTCAATCATAATTCGGGTTTAATGGTTAGTAGAACTGAGATGGTTTAGGAATAAACATTCTCGTTTTAATTGTCTATTGTGGTTCAATGAGATATTTAAAGGTTTATAAACACAATTTTTATATAGCTACTAAATTATAAAAATCGACGAAACTAGGACCAACAAAATAGTAGTGGAGACTATTTTTTCATGTTTTTTTTCTTTTTCATTGTATATTTTTTTAATTTTATTTATTTTGAAGTAAAAAAAGCAATCATTGCATTCCTCGCATGTTTATATACAGACTAGCATTAGTACTTTTTGAAAAAGTAAATATATTTGTTGGTAGCAAGTGGTTAAATTGAGCACGTTGAGCTGGAAAACGTGCCCCGCATACGGGTTATGTTTTCCCAGAACGTCAAAAATAGATGAGGCAAATTTTCCAACTATTCTTAAAAAGATTTAACACACTCAAATACATTTTACTATTTTTAGGTATATTTTATTGTAAACTAAAATAGCCCAAAAGAGTATGCAAAGAATATTGGATTTTTTTTTAAACCTTTTCATTACACCAAAACTTTATTTTAACGAATTTCAACAACAGTCTTTTAATCTGGATCATTTTAAACTCAAACAAATTGTGTAACTTCCCCTTAATAAATTTTACATCACATGTAAATTAACAGAGCAAGGTAATGGCAGCATTTTTACCATTTCACTTTGATGGTAAAGTTGAGGGATATTTTTTTTACAGATTTATTGACTAATTAAACTTCTCGTGAAGAAGGAAACAACAAAATTAAGAACCGAAATTCCTTCTTTAAAACTGATAATCCAATTCATTTCACAACAGGGTATTCAAAATATCCAAAATATTTGTTTCTACTGAAAAACTCGCTCAGAGATGTCGCAAAATATTCAAAAATATGAGCACATGTTATTTCATTATTTAAAACTAGGGGCACGCCCCCTGCTCGCTATCGCTCGCCAACCCCCGGGAACTGTTTGCGCGGTTCCCTTTGGATCGCTTTGCGATCCACGCTCGCTTCGCTCGCTAACCGTTCATTGAAATATTTTAGTCTAGCCTTTAGTATCCTTTTAAAATAAAATTACAAATTAATGCTTATAAATGTTTTGTTTAATGTGATATATCCAACTTTTTTTTGGTTGATTTTACATGGAATTACATATATGTATATTAAGTTATTGAAATTTATGTTTGCTTGCTCCGGAGTTTCACTTCTTCTTGCGATTCTCCTGCTAAGATAATTGTGAAAATATTTCGCTGCTTGACTAAGATCCATTTGTAACTAAATTGGAAACCGTGGTAGCCGTTAACGCTTAGAAACTATGTTTAAAAACAATTTGAATTTTTCTTTTTCAACTATGAAATAACGTGAACAAATATATTGACGTAACTGGATTTTAGCTAACCACGTGAATTCCACGCGGTTTTTATTAATTTCAATTGATCGAAATTATAGTTTAAGTTTTCATACATTAAACGTCGTAATTTTACGCCAAATCTGGTTACCCCGACAAATTGGTATTATGGCTACCTTTGGCGAAATTAGCAATTCCATTCCCAATTTTTAAATATTTTAAATCTTAAATGCATATAATTTATTCTGAAGTGTTTTTATACCTATCTTTTATTAATTATACGCTTAACGATTTCAAATAATTATTTACTTTTTAAAACCAATTCTTCAGCATTTTAACGTTCCACGTTTTTTATAAATCGTTGTGTTTTTAGTAAAAAAAAAAGTATATTTTCTGTTTTACTGCCGTATCGAACAATGTTTTGCACATAATATTTATGGTTATTTTTCATTTTTTGGCTTTTTTGCAGCCATTCCTGAAATTGTCAATCCTTGTGTTATTTCGTAGTGCTTTTTTCTAAAGAATACATTCAATATTTTTCTGCCGTATCGAACTATGTTTCGTGCATAATATTTATAGTTATTTTTCCCTTTTTCAAGCCATTCCTGAAGAAACACTTTTTTGTTGTTTTCAGTCGGCCATTATGAAATTAGTAGTATTTTTGTTCACTTCGATTGTTGCCATTCCAGAGATAGAAATATAAGGAAATTTGGGCGCCGTATAAGAGTATCTATAATAATAAAAGAAAGAGTCTGTCTGTCTGTGTGTCTGTTATCGGATCGTAAAAGACCTACTTATACTGCCCTCAGAAATTCGAAATTTTTAAGATAGATTCCCTTTAATACTAACGTGTGCACCTGAGGCTTAGTTTTTTCATATTTGTTCCATTTTTGAAGAAAATTCGAATTTTCTGAAAAAAATACACCACTTTCGCTCAAATCCGATCATTTTTTCTCTTTCCTGATGCCATCGGCTGAAAAAATTAAATAAAACTTTTAACGAAAACATTTAAAATTCAAAATGTTTATTTTATTCTTTGCCATTACTTTATAAAAATTTAATTCATTATTTGAAAAATAATTGACATGTTTCAAGTGACGTAATTCCGCCAGTCTTCATTCCCGGATTTTATTGTGGGTTTATTTGATGATTTTTTCATTGATTTTTCTGTTGACTGCATGTATGCATATTTAAGCAATAAATGTATAGTTAAGCTATTACTGAACTATGATGGTTAATAAAGGCCATCGCACTAGAGCTATTAGTGTTTCATGTATTTATTTTTTCGCCAAATACGTTGCCAAACTCGCCAAATTATTAACTAAAATTCGCCAAATAGGCAATTTCTTTTATAAATAATTTATAAGCTGGTCGGTTGTTCGAAGGTCATTGTGTTAGAACTGTATAATGGGTGTGGGTAGCTATATCTATTTTCTCGCCAAATTATTTCCCAAAACGCGCCAAATGAGCTAAAAGGTTTTATGTATTTATGAGGGAATGGTGATGACATTTATGAGTGCATTTTATAGCGTATTTTTCATTTCGGAATTTTAGGACAATGAAACGGGATTTTATAATTTATAACGAGCGGAAACAACAATAAGTTTATGCTCCTATAACAGGGTATATGGTACACATATTTGGAATCTATTTGATATTTTTTTATTCCGTGCGAAGAACGGGTATAAATTTGCTAGTCTATAATAATAAAAGAAAGAGTCTGTCTGTGTGTCTGTGTTCGGATCGTAAAAGACCTACTTATACTGCCCTCAGAAATTCGAAATTTTAAAGATAGATTCCCTTTAATACAAACGTGTGCACCTGAGGCTTAGATTTTTCATATTTGTTCCATTTTTAGAGAAAATTCGAATTTTCTGAAAAAAATACACCACTTTCGCTCAAATCCGATCATTTTTTCTCTTTCCTGATGCCATCGGCTGAAAAAATTAAATAAAACTTTTAACGAAAACATTTAAAATTCAAAATGTTTATTTTATTCTTTTGCCATTACTTTCAGAAACTAAATTCATTATTTGAAAAATAATTGATATGTTTCAAGTGACGTAATTCCGCCAGTCTTCATTCCCGGATTTTATTGTGGGTTTATTTGATGATTTTTTCATTGATTTTTCAGTTGACTGCATGTATGCATATTTAAGCAATAAATATATAGTTAAGCTATTACTGGAACTATGATGGTTAATAAAGGCCATCGCACTAGAGCTATTTGTTTTAAGTCTTTATTTTTTCGCCAAATACGTTGCCAAACTTATTAACTAAAATTAGCCAAATAGGCAATTTCTTTTATAAATAATTTATAAGCTGGTCGGCTGTTCGAAGGTCATTGTGTTAGAGCTGTATAATGGGTGTGGGTAGCTATATCTATTTTCTCGCCACATTATTTCCCAAAACGTGCCAAATGAGCTGAAAGGTTTTATGTATTTATGAGGGAATTGTGATGACATTTATGAGTGCATTTTATAGCGTATTTTTCATTTTGGAATTTTAAGGCAATGAAACGGGATTTTATAATTCATAACAAGTGGAAACAATAATAAGTTTATGATCCTATAACAGGGTATAATGGTACACATATTTGGAATCTATTTGATATTTTTTTATTCCGTGCGAAGAACGGGTATAAATTTGCTAGTTATATATAGATTGATGTCTTTTGTGATATCGCAACATGTGTGGAAAATTGATGTTACTGACAAATTTATTTTTTGTAATAAAAATGGTTAAAATATAACACATTTAGAGATTTATCATTATAGGAGAAAACGATTATTTGAAAAATAGTCTTGACACTTGGCAACTTCTCCGCGTTCAAAGCATTATGAAGAGTCTAGCTGCAAAATTCGGATTCTCCAAAGTATCTATAATAATAAAAGAAAGAGTCTGTCTGTGTGTCTGTCTTCGGATCGTAAAAGACCTACTTATACTGCCCACAGGAATTCGAAATTTTAAAGATAGATTCCCTTTAATACTAACGTGTGCACCTGAGGCTTAGTTTTTTCATATTTGTTCCATTTTTAGAGAAATTCGAATTTTCTGAAAAAAATACACCACTTTCGCTCAAATCCGATCATTTTTTTTCTTTCCTGATGCCATCGGCTGAAAAAATTAAATAAAACTTTTAACGAAAACCTTTAAAATTCAAAATGTTTATTTTATTCTTTTTTATTCTTTTGCCATTACTTTCAGAAACTAAATTCATTATTTGAAAAATAATTGACACGTTTCAAGTGACGTAATTCCGCCAGTCTTCATTCCCGGATTTTATTGTGGGTTTATTTGATGATTTTTTCATTGATTTTCTGTTGACTGCATGTATGCATATTTAAGCAATAAATGTATAGTTAAGCTATTACTGAACTATGATGGTTAATAAAGGCCATCGCACTAGAGCTATTAGTGTGTTATGTCTTTATATTTTCGCCAAATACGTTGCCAAACTCGTCGAATTATTAACTAAAATTCGCCAAATAGGCAATTTCTTTCATGAATAATTTATAAGCTGGTCGGTTGTTCGAAGGTCATTGTGTTTGAGCTGTATAATGGGTGTGGGTAGCTATATCTATTTTCTCGCCAAATTATTTCCCAAAACGCGCCAAATGATCTAAAAGGTTATATATATATATTTATGAGGGAATTGTGATGGCATTTATGAGTGCATTTTACAGCGTATTTTTCATTTTGGAATTTTAAGGCAATGAAACTGGATTTTATAATTTATAACGAGCGGAAACAATAATAAGTTTATGATCCTATAACCGGTTATATGGTGCACATATTTGGAATCTATTTGAGATACTTTTATTCCGTGCGAAGAACGGGTATAAATTTGCTAGTAAGTTATAACTAAGATATAGGGTCCAGTCCCTTCATTGACGTTTACGTCCAATTGAACTTAAGTCCCCAATGAACGGACCGGACCCTGTATGTTAGTTATACTTTGTAGAATGTAAGTTTTGAAAAGCAAGACGCTTCATATATTTTATAACACTGCCTCAAATTGGAAACATAAAAATGATGCAAATGATAATTCTTATTTTATTTGTAAATAAATTTTCCCTGTTATAAAAAGGGGACCCTAGTTCCCCATTTTCATAGTGACGGTGAACCCAGGACCCAGGCACAGAGTTGTTATGATTTTACCAACCAGAAAAAACCCGGGTGGGTTTTAAAAAAATACCACTTGAAAAAACTCATAAAAAAACCCAAGTGGGCAATTGAACTTAAAATTGCCTTCACTGAAAATTAAAAAAAGTAAAAACTTTTTATACATCCAAAAAATATACATTTCATATCATTTTTAATTAATATTTTAGTATTATTCTTAATATATTTTTACATTTTTGTTCCTTCAATATTTAAAATGCATTTACAAATTTAAATTTATTCTAATTATTAAACAATTAATTATAACAAATACATTTTTTAAAATTCTAATTTAAATTTCTATCGTTACAATATTCCGGATTATATAATTTTACACAAACAAACAATACTTGGTTCCAGACAAAACATTTATAAATTTAAATATACATTTATCTAACAACTATATGCAATTATTTTTTAATTGTTCTAATTTGAATTACATCATTCCTGATTATCTCTCTCAAGATGTTCTGTTAGTTTTAAAAATTGTAATGTATAGATAAATAATTAAAACTTCCCTAAATAAATCACAAAATCGTGAAAAACACACTCTTAAAACAAAAGAGTGAAATTCACTCATATAGGAGAAGTGCATTTTCGGCACCGGAAAGGAGTGGAAATTAACTCAGACTGAATTAAAACCGCTCGTTTTAAGAGTGTAGGACGCAGATTGTTTTCTTTTATTTCTTTTACCCACTCCGAAAAAAAGTGAAATTCACTCCTATAGGAGAAGTGCATTTTCGGCACGGAAAGGAGTGGAAATTAACTCAGACTGAGTTAAAACCGCTCGTTTGTTTTAAGAGTGCACATCCAAAATACTGAAAAAAACCAGAAAAAAAACCTATACCCCGAAAAAAAACCGTGGGTTGGGTTTTTCATGAAAAAACCCGGGTTTTTAACAACCCTGCCCAGGCAACAGGTGTTCCCTCCAATAGAAGGCAGAAAGCAAAAGGATCAACAGGTGATGAAGAGAGAAAATGTGGGCCTGTGTTGGCATTGTGACTGAACTTATAAGTAACGGGTTACCAATAAATTACGAAATTTATTCCCATCACCCAACCCAAATCTATATCTATGCTAAATTTCAGGAAATTTTAGGCCCATTTTGTCGGACTAATTTCATATGGTTTAACAACAGAATTTTTACTCGACGACGGACAAATTATTTATTAGCAATTCAGTATTTATTTCATATGACGGCTAATTGGTTACCCCGGAATTGTTATTGAAATTCTTTTGATGCTAATGTGAGCATTAGTAACAACATCCTACTTTTAAGAAACTTAAATCAATCAGAAATATTTAAAATGGTATCCGTATAATACGATACTAAAATTACAGAGGCTTAAAAAATAATAATCAACTTTTTAAATATATAGACTTGAGACTCTTAAAGCATATTTAATCGGCATTAATTATCATAAAACAATATATTAATAAATAATATAAATATTACGAACTTAAGAAAGTTTATAAAAATGCGGGTTTAAATGATATGAAAAGCTTCTTTAATAAAAAAATATTTTATTACGTGTTACTAAAATTCCTATTTTTAATAGCCTTTATTCGTTATTTTCGGCAATAATTATTTCTTTTTTATATTACCTCCGGCACTTATTATTTTTTGTATTTTGCTTATTACAAACTTACTTCTCAAAATTATCCAAAAAACATCTTCATATAAAAACACGGAAAAAGGGAGAATAAATGAAATTAATCAAAATTCTACTAGTTTTAAACGTCATATATATAAACTTGCATCGCCTACATTTAAGTAATAATATATTTCACTTTTTGTGTGCTAAATCATTTATTTTTGAATTAAGTGCGTAAACTTTTGTATAAAGTAGTATAGGGTATAGTTTTTGACAATAGTTTTTAGCATTTGAAATAACACGAAAAGAAGTTTTTGGAGCCTATTTGTTATTAAAGTATTAAGAAAAAATGGTTTGTATGAATTTAAAGTTTCACTATGCAATGCGGGTTTTAAGAACAATATATAAAAACTCAAATGAATCTTTATAATTTAAAAACCTTTACAATTTTAATTTTTTTCTAAAACGAAAACCAAACCTAATTACTATTTCGTTAAACCGTTTAATTACGATTTAGATTTAAAACTGTCAATTTTGATTTTGTAAAGTAAGTCTCGAAAATAGTTAAGGGTTACTATATAATTAAGAACTAAAATTAAATTCGAAGTCAGACTTAAATAATTACCACTTAGTATATACCGAGAATAACAAACAAAAAATAATTTAACCACATTTGACGATTAAACACTTTTACGAACGGTCAAAACCATAGATATCATAGTTAAAGTATTAGATTGGCAGATCACGTGACCTCCAATGCTAACGACGGGACGAGCATGGAGGCCAAATAAGAGGGCAAATTGGCCAGTGTTGCTGCCACTTTAAGGAGAAAAATACTACGAAAAAATACCATCTAATTCTAAAATTACAAAAAAACATCGTACAAATACTAGCTGCATTTTGGAATCTTTTTAGTGACTTTAACTCCTTTTCTAGTATTTTTTTGTAATTTTAGAATTAGATGGTATTTTTTCGTAGTATTTTTCTCCCTTAAAGTGGCAGCAACACTGGCCATTTTGCCCTCTTATTTGGCCTCCATGCTCGTCCCGTCGTTAGCATTGGAGGTCACGTGATCTACCAATCTAATACTTTAACTATGATATATATGGTCAAAACACAGATAAAGAACAAAAAAACGAAAACTGTAAGATTTTGAACCCACGTGCGGAGATGCTAGTACAAATTTAAATAAAAAAAATAAAAGGCAATTTAATTATTCATTCTTTAAAAACAAGTGAATTTATTTTTAAAATTGCAAGTTTCCTAAAGATAGGAGGAAATGAATAAAAAACATTCCAATTGAATCAAGAGAGCTTGTGAAGCTATATAATTAAGAAGACTGATTGTAAAAAAAGGAAGTGACAAGACATACTCCTAATTACTAGAACTGCTTACTCGTATATTATTTTAACACTCTGGGTTCCATAGAAAGGTTCCTCAGATTAAAACACCTTATCTAAAAAATGTTTTTAGCTTATAAATCTTTGAAAGTAGTTTAACGAAAATTTTAAAATATCATTAAACCTTATTTTTAACGAGTATTTAGTTTAGTTTAGTTTGAATTATCGTCGCACTAGAGCTACACGAGGGCTATTGGCGATGGGCGTCGTAATTTAGAGCCACAGTCAGGTGACGAGCCGACATCTGAATAGGCTCCCGACGCAACCGTTAAGTGCGACATCGTACGCAGCGTCGGGACTTTGGAGCATATTTAACGTGCACTCCTCTACACGGGATCCTTGTCACTGATGACTAACTCAAAATTAAATATCAAATATTCAATTTTTTTACCAGTTCTTGTTTGAATTTTAACAATCTAAAGTTAAATAAAAAATTGAGTAAGCATAACATTTACTACAGGATGAAATTTATTATTTTTAATTAAATAAGACAGAAGTTTAAAATAATCTCTGAGTACTAAGACTTAAGTTTGAGGTAACTAAAAATACTGTAAATTGTTATTCAATATTGCATTATTGAGAAACAAACCAGGTTAATTTTAATAAGGACCGATTGACAAAAAATATCATTCCATAACACGTAGTTCAAATTTTTACTTTTAAATTTTTCAATGATTATTTTTTCTAAAGTTTTAATGGGATGCTATAGAAATGTTTAGATTCAATAAGGGCGCAGATAATTAAATACATTTTTTTAACTTATGTGGCTTAAAAAATAATGTTTCTGAAGAATTTATAGTTCCTTCAAATCATGAATGCCCGTTATAATATATTTCATCTTTATGTTTTGTAGTCAGGAAACACAAGTTCTAAATTTAAAAGAGTTCAAAGAAAATTATTTAATGGTTAGGTTCAAAAATGATTATGCAAATTGCAAATGGTATATATTTGTCTTATATGGTAGACTGTGTTTTTCAATGTAAGGTAATGTCAATTTAAACTTTAAATTCGAATAAAAAAAAGTGAATGAATTAAAGAAATATATAATAATTATTTTGTTTAATTGTATAACATAAAGTCAAATAAAAAAATAAGGACTTACAGAAACAGATAAACATATAATAATGATAATTTTTAATAAAACACAAACCAATACTGTTTCGGCTAGGAGTATTTGATTGGGTTTTAAAATATTTTTTATCAATAATAAAATAGTTTTTTTTTTAATGAGAAGATTGAGGTTGGAAGGAACAGGATCTAAAACTTGAGATGAGAACTTATCTAGGAATAAAATGCAGTTTTTGAATTAGTCAAATCTCCAAGTCTTAACAGACCAACACTAAAATGTTCTAAGCAGCTAATCAGTTTTATAATTTTTTGGAATTCGGAAATGACGTTTAGTCGGATTTTTCAAAACAAGATAGAAAAAATAGGCATTTAGCCAAGTTTTTATTTCCAATTTACATTTATTGCAATGATTATATGCTTTTCTTCTGCTGTAAATTTAGAAGAGATGGAATATTTTTCATCGAAAACGTGCTTTTCATTACTAAACATTAAAATAAACATAGATTTAAATAAATGAAATTTGTTCATTTAAATATATATTCATGACATTAATTGGAAATTAATAGCAAAAAGAAACTGAATTGAAGAGCTTAGTGGAAGAACGTGCTATAAAAAGGTGAAAACGAGAAAATGTCCCTTAAAGTTTGTAGTTTGTACTTAAATACGTTAAAACCGGTACTTGCAAACGGTAAAAAATATACTTAAGTTGATGAAAAAGAGGAAACTTATTATCATTAAGTTAGGGTCTAACATGTTCATTGATATAAATATATAATTTTTTTCAAAAATGTCACTTAGCACGTTCTTCCACTAAGCTCTTAAATTGTAAAGTTTAGTTAAAATCACTTCACTCATTCTCAAACCGAAAACTACTATTTTCTATGATTTTCAAGAAATTTTCGTATCAAGGTTGGTCGAATTCTTAAAAAAACTCTAATGAAAAAAATTTATTGCGTCGTATTGTAATGGACATTCAAATGTAGTTGACTAGCTGGGATGCAACTTGGACGTTACGGTCGGTTAATTTCAGTTATGAATAGGAAGTGCGAAACCACATTACGTGATGCAATACGTTTTTGCCACAAAGATTTGTATTTGCAGACTGTAAACACATGATAGTTTTGTTTGCAAGTACGTGTTTGATTAACTGCAAAAACCTGGATGGAAGAAATTGAAGCAAAATTATGTGTACATTATATGAGGTACTTATTGAAGCACAGTTTTATGCAAATATGCGATTGATATTCTATTATCCACATTGAAAGTATACAAACTAGCCACTTCTTATCTAAAGAATACCAATTTTTTTGCTAGCTTAATTCCTAAAAATAATTTTGAAAAATGTGTTAGCGAGTTTCTAGAAAATACATAGCATGTAATCACTAAATACACTATTCTATCAAAATCTTTATGTTTTCTTAATTGACGATTTTAGTATATTTAGAAATTATTATCACGAACAAAACGACAGACAACTGAGCAATTAACAAATGAAAAAATGTGTATAAGAACAAAATATCCTAACTCTAACAACTTTTGGTTTCCTCTGATTTACGAAAAATAAAATGTCCTACATACTGTAAACAACTATGACGTCCTTGGGATTCAAAAAGGAAAGAAGATTTTAACGAAGCCCAATTAATGAAATCCAAGAATTTTCTGCTAAATAATTATAATGGCTAATTAATATAGTTAGTTACATCGCTATTATTAACAAATTAATTTTATAGTCGCCTAGTTTAAACCTACATTGCTTATGTAAGTAATTACTCTGTATGACCTTCGATGCTTAACACTTTATAATATAAGATGGGGAAAATATGAAAAATAGTTTATTGACATAATTACCTTCTACTACGCTGATCTATTTTCTAAATGAATTGCACTTCGTGATAACACTGGATATTATAAGAACAGTTTTGCCACTTAATTTATGTCATCAATATTTATTGGATTAGGAAAAGCTTAAAAAAAAATCTGTAATTTGTGTGTGTGTTGATATATAAATTTATTTTTCATGATGGTTTCTTTTTATGATTCTTCACGATAGCTTCATTTTATAATTTTTCATGGTAGTTTCATTTTATAATTTTATGATTAATTTTTTATCTGGATTTATTTTAAAATGTACATATCATAATTTCTTTATTAAAACTATGCAATCCTTTTATTTCATTTGCTTTGCAGAAAAGAAATATAACTATCTTCTTACTGTTATAAGAATAACGTGTGCATACTTATGCATAAAAGCATGCGTGTTATAATGAGAAATTAATTTAACTAAGAAGTCAAAATAAAGACAATTTTAATCTTCTTCTAGAACGCAGTACCAAAACAAAATCTAAATAAATATTGAACCATCTTAAAGTTAATTAACTTTTTAAAAGAAAGACTACAACCTAACAACAACAAAACAATGACAGCAAAACAAACAAATAAATAAATAAAAGAAAAAACGAAACTGCTTTAAAATAAAAAAAAACCCTTGTATAAAACAAAAAGCTAAGTCAAAAAGTCCGCGAGAAACAATCCCACCCCCGAATAGCCATTGAAAGAAGAAAAAAACGCGAACTTCCATTACAAAACCGCAATCCGAACAGTGTAAAAGAATGCGCAACTATTTCTCTCGATCATCTAAAAATCATCGACAACCGATACCCCCTCAACTATTTTATTACGGGGATGCTTTTACGGGGGAAAGGTGGGGGGGAGGGCAATGGAGCATATCAGCCACTTCCGGTTCCGAACGGGGCACACAGCTGACGGCGGAAGCGCAGAGCACCCGAGCGATCAGCCAGGAAATGCATTGTATCGCGCCTTCCCGCAAAAAATCGCCTCAAACAACACAAAAACGGACCCCTACCTGAAATGTGCGCGATCCAGGTATAAACATCCGTCTAATGAGTTGAAACAAGTTTTGGTATTGCAGTTGCTTTGTATATTTGCAATTGGGGTTGTTTTCGCTTCACGAGGGATAAATTAAGCCGGGACCTACCTTATATTCCCAACATACGTGCTTGAAATGGGATTTGAACCCATAAACTTTGGTTTCGTATACATCTTAGAATACGGGCATCGTACTGAATTGTTCGGGGTTAATTATTTCAAAGAATGGCAAAATAGGCAGTCTCAGGTGTAACCAAGTTAGATATTAGACCAAACATAGTTCGAATAAATTATATATTTAAATTTAGTATAAATATCTTTTTAAGCTTCACAGTAGCATTAAATATATATTAGACTTATCCAGACCATTTCGAGAAAATGCGCACCTGTTGATTCAAGGTATTTCTTGACTTCTTTCCACGCAAAACTTCACTATGTACAAGAGTAGATAAAAATATTATAACGCTTTTAGGGTGGACAGAAAAAGTTGCCTCTATACGTAAGTAACTTAAGTTCAAAATTTCACCTATACGTAAGTAACTTTAGTTTAAAATTTTACCACTCAAGGATTATTTCTGATGTTCTGGCAAAGGACGTGAAATTTCAAAACTTTAGTAAAATCGCCAAACTTTTTAATTTTTTTGAAGAAAATTTCATGTCACAGCACTTTTTTTTACGTCGGCCGTTAAAGTAAAGACTTTTTACATGATCTTTTTAAATGTTCATGTCCGAACTCTCTTGATTTAAATATTGGTATGCACCACAAGTATATTGAAAAAACAGTGTATGTTTATTTTGTGGCCACTGAATGTTTGGAACAAAATACTTTATACAAAAAGAATATTAATTTAGTCCTTAATATACTAATTGGAATAAGAACCACATTTGGATATAAATATCGCGATAAATTTTTGTTTACAAATTTACCAATGCATATTGTCATATCTACAAAACTAAGTCATAAGCATCAACTAAGAGTTTTAATATTCCCCCAAAAAAATTAAAGTATGAATCGTCTATACCAATAAGATGCTAAATTCACTAAAAAAATTCACATTGTTTTTATTCTAATCGACAGACAATGTTTCCAACGTTTCCTTCCTGAAAGTTCCGGGAAACGGAGTGCATTTTAAACGGTCTCTATTAGATGAGCAAACGGATGCTCTCAAAGGGGCTTCGGCACTTGACAAGGGCCGATTGCCGCATCCGTTATTAGAATACAATGTTTTTCGGGTTAGGGTTGTGTTGAATTATCGCCGCACTAGAGCTACACGAGGACTATTGGCGACGTTATTTAGAACCACAGTCAAGTGACGAGCCGACACCTGAGTAGGCACTAACGCAACTTTTTAAGGGCGACATCTTACGCGGTGTCAGGACTTTGAAGCATATATTACGTACGCTCCACCAGCACGGTGTGTTATTCGTCGGACCTTTTAGCAGCATTTTGGCAATACCTGCACCCGAACTAGGACCTTTCGCAAGAATCTCTGGGCTCCCCAGCCAGCCCCGATGTTTTTAGGTTTTCGAGACATGCCCTCGCCTTATCCATCCTATACACGGATCCGTCAAAAAATAACGCCGCGTAAATGACACTAGTGCATGTTAAACCTGTCTTGTTTCTTAAGCACTGACGCCACGTAAAATGTCGCTATGAGGTTGCGTTGGGTGCCAGCTTAGATGTCGGCATCGTCTTTTGACCCTTTGTGAATGTCATTAACACATTTCGGAATAGAAACGTTAACTTTGAAGTTTTTTTAAATTCGTTTCGTGTAATTTAATTTTACCACATAAATTATTCAGGACTACGGTTTTTATTTGTCTCTTTTTTTTGTTGTTTAGTTAGATAAATTTGAGCAGGAAGTTCATTTTCGAGTGGCAAATTTTCTTGCCAATTGTCTTGAATGGGTTAAGATAGAGTTTTTTATGTCTAGCATCCACAATTGTGTACCTAATGGTTCCTAATTTGTTGGTATGCTTTGGTAGTAGTAACGTAGTGATAACGTAGTAACGTAGTGCAAACGTAGTGATAAGCCCTACGTTTGTGTGTAGCAAAATTCTTGATGCTGTTTTTGAAAATTATTTTTCTATACTGTAAAGCATCATTTTGTTTGTTAGCTTATAAAAAACAATCTAATTAATTTAGAGACAATTTAAAAGAACCCAAACGTGGGGCATATCCATACCAAGCATACCAACAAGTTTGGAAACAATAGGTAAAAAATTGTGAATGAAACAATCCATTAAATTTCTTCATAGGTTAACATTGGAGTTACACTCTTCATTGGTTAACACTCCGAGAACAAAACTGTATTAACGATAAAAAGCTTAAGCTAAGAAAGTAGTTTTTAGTTTATTTAGTTTTATTTTGTAAAAAAAAAATTAAAATTGCCTTAAAGTACGTGAATCAATTTTTTTTCAATACAAGTAAAAAAATAACATCGAAACTTTCGTTTTATAATAATATTAATATCATTCTAGACAAAAGCTACGATTATATTTTTGTCCAAAACAATATAATTCTAAAAAAAAACCTCTTTATAGTAAAACCAAAACTTTTGCGACCAAATAATTCACACTTTTTTCTACAATTTTTTTAATGTTACTATATCTACACACAACACATTCAAATTAAAGAAATAATTTTAACACTTAACAATCTTTCATCGCACTCCTTGTAACAATTAAAATTGCCTTCAAGTGAATTTTTTTTAACACAAGAAAAAAATCATCACACAATTACACGCTTAATATAAGAAAGATAAGCATAAACAAATAAAAAAAAATTACTAATAGATGTCATTATATTAATTAATCAAACACATAATTAAAGAACTTACTAGTTTTTAAGGCATCATTATATTTTTGAGAAAGGTATGCATGATATTTTGTAAACATTAGAATTTCCTTAAAGAAACTTACTAAAAATTATACATACTTTATTTTCATTCGTATTTACAACTTGAACTAATTTTCTTCAGCAAAGTTTTATCAGATTTTAAAAAGTCTAAAAATTCCCTACACGACAATGAAAAGTTCATCTTTGTAAGAAGAAGGGCCTTTAAAGTGTCTATGGACAGTCAACAATTTGTTCACAAGGCGAATTCAACAGCATTCATAAAAAAAATGTAAAATCTACTTTATTTACAATTTCCTCGTTTTTCGGGACATTGCGGGACTTTTACAAAAAAGCGGGACGTTTTGGCGGACATTCGGCCCGCGGGACAGTAAGACAAAAAGCGGGACGTCTGGTCACATTAACTATAGGAATTTTTTTTTTTTAATTTTAACCAATCTACACAAAACACATTCAAATTGAAAAAAAAAATCATTTTAACACTTACCAATCTTTCATCGCACTCTTTGTAGCATGGGCCTACGGGATTTGCCCGGGCCGTTGCGGCGAAGAGCAGTAACAGGAACACCACACACATGCCTCGAATAACTACTGAGGAGCTGAGAGCCGTCCCGATTGCGAATCCCTCCCCCGAGAGCCCGTGACGTCACGCAACTTTTCCCATTGGCCGCGGCATTGTTCGGCGGGCTATTGTTGTGGTGGAGTTAGTTAGGTGGTTAATAAAGGGAAAGGGGTTTTGGCCCATGGGGCATTGGGGTTAGAAAGGGATTTAAACGATAATTATGGGTATTTGCGGTTTTATTTTGGTGTTTTTATTTGTCTGTGTTTTTTCTTTGCACCACTGTAATTGGATTCTTTTATCTGTAGTGTGTGTATTTTCAAAATAAATAAATAAAATCTGAAGGACCACTTGAGGGGTGGGCGAAAGATGCCTTCGCACGGGGCCTCGCTCTTTGGATTTGGAAGGGACTTGTGAAAAACTGAGAAATTGGATTTAATAAGTTGTGTTGATAATATTAACTGCACTTTTATTGTTTAACGAGACTTTATATTTACCCATTAATGACGAATTTATAAACACCATTACCACCTTCATTTTGGAATAAAAACGGTAACTTTAAGTTTTATAAATTCATTGTTCGTCCAACTTAATCTTCTTAGATAAATTGTTTAGGGCAATGGCCTTCATTGGTCTTGTATTTCGTATATTTAGATAAACTTAAGACGGAAGCTCATTTTTGGGTCGAAAATTGTCTTGCCAACCACCGTTAATGAGTTGATTCTGTTAAAAAAAATCGTATTTAAAAGATTATACAAAGTCGAATTTTGTCTAAAAGATGGCATTTTGAATTATGTTTTAAAACCATGAGGATTTAAAGACATTGTCCACTACTTTCAAAGGGGCTTTAGCACCTCCCGCTTTGGGAGCGGCCTCTCTCTGACTAAAACAATATTTTAAAAAATGTGAATTTAAACTATTTCCTAACAACTTATAAACCAATATAAACCTTACTACACCTTTTCTCTAAAAGATAGTATGTCAAAGTTCATGTACATAAGTTTTCAAGTGTAATTTGTTAAATTGCGTTCAAAATTTCAGTTGAAGAGCGATTGGTCAATGTTTTTTTTTATGTCATCTAATTAAATACGCATATATAAATGCAATTTAACACAATTCTATTATTACTTAAAACAACGATTTTTACTTAAATTGTATAATTCAACGAGGTGGCAATTTTCCTTTTCTTTGTTGCTGCTTAAAGGCTACAGCTGATAATGGTGGGTTTAAAAATTTAAGAAACTTCTGCGTAATATGACATACTACAATGCTGATGTTTTAATGTCTAAAAATATACAAAGCTTTAACTATACTAACCCATTCAAGACCCATTTTGCAACCATTAACATCCACCTTAACAAAAAAGCGTTTATTTTACGTTCTTAAAATTCGTTTTTCGGGCAACTTAAATGTATCTTAAATTGCTCAGTAATATAGTCGTAATTTGTCTTGTATTTTGATTATTTTGAAAAACTTATTTTCACATAGCAAATTTTCTTGCCAAGCGTACATAATGGGTTATAAAATACAGTGGAACCATTAAAAATTACAACAGAAAAATAAATTACATTAAAACAAGAAGTTCTTAAAGAACTAAAATAGCCTACTTTCCTGTTACTTAAATACTTACTGAAATTCTAATCGGGAAACAACTAGGTTCATAACAGTAAATGTCATCAACAATCGTTTCTACACTAGATTTACACACATTAGAAAAAAAAATCGCTAAACACAGCATCCAGCTATAATTGAAACTTCTAAAAGCCAAAATCAACTACTTTCCTTAATATTCTTTCTCAAATTAACTTAATATAATTTATCGTCTGCACGATTTATTTGTAGTTCAAAGAATAATTCAATATTTATTAATAACAAAAGTAATGAAACTACTCCAAACTACATTTAACAAGAAGTTCTTAAAGAACTAAAATAGCCTACTTTCCTGTTACTTAAATACTTACTGAAATTCTAATCGGGAAACAACTTCATAACAGTAAATGTCATCAACAATCGTTTCTACACTAGATTTACACACATTAGAAAAAAAAATCGCTAAACACAGCATCCAGCTATAATTTAAACTTCTAAAAGCCAAAATCAACTATTTTCCTTAATATTCTTTCATAAATAACTTAATATTATTTATCGTCTGCTTGATTTATTTGCAGTTCGAAGAATAATTAAATATTTATTAATAAGAAAAATAATGAAACTACTCCAAACTGCATTAAAAAAATAAATGTAAATTAAAACTAAGCAGAATTGTATGCAAACAAGAAGTTCATAAAGAACTAAAATAGCCTACTTTCCTGTTACTTAAATACTTACTGAAGTTCTAATCGGGAAAAAAAACTAGGTTCCTAAAGTAAATATCATCAACAGCCGTTTCTACACTAGATTTATACACATTAGAAAAAAAATCGAAACACAGCACCCACCTATAATTTAAACTTCTAAAAGCCAAAATCAACTATTTTCCTTAATATTCTTTCGCAAATAAATTAAATATTATTTATCATCTGCTCGTGATTTATTTGTAGTTCGAAGAATAATTAAATATTTATTAATAACAAAAGTAATGAAACTACTCCGAACTGCATTAAAAAATAAGAAATGTAAATTAAAACTAAGCATAATTGCATGCAAAAGTATGCCTTGCCGCTTTCTTGGTAGATAAATAATGAATAATCAAAGAATCAAATTGTGCTACATTTTATGACGTCATTCCAAACTGATTCATGAAAATATTATTTTGCTTCAAATATGTTTAAATAAATAAAGTTTCTCATGCCATTGTTGATTTGGCAACAGTGATTTAAATGACTCAAAATTGAATTTCAATGCTAATTCAATGGGAAATTCGCCGAAAGATAGTAGATTTATGTCCGTCCGGACGTACAGACAGACGGACAAAAAGTATGAAAGTTGGGTATCTGAGGTCATAGCTTTCTAACAAAAAAAAAATTTTTAAGATCCGATGGATAGAACCGATTTTGGAAGGGGGGTACGGACAGACGGACAGACAGACAGACGGACAGACAGACAGACAGAAAGACAGACAGACAGATGGACATCAACCGCATTTCAATACCTACAGCGATTTAAATGACTCAAAATTGAATTTCAATGCTAATTCAATGGGAAATTCGCCGACAGATAGTAGATTTATGTCCGTCTGGACGTACAGACAGGCGGACAAAAAGTATGATAGTTGGGTATCTGAGGTCATAGCTTTCTAACAAAAAAAGAATTTTTAAGATCCGATGGATAGAACCGATTTTAGAAGGGGGGTACGGACAGACAGACAGACAGACGGACATCGACCGCATGTCAATACCTACTTTTTCATTTTTTTAATTCTTTCGAATTAAAAAAAGGAAAGTAGGCTAAAAACATGCCTTGCCGCTTTCTTGGTAAACAATGGGCTTGTTTCACGTGGGATATGGCAACAGCTCTGCGGTCTTGTTTTCATTTTTCTCGAATTACATTTGTTGATATTTGAAATTGAGTTTTCTAATAATAAGTTTTTTTGTTGTTATTTTTTTAAATTACAACTTCTTGCTGTGCTGTTGGTTGTTTTAATCATTTATCAAGGAAAACGTGAAAGAAGTTTGAATTTTTAAATAAAATAACAACTACAATATTCTTAGAAAACTCATTTTGGAATACCAAGGCAAAAGTAATTCGAGAAAAATGAAAGCAAGACCGCGGAGCTGTTGCCAGATCCCTCGTGAAACAAGCCCATTAATGAACAATCAAAGAATCACATTGTGCTACATTTTATGACGTATTTCCAAAATGATTCATGAAAAAATTATTTTGCTTGAAATATCTTTAAATAAAGTTTCTCATGCCATTGTTGATTTGGCAACAGTGATTTAAATGACTCAAAATTGAATTTCAATGCTAATTCAATGGGAAATTCACCGACAGATAGTAGGTTTATGTCCGTCTGGACGTACAGACAGGCGGACAAAAAGTATAATAGTTGGGTCTCTGAGGTCATAGCTTTCTAACAAAAAAAGAATTTTTAAGATCCGATTGATAGAACCGATTTCGGAAGGGGGGTACGGACAGACAGACGGACTCGACCGCATGTCAATACCTACTTTTTAATTTTTTTTAATTCTTTCGAATTAAAAAAAAGAAAAGTAGTCTAAAAACATTGTTTAAAGTAATAATTAATCATTAAAATTTTGACTTAGCAAATTCTGGAATGGCAAATATACGATAGAAATTTAGTATGTTTTAAAGAAATATTAAATGATATAAAGAACAAATCTGAGAATAATACGTTTTCTTTATTCACTTTAACTTTTTAAAGAACTTTTTGGAAATTTGGGACTCCAGATAAAAGGCAATTACTAATAATATTTTAAATTTACGCTTCAGTAAATCATATATCAATTTCTTTTATCCTGAGCAATAAATTTTTAACCATGAATAATTAATATTATATACTGATATTTTATACTTAAAAAAAAACACCTGGCTCTTGGGGGGGTTGTGGGAGGGCCGCTAAAATCTTGATTGAAATACATAAATTTTTACTAACTTATACGTTTCTTTAAAATTAAATTCAAATTAAAGCCACATTCTAACATTAATTATAAATTTCTATTTAGACATTCTCCTGTAACAAATATTTAGGGCACATGCAATATTAAATTATCTTATGAATCTAAATAAAGCCACAGAAATTACGAAAAATGTCATATTTTACTTAATAACAGTAATTAAAGTGTACATTTTATAAATAATGACCCACAGCTATAAAGCTATTAGCAAGCAAAATATATAGATCACATTATCTCTGATGCAGCAACTCTCATTCCAATGCTTTTGCTAGAACATTTCTTAATTTTCGCACTTTCGCTACGTAAGCACTTTGTTGCCGCTTAACTTATTATAGTTATAGCATTATCGCTTCCTTACTAGTTACTAGTACGGCCGACCGGGCAGCTTTAGAAGTTGAAGGGTTAAAGCCGTTCCGAAAGGCTACGAACAACCATTCTTTCAAAAATTTAAATGTTTTGTTTTATTTTCTAAATGACATAATACGCGGAGAACACTAGTGTACAAGTTAGGGTCAGTTTGAATTATCTTATCGTTGCAGTAGTGTAACACCAGGGCTAGTGGCGACGGGCGTCATAATTTAAAACCACAGTTAAGTGACGAGCTGACACCTGAGTAGGCACTCAAAGTAACTTACGCAGTATCGGACATTGGAGGATATTTAGCGTGCACTACCTCTACACGGGGTATTGTTCGTCGGACTTTTTTTGGCTGCACGGGCCGTATATAGGTCGGCAGTTATTTTGGCGACGCCCGGACACGAACCTAGGACCTTCCGCATGCAAGGATAACGCCTTAACCGGCTGGGCCGCCCCCAGTCCCCGTACAATATAAGTTTAACATAAATCTTTCAGCGAGTCCGTTCTTCTCAAAATGTTATGGGTAGTTATAATATCTATAATAATAAAAGAAAGAGTCTGTCTGTCTGTCTGTGTGTGTGTCTGTTATCGGATCGTAAAAGACCTACTTATACTGCCCACAGGAATTCGAAATTTTAAAGATAGATTCCCTTTAATACTAACGTGTGCACCTGAGGCTTAGTTTTTTCATATTCGTTCCATTTTTAGAGAAAATTCGAATTTTCTGAAAAAAATACACCACTTTCGCTCAAATCTGATCATTTTTTCTCTTTCCTGATGCCATCGGCTGAAAAAATTAAATAAAACTTTTAACGAAAACATTTAAAATTCAAAATGTTTATTTTATTCTTTTGCCATTACTTTCAGAAACTAAATTTATTATTTGAAAAATAATTGACACGTTTCAAGTGACGTAATTCCGCCAGTCTTCATTCCCGGATTTTATTGTGGGTTTATTTGATGATTTTTTCATTGGATTTTTCTGTTGACTGCATGTATGCATATTTAAGCAATAAATGTATAGTTAAGCTATTACTGAACTATGATGGTTAATAAAGGCCATCGCACTAGAGCTATTAGGGTGTTATGTCTTTATTTTTTCGCCAAATTCGTTGCCAAACTCGCCAAATTATTAACTAAAATTCGCCAAATAGGCGATTTCTTTTATAAATAATTTATAAGCTGGTCGGTTGTTCGAAGGTCATTGTGTTAGAGCTGTATAATGGGTGTAGGTAGCTATATCTATTTTCTCGCCAAATTATTTCCCAAAACGCGCCAAATGAGCTAAAAGGTTTTATGTATTTATGAGGGAATTGTGATGGCATTTATGAGTGCATTTTACAGCGTATTTTTCATTTTGGAATTTTAAGGCAATGAAACGGGATTTTATAATTTATAACGAGCGGAAACAATAATAAGTTTATGATCCTATAACAGGTTATATGGTACACATATTTGGAATCTATTTGATATTTTTTTATTCCGTGCGAAGAACGGGTATAAATTTGCTAGTTATTAATATTCTTCACAACAAAACGTATTTGGAATACATCGTTTGAGTTCTTTATAATGCATAAATTTTTTTAATCGAATTAGAATATCAATCATTTGTTCAAATTTCAAAATACAGCGACAAAACTATGTTATAACATATAGATATCATAATTAAAGTATTAGATTGGCTGATCACGTGACCTCCAATGCTAACGACGGGACGCGCATGGAGGCTTTTTTGGAGGGCTTAATGGCCAGTGTGGTTGCCACTTTAAGGAGAAAAATACTACAAAAAAAATACTATTTAATTCTAAAATTAAAAAAAAATACTAGAAAAGGATTTAAAGACACTATAAATATTCCAAAATGCAGCTAGTATTTTTACGATATTTTTTTGTAATTTTAGAATAATTCTAAAATAAATTCTAAAATTAAGTTAAAAGTTTAGTTATAAAGTTTAAAGGGTATATTAGTATTTTAGAATAATTCTAAAATTACAAAAAAAATATCGTAAAAATACTAGCTGCATTTTGGAATATTTATAGTGACTTTAAATCCTTTTCTAGTATTTTTTTTTGTAATTTTAGAATTAAATAGTATTTTTTTCGTAGTATTTTTCTCCTTAAAGTGTCAGCAACACTGGCCATTAAGTCCTCCAAAAAAGTCTCCATGCGCGTCCCGTCGTTAGCATTGGAGGTCACGTGATCAGCCAATCTAATACTTTAATTATGATATCTATGGTTATAACGTTTTAAAGCACGTTTCCAAAAAATCGGTAAAAGTATCGTCATTTCGGTAACAAAACAAATTTTTCTAAACGTTACCAATCTGACAATTAAGAACACCAAAACCTTTCCCAATAAGAAATAAATGGAAAATAGGGTGATTTCATTTGGATTTAAAGCAAAAAAGTTGTTAATAAGTAAAAAAAAATAGTTTAAGAGACTATTTTTAAAAAAATAATATTAAAAAATCAGTTCGCAAAATTGATCACTTTCTTATTATTTACTCTAATGCACGATAAAAAAAAAGTGTCTTATGGACAGATTATAAGGAAAGCTTCCGGCTGTCTATTTCTAGCATCCCAAGGAGCTTTAACACAGCTAAATTACTCTTCACAATTAGAACAGCGGTCAAGTGACGAGACCGACAACTCAGCTGGCATCCAAGTGGGCTTCGAGCGACATCGTACGATAACGCCGTTGGGACTCTACAGATTTAACGATCTGGTCTGTCCCAGTGTACTCGGGGAATCCCGTAATTAATTTGCAAGTCATCCATTTACAAGTAGAGAGGACTAAAACAAGACAGATCACAAATATAAAAAACTAAAAGGGAAGACCAAAAGGAAACAAGAAATCTATAATAATAAAAATGAAGTTTTGTGTGTTTGTTTGTTTGTGGGTATGTCTCTTACAGACTCATAAACTAGACATTTGTTTGACTCGTAACTTGGCACAAATGTGTAGTTCATACTTAAGTTACAGATTTTGAACTTTCAGAGCTCAAAATGTTCTATTTTTAGAGAAAATTCGAATATTCTGAAAAAAATACACCACTTTCGCTCAAATCCGATCATTTTTTTTACTTTCCTGATGCCATCTGCTTAAAAAATTAAATAAAACTTTTAACGAAAATATTTCAAATTGAAAATGTTTATTTTATTCTGTTGCCATTACCTTCAGAAACTAAATTCATTATTTGAAAAATAATTGACATGTTTCAAGTGACGTAATTCCGTCCAGTCTCCATTCTAAGATTTTATTGTGGGTTTAGGTAATGGATTTCTTCATTGATGGTTCTGTTGATTGCAAAAATGTGCATATTTAAGCTACTTCCGTGAATTATAACTATTATGGTTGTTCAAGGCCATCTCACTAGAGCTGCATTTCAGGGTTTTGTTTTCATTTTTTGCCAAATACGTTGCCAAACTCGCCAAATTCTTATCTAATTGCGCCAAATAATATATATATATATATTTTAATTATAAGCTGGTTTGTTGTTCGAAGGCCATGGTGCTAGAGCTGTATAAAAAGAGTGTTTGTAGCTATATCTCTTTTCTCGCCAAATTCTTTCCAAAATATGCATTCAAGGCCATCGTACTAGAGCTACATATTAGGGTTTTAATTTCACTTTTTCGCCAAATATTTTGCCAAACTCGCCAAATTCTTACCTAAACGCGCCAAATAAGAATTTTTTTAAAAAAAATTATAAGCTGGTTTGTTATTCGAAGGCTATTGTGGTAGAGCTGTATAAGTAGCTGTAAGAGTATTTGTACTATATCTTTTTTCAAGCCAAATTTTTTCCAAAAACGCGCCAAATGAACTAAAAGGTTTCAAATGTTTATGAGGAAAATTACAATGACTTTTATGAGTGCATTTATAGCGTATGTTTTTATTTTGGATTTTTTAGGTAATATAAGTAACAATATTTTTTACTTAGTCCGTGCGAAGTACGGGTATTTATTTGCTAGTATTAAAATAAAAAGCCAGTAAGGTCAATTATAATATACAAGATAAAACAGCAAATCCAGCAAAAGTGTACAACCAACAAGAAATAAATTAATAGGACATTATGATAGACCCGTATCCTTTTTTAAACTCAGCATGTATAAGACATAAAAAAATATATCAACATCATCTTGAATACCATTAAAAAATTTATTGAATTTAAAAGACAAAATTTTTTGACATAATTATATTTATGAGGAAAAGACTTGAAATGGATTTTTCCTTTAACGATCTATAAGGAGCATGAAAACTGGTTATAATACTAAAATGTTATTGAAGTGATTCTACACTTCTTATTTGAATGCATAAGAACAAAAATTAAAATGATGTTTAATGAGGATTTAAAGTATTTCTCTGCAATCGTTGATAAAACAATGGGGAACTTGCATCCTACTCGAAATGAGTCAATTATACCTTTTTCTAGTACATTATAGAAGCTGTAGATTCCGAATATCTTCTTAAAAAAATTTAAAATATGTAATTTTACAGCTTGGAATACACAGAAAACAATAAATAAAATGCTTGGAATACACAACAGAAAAAAGAAAGAAATATTGATCTAGAGATAATTGTAAATAAATTTGAGAATTTGACTCCTTAAATTAGAATACAATTGCATTAATTTTCATATATGGATGGTTTAGAATTGAAACATCGCATCTAAAAAAAATCCAATATTCATATCTATACATAATTAAACAATCTTCTATTTACAATACCTTGAGTGCCCATAATAATTTACTCATGCCGTTCCACCCGACCAAAAATATAATAAAATCGGTATTATTCATGCTTTAAAATACTAGTACGTTTTTTTCTTTTAATGTAAAGATTTTAATTTTTGACATAGTGCGAGGTTTTCCTTGGAAGCCATCGGCACTGTTTAGGAGTATATATATATTGAACTTGTGCTTATATTGTGCATGTTACCTTTCTTTGCATAATTTTCTTTTATATTTTAGTGACAAATATATATTTTTTTAATTTTAAAACTGGGCCACTATAAAAAAACATAATCAATCAAGTAAATGCGAGAAAAAAAATTAATAATATGTCAACGCGTAAAATGCTTTTCTATATTTTAAAATGAATAATTGTTTGAAATATACGTACACTCTTCTTTTATATAAGTAAAGTTTCATTTTATATTTTGCAACTTATTTACTTTTCAAATATTTCTCAATGATCTCTTTCATTACTTAAGTGTTTATCTAATTTAAACTTAAAGACATTAAGAAATTTATTTTAAATTATACCGTAGCCCCCCGGGGATAAGTCCCTCTCTTCAGGCAAATCCACCACGGAGTCGTCCGTCTGATAACAGCCGACTCAACTTAATACGTTCAAACAAAAATAAGTAATTGGGCTTTTTGAATTTGCCTCAAATAAGAAGCAGTATACTTAAATAAACATACTAAAAATCAAAGCAAGGGCACGAGAAGAACCCCATTCCATTTACAACTTCCTGTGAACCCAAGACTTGAAATACTAGCAAACATCTCTATTAGCACACAATCTGGGCCCCAACCCTTCGCCAGAAAGAAATGTTTGCTTTTGTTCAGTAATAAAGATAACAGTTCATCTTTCAAAGCAGAACTGGATTATCAAGTCCCTTTACTATGTTCAAAAGATTAAATCCCTTACCCCCTGTACTTAAGAGACGCCAGAATGGCACCGAAAAAGAATAGGCCTTGGGTTGATGGAAACTTTGCAAAGAAATTCTTTTGAATATACCAAAAATTATCATTGAAAAACATTATCCCTGTTTTACTCAAATAGGGGCTAAGGTCATAACTCCCTCCGTAAGTTGGATCCACCCCTGGTTGTAGGTCTTATTTTAATATAAAAAAAAGTTCATACTTATTTATAAATAAGAAACTGTCTTAAACCGCACATTTTATGTTATTATGTGTTATGTCAAGTCCTGGGAATTCCACTTCCGAAATTTCCTTGCAAGAAACTATTTTTGTTGAAAAGTTTCATTATGGACCTATTTAAAATACAAATGCATCTGCAAATTGTTAATTAAATTCGTGATAACTTGCAAAAATAAATATATGGAGTAGAGGAGATATTATGGAATAGTAGGGGAATATGGAATACTGAAGTTTCAGCCCTCTCTCGTACTGCTATTACGTGGAAATGCCATGAAAGACCTAAGAAATAACCCATGATATGCAGTGAACAAAAAGTTAACTTCGTGTTGCTGTCGTTACAGGCGCTGCAAAACAAAGTGTGTTTTCGGAATTGTGAATGTTTTTGTCGGAAAGTGTTCAAACATTTTAATCTACCAGTAATCATGATATTTTAATTTTGTTGTTAAGAATAATGTGTATACTAAAAGAATAGTAGTTTGTTGTTATACTGTAGTCGTTTTTTAGCCATCAATGTTTTATCAGTCAGTAAAACGGCTCATAATCCAAAATGGTGTGTCGGATAATATGGAATACATATAATCTAAAATTGCCTTCATGCCATCAACTAAAGAAACGGTAAACAAAGTTTCTGAATATCTTTTGTAACGGAAAATTTTCCGAAGATCAATGAAATTTGGATTTAACGCATTAGCTCTTCATTATGCTCATTTTGACTGTACTGAAGGAGAGAAAGAATATTATGTTTGTGATTTTTGTAAAAATACTTAAAAAAACAAAACTATTTGAGCATAAATTTTCAAATATTGTTTTATAGTTAAATTTAATTATGTTTTGTGAAGTATAATTAAATTTTCAATAATTGTAAACAACTATATTTCATATTACCTGACTTTCCGATATTACCCTCCACTTGCAACTTTTTTTACATTAAGAGTACGAGTACATTTTTTCAGAACAAAAAAATAAATACTGTTTTGTTTCACCACTGGCACTTCATTACCATTAGTTAGAGTATGTACTAAAAAGGATTGCGGGGATTTTTATTTAAAACCAAAAGAGTTATTTTTTAAAAATATAAATGGTATTCCATAATACCCTCCTCTCCTCTACCACACAATTCCCAAAAAAAAGTACGGGTCAAGGTTAAGAGCTTTAGTTTTAGGCATTGTACGAATCCATTTTCTCGGTTATAATTACAAAAAAAATTATTAAAAAAAATAGGGACCAAAAAACTTTTTTGGGGAAAATTTTCTCAGCTATTTTACATTGTATCAGTAATTTAATTTGCGATTTGAATGCGAATTTGTACTTTAAATAATCGGCAAAAAAATATTATCCAACTATTGATAAATTAGAATATATATTATAGGAATTAATTGCATTGCAGAAAGGTGCAGTGGTTTCGTGTGGCTTTTATGATTTTAGCTAGAGTAAATTTGTTGTTCTCTTCTTTTCTTTGGGCCATCCCTCTGCAAACGGAAATGGCGCCTTTCTGTTTACCAGCCCGAGTCAACAATTTGACTTCAACAGGTGTCCTGTAATCAGAATGAACTCAGCTAGTGAGCAAGAAGAATTAGTTTTTCGAGAGAGTTCCCATTTAAACTAACTATAGTTATCAGGATTGAAAGAGAGACTCTGGGAAATTCGAATTATGAGTTTACATGAGTATCAAACGACCATCTTCGCATTAATAGCATTATTATATTTATATGGAAATCATGATCTTCGGAGTTTCAAATGACTCCTTTTGACAAAAATGGAGAGTTTGGGTTTTACTTGTAATCTACTCACTTTTAGCTTCTACACTACTTTTATAGCGTAAAAAGTGGAAGCTTCTATGAAGACTATGCCCATCTGTCCGCTACCCACTTTTATGGCCCGAACTGGAAATACTACAGACAGGGAAGTAACTTTAAATTTTATTTAGGGGAGGGGGGGAGAGAGAGAGAGAGAGAGAGACCACGTCTCGTCACCCTCTTAAATAAGTTTTGGAGCCTCATCAATTTATATTTTAAATTATTATAATAGTAATTATTAACCCCTGATTACATTGGTTTGTAGTAATGAATAAATTTAATTACTCATTACTAATTAGTTTCTAATAAAATTAATTACCCTAAATTTATTTATAAATTTAAATACTTAATTTAGAACTAAATTTGAAAATCTAAATATTACTTTAGTTTTCTTTAAATAAATTTAAGCTTTCAAATTATTGGCAATAGCACTTACTTCCTCGAAAAATATTGAATTTTTTGTCTGTTAATGATTGATTTACATTACACTTTCGCCGCCAAAGATTTCTGTTGCCTCCGGAATGTGTATCAAAATATGCAATCAGTATAGTGACTGTTTGACAAACCAGAAGACAATTGCAATCGCGGCACAAAGAACAGAAAAATTTACTTTTAAGAAAATTGGTATCAAGTAAGTTAAAAGAAAAAAAAAACAGAAATGTTCAAATAGAAGCATTGGAAGCAAGAAGCCTTAGAACTAGCAATTTTCGCCGTGGCTATTCTATTTCACTGCTCAGTAACTACAAGTGTCGAAGTCGAAACCATAAATATGGTTGCTTTGGTTTTGACACCAAATGCCAAATGTAGAAATTGACAAACGGGAAAGTACTTTTTTAATATCGCACCGTGCGCGGAAAAATGACTGATCGGACAAATGTGACTTTGAGTTTAAAATAATATTCGAAATGTAAATATCTAGCTATTGAAGTAAATATTTAATCGATTTACAGTTAGCAGATTCTTTTATTTTTTCATAATAAAATGCAGTAGAAAAACTAAAATTCAGGCGATATTTCTTTTAAAAAAAAAGCTTTTGGCAGAAACGTCACTTTTCCGAACACGATGCGATGTATACTGCATAAAAAAAACCTATTAAAGAAAAAGCATTTAAAAATATTTTACTTTTAAATAACAAAAAGTTTTAGAATCTTATCTCATTAAGTTGACTGAAACTTAAGCCCAAGAAGCTCCTTGTGGCGAGAGCTGGGACAGCCTGAATTAAGCTTGTCTGTTTTTGATTAGTAGAGAGTTGTACCACTCGTTGTACTGTATGTCTCTGAAGATAGGATAGACAGTACCTCTTAAACTCTCACAGGAAATGCCCAGGGCTGGTTCTGAACCAGTAAAGGGGGTGTTGGAACGCAATCTGGCCAACCCATCGGCCATTTCATTGCCCTGTATCCCTGAGTGTCCAGGGACCCATGATAAGGTAACGGAGTTGGAAGATGCAAGGCTATAGAGATTACTGTAGCATTCCCAAACGGTTTGACTATCAGAACAAATAAAAATCGTCTTATTGTGATAGTCTCTGTGCAAGCAAACATAGCAGCACATAAGGATGGCAAAAATTTCATCTTGAAAAACTGTAGAGTGGCCACCAAGAGGAAAAGACAGTTTTGCTTTGTCCAAAGGGCAACACATTCCAGCACCAGTGGAATTCCCCATTTTTGAACCATCGGTGTACCAAACAACACTATTGTCAGCACAGTAGAGGTCATTATGCCAAACACAACGTGATGGAAAGAGGACTTCAAAAGGCTTATGAAAACCAAATTTGACCAGCATGGAATCACAGGGCATACTGAGAGAATGATGCTCCGTGATTTTTTTGTTCAAAGAACCCCATAGGAAAGATGTATGGAGTAGTCTTTACATAGACCAATATTCTTTAACCTCCTTACGCAAGTGATAGCCTCTGCTTCAATTCGCATATGCAAAGGAAACAGTCCCAGTAGTAACTCCAAAGTTGCAGAAGGAGTAGTTCTGAGGCAACCCGAAATTGAAACACAAACCATCCTTTGGATTTTTGCGAGATTCTGCTGGTAGACCAGAGATTTAGTCCTAGACCACCATACTACAGAACCGTAGGTGATAATAGGGCAGATAATCATAGAGTATATCCAATGGATAAGGCCCCATATTCTCCCAATAGCATTTCTGCAGCTCCAGAAAACTCTTTTGGCGTTACCAATGCAAAAATCGGCTTGTCTAGACTAGACCAATTCAGCTTTATGTCGAAAATGATGCCCAGGAACTTCACTTCGTCGGAACAAGTGAGGGCCTGGCCAAAGAACTTGATATTGACAACAGGAATAGTTGTCTTTCTAGTGAAAACCACCGTATTGGTCTTTTGTGGATTAACAGAAAGCCCTATTCACGGTTACACCATGCTTCAATAACACGAAGCCCTTCGCAACAATCACGACATCATCTGCATAACCAATACAGGAAACACCAGAATGGGCGAAGATATCTAATAGAGAATCTACCACCAGGCACCACAAAATGGGGGACAGAACTAAGCCTTGTGGACATCCTGCCACAGCCTGTATAGTCCAGCTGTCACCAAGTAGTGAGGTACTAACAAGCGAAAGGCACTAACAAGCGACTTGACGAAAGAAGATTATAAATCCAGTTGACAATGACTTTGTTGACGCCTCTGAGCTCAAGAGCACGAATGATAAAGTCAGTGGGAACCTCGTCAAAGGCTCCTTCAATATCGAGAAAGACAGCAATAGCTGTCTCTTTGGCATAAATATTCTTCTCCAAGATGAAGGAGAGGTTATACAGAGCCATATCAGTGGATTTACCTGGTTGATAAGCGTGCTGGGAAGCAGACAGGGGGAACCCAGATAGAACAGATTCTCTGATATATTTATCAATGATTTTTTCAAGAGTCTTAAGAAAGAAAGACGTAAGACTAATGGGTCTGAAAGACTTAGCCTCATAGTATAATTGTTTTTCCCGATTATTGGGATGAAAATTACTTTTGTCTGTTTCCAGGCAGAAGAGACAGGCTCGATAAATTTTGCAAATAGGGACCAGTATAGAAATCCCCTTTATAAGGAGGGCTGGGAAGATCCCATCCATACCAGGGGATTTAAAAGGACTATGTGAATTGATGGCCCACTTGACTTTGTCAGGGGTGAAAATCGTTTTTGCGGTAACCCAGTTTGTTTTGTTGCACGGGGGAACATTACGAGTTACTGCGATGTCAGCCTCTCTAGAGCCTGGAAAGTAAACTCTGAACATTTCATTCAGGATCTCCTTACCAGAGCAGGCGAACTAACCATTAGGGAGCTTGACCGTGTTTAGACCACAGTTCTTATCTTTGAATATATTTTGACAATTTTAGATGTTGCAGGAACATCCTCAATGCTATCACAATAGGATTGCCAGGACTTTAATTTGGCAGTTCTAACTGCCTTGTTATAGTCTGTGAGGGCAGAGCGATAATCAGACCACTTACCTTTCTTTTTGGCTTTGTTAAAAAGCCTTCTACATTTGCATCTTAAAGAAGAGAGTTCTTTACTCCACCAAGGAACTACTTTACGCCTGGATACGGGAGAAATAGCGCAGTTTTTATGATAAGATAGAAGAATGGCATGCTGCAGTTTGTCGACTGCCATATCTACATCAATAGAAGAGGAGAGCTTACCAGGCAGGCCAGATGCCTCTGACTCCAGCTGCAGTATGTAGGAATCCCAGTTGGTGTTTCTTGGGTTCCTACCCTCAGTTAGGATCCGCGAAGGACCTAAAACTGAGAACATTATTAGTTTGTGATCGGACAAAGTGATTTCGTCTGAAACTTTCCAATTATGAACATGATCAGAGCAAATATTGTTGCACAAAGTGATATCAATTACCTCTCTACGATTAGTACTTACAAAAGTAGGTTTATTGCCAACATTGAGAATAGTAAGGTGAAAACTGAGTATATGTTCAATTAGAGCCTCGCCCCGTTTGTTGCAGTCACTGCTGCCCCAGAGGATGTGATGCGAATTTGCATCAAAACCAAGAATGATTTTTGTTTGTTTTGCAGCACAATGAGGGTTAAGGGGACATGAGCACAATGAGGGTCACAATGAGGTTGCAGCAATAGAGGTTGATCATCGGTAGGCAGACTCTCCATTTCCTCAGAAGGAGCGGGTGCCTGTTCTACCTCAGATGATTTTCCTTTAGAAGGGTGTAAGATCCGGCCGCCAATTTGGGCAATATGCACGCCAAGCTTGGCGCGCGACACGGACAAAAGATGTGAGCACCTGGTTGTTAACGACATAAAGTGGACTTTGTGGAAAGCGACAGGTAGAACTTTTTTGGTACGAGGTGGAGCGGCCGTGTTGGCCTTTTTAATATGTCTTATTTTAAATAAATATTTTGCTAATAATATCGTAGCTTAAATAAACACGATAGTTTCTTCAAAGATGTCGCTTTTCTTCCAATAATACTCAATTTACGAACTGTTTAAATAAAACCAAACTACCATACGACCCTGGATAGCGCGGCCGTACAATGCTGAGAAGTACATGCGTATCCAGAGGTAATATTCCGGCAACACCAGATCGCGCGGCCGTGCAATGCAGCTGAGAAGCACATGCGGATCTGGTCCTGGGAGGCAGCAGGTAAACTTTATTGGCGCAGTCTACACGATTCCGAGGAACTCAACGACGTACAACGAGTTTCACTACAGGTTGGTGGTGAGAGCTCGTCCTATTTTAATTTCATGTACTCCTTTTAAAGTTACTGGGGTTTATTAATGCTTGAATTCCGTTTTAATTGGTAAGGTGGTTTTGTTTTGATTTAATTTCGGTGTTTCCGGTGGATGTGTTTCAAATTTTGTCTAAGGACCTGTTGGCAATGCAAAATATTGCGGTTCTTGTTATCCAGGAAACAGAAGTTTATCTAATTTTTCTAAGTCTTTTCTGCTGAAAAGTTTGCCTTGCTAATTAAAACTGGAAGTTCATTGTGTTATATTTGGTGGTTACAAACAAAACCAATTTGTAAACTTAATGAAAAGTAAAATTAAGTTTGGTATTCTAATTAATACAGCAAGTAGTATTAATTTTAGTCTGGCTCGTGAAGCCTATTTAAAGTAAACTAGTGAGGTTTATTTAAAATTTTGGTATTTTACTGTAAAAAAATTAACAGTAGTTGATAAAAAATCCTGTTTGCCTTGTGATGGTAATTGGTATCTAATTAATGCAGTAACTAGTAAGCATATTAATTGAAGCGTGGCTAGTTATAAGTATAGTATAAATATAAGTTATATAGTATAAATATTTAGAATACTAGTGATATTGTTTTGAAACTAAGTGTATATTAAAGTGTTTATATATACAGTTGTGTAAAGTTTTAATACTGGTTCTTTAGTGGAAACGAAAATAAGCTTCGTTGTTTTGTTCCCCATAAAAACGGGAAAATACGGTAAAAATAAATATCGTCGTATAATGAGCATAACATGCATAAAAAGAATATGTCAGTAAAACTGTTTAGTTTTGATTTTAACCCAATGCGGTAACAAAAAGAATTTATAAGAATAAAGGCACGTGTGCAAATTTCTTGGTGTAATAGTTATTTAAGCAACTAGTGCCGAAAATAACACTTTATTAAGCGAGTGGCTTTTATTTCACGAGACCGTAGGTCGAGTGAAATAATGACAAGAGCTTAATAAAGTATTATTTGGCACGTGCTTGCTTACAATATTTTTTATAATAACGTGCAAAAAAGTACTTCTACCAATGAGTGATTTTCATGACATCAATTAGTTTCCATGGACCATGGCGATATTCAAAATTGCAAAGTAGTAAAAGAAAAGTTGTAAAATAATTTTCTATTTTGAATCAAATGTTACTATAAATATGCATGTTAAATAAAAGTATTGTTTGGCGTGAAATTTGTGTTCTTACTTTTGTCTTATTTAATTTCCTTTAATAATTTTTGTAGTACTTGTAGTTTCCATGGAGATATTAGAAAATGCAAAAGTAATGAACCAATAGAAATAAGTGAGTTTCATGACATCATTTAGTTTCCATGGAGATATCATGTATCTACCAATCAGATACTCATATTTACTTTACTGCACTAGTGCCGAAAGTATTACTTTCGGTACTGTCTGTGAAGTAAGCACGTAAAGTGTCATTTTCGCAACGATTTATGAAGGAATATGATATAAAAAAGTGAACTTTTTTGCACGTTGTTATAAAAAAAAAAGGAAAATCCTTGAAATATATTCAGTCAGAAGTTTTGTTGCAGGGTGGCCGGTTTCAAATAATCGAGCGCGTGTATTAGTAATAAATACAAATAAAACGATTAAAGAGAGGCTTGAGGGGGAAAAAGCTATTTTTAGATGCAACTCCTGCAGTTTTGACTGAATTTATAAAGTAGTATTTTAGCTGGAAATAAAAAAGAAGATTAAAAGAAAGATTTATTTTATTTTATGTGTAAATATTTGCAGGTGTCTTTTGAATATTTTTTTTGTACAACTGAAGAACAGTTATTTTTGAAAGAACAGTTATAACGTATTACTGTATTTATTGTATTATGGGTGTCTTTAGAGAAATATTTGGTGAACATTAACTACAGTTCTTGGTAAAATTTATTGGTTATTATAATTTTCTTCAAACGTTGTGGTTTATTTTGTTGTTGTTGCGAGTACATTATTGTGTCATTAAAATTGAAAATAATGTCTTATTTAGAGCGAGTCTTTTACTGTTATGAGATTGCCCTAGTGATTGTTTAAAGATGTGATAAGCATGTTTTTAGTTAATTAAAAAATGTTAACTTATTTGAGTACTTTATATATAATTAAGTGAAGTAATTTTATGTGTGGAATTAAGTTTTATTTTTTACTATCACAAATTTAACTAATTTTAAAAATTTAATTAGTTCCTTTAATGCAAGAACATTTTGCTTTCTTTTGTTGAGTTAGTTGTTTAATGAAGTATTCATTAGATTTTGGGCATATTTTATGAGTCTGAAAATATTTTAAATTGACAAATCTTAGAATATTTGGAATTTATTGTGGACTCATTTGTGTTTTAATTTTCAATTTGAGTATTTGCTAATGAGATTATAACTATAGTCATAAATGCTTATACTGATATTTATATTTGGTCATAGCTACCCTTTTACCGCATTAATTTGGACACTTATGAAAATATTGTATATATTTTTTTCTGTATGTATATAAGTGATATTCGTATTTAGAAAATTCAAATTGTGGTTAAGATAGTGATAGGACAGTTCATTTTGAAATTGAAGTTAGCTAATTTTACAAATATAGTGAAATTATGGCGTTTTTGTTGAAAACAAAAAAGTGTGATCTAATAAATCTAGCTATTGAGATTGGTGCACAGCCTGAGGCCAGTGACACGGTGATAAAATTAAGGGCGCTCATAACTTCTAGCGATGGTTACAAAGAAGAAGAAGCAAGAGACATACTCCAACAGATTATCACCGACGCCAGGAACACGAGGCTAAAGAAGCAGAAGAAAAGGCGTTGGCCAAACAAGAGGCCAAAGAACAAGAGGAGCGTGCGTTCGAATTAGAGAAATTGAAACTCCAGGCAGAGGCAAGCGCGAGGGGAACAGCAGCTTCCAACAGACAAAACGAGGACATCGAGGGCCCCAAGGGAATTACGAAAACTAATTCAAAGTTTCGACTCAAAAGAAGACGGCATGGGTTTATTTTTGAATATCTTCGAAAGACAATTGAAATTCATGAAGATACCGGAGAATCAATGGGTACCTTACCTCATTGGAGCCTTGCCTGCAAATGTGACAAAACTGATTGCCAGAGAATCAGAAGATGAGGCGAACGCTTATACTCACCTAAAGGACATGCTCCTGAGACGCTTTAAACTTAGTGCCGAAAAATTTAGACAGCTATTTTGCCAACATCGGAAAAAAACGTACGTGGAGAGACTACTACTTTGAATTAAGGGGATATTTTGAAGGATGGTTGTCTGAACTCGACATGCAGAACTTTGATCAACTGATTGACTTAATCATCGCGGACCAACTAAAGCGTAAGTGGAGCCCAGAATTGAAAGATCACTATTTGGATGAGTGGGCGGAATGCAACGACCCAGGTGAACTCGCAGATAAATTCGAGGCGTTCGAGAACCTGCGGAGCGGTGTGAGAAGAGGTCCCAACCCTGACTACAAGAAAAGAAATTTCCATAAACAAAAGGATGAAGCACCAAGACGGGAAAATTTCAGAGAGCCTTTCCCCCAGAGGCGAGATGAAAATAGAAGACCAGAAGCAAGGCGTGAAAACACAAGGTTCAACAACCGGACACCTGACAGAAACGGCCAGGAAGGACGGAAAAGGTTACAGTGTTTCTCTTGCGGGTCATACGAACATTTACGGAACAAATACCCAAGACTGGGGCAGCGAACTCAGGCAGTCACGAATAGAGTAGACGTCCAACCCATACCCATAGAGGAGGGAGCACCACACATTTTGACAGCAAAAATCTCTGTTCCTGTCTCTACGCCCATTGACCACAAGGAGAAAATCAATGAACTTAAGAAAATAAGTTTAAAATGTGGAGCAAATGTGATCGAGGGGATCGTGGACACTGGAGCCCAGATATCAGTCATTCGAGCAGACTTGATATCCGACTTATTGTGCGATGGAGCAGGAAAGATTAAAATTGTTTCCGCTTTCGGAGAGACAGAGTTAGCCCAACTTAAGGTGATTCATATGAAAATAAATGATGGACGTCTTGGCGAAGTACCGATCACGTGTGCAATTTCAGAGAAGCTAGTTAGTGAGATGTTGGTGAGTTGGTCAGCATTCGAGGCATTGAACGCAAACATAGAGCTGTTTGGCAGTGAGTTTACCCCAAGGGAAAGATGAAGTTGAAGAGGAGCTCCATCCGGTCGCACTCTCAAATGAGATTTCCAGCATAGGAAACGACACAACGTGGGGAAAACGAAGGCTGTTTGTCCAATTACAGAAGGAAGATGAAACATTGAAAGGGGCATGGGATCTAGCACGTGAGAAGAAAGAAAACTTCGGGGTGCAATTTTGATCCACACAGAGGTTGTGGGTGGAGAGAAAATTCAGCAAGTGGTTTTGCCATTGGTCAAAAGGCAGTGCGTGCTACAAATGGCACATGAGGTTCCTCTAGCAGGACATTTGGGTGAGCAGAAAACGAAACAGCGAATCAAATACTCATTCTACTTGCCAATTATCAAGAGAAACGTCAAGCTCTTCTGCTAGAGCTGTAGGGTTTGCCAGCTGCGGAAAGGTGTCACCTACAGGGATCGGATTCCGATAACACCGCTGGTAAGACCCGAAAATCCATTTGAAGTGTGGAGCGTTGATTGCATCGGACCTCTGGAGCCAATGTCTTCAAGAGGACATAAGTTTGTGATTTGCGCCGTAGACTTGTGCACGAGATGGGCGGAGGCCATACCAGTGAAAAACATTAGTGCGAAGCAGAGGTGCCGATCCTCCCCCCCCCAAAAAAAAAAACACGATGTGGATTTTATATTTATATGGATTTATGGAGTACACTGAACCTAAGTAATTTTCACCACACAGTGTATATATAAATAGGAATCTTTACGGTGTATACATGAAACTTTATAGTAAAATTATATTTTTAGTACCAGCGAATGGGGTAACTTGTCCTAAGAAGTAAAACACAAGAACTGACTTTCTTCTTGAGTATTTTTTTAATGATAGGTCAACGCAGAGTTGCCCTTAATTGAAAAGGAAAGCACATTTTAATAGCTTTTATATTACGGAATTAAAACTTATTTTTAATTTTCCTTTAAATAGATTTTTTTGCAGCAAAAGCTATCGGGAATCTAAATAATCAGTAAAAATTCCGCTCAAAATTTATGTAGTTATGTAATTTTTTAGATTAATAAAATAGCCGGACATGTGATCCAATCAAAAACAGCATCCAATTCCTTCTCTCAATTCTTAATGCATAAAAATGCTCTCTTCGCTTTTTATGTAATGCAACACATTTGACATTATCAAACTAAATCGGAATTATTCTATTATGTTTACAGATATAGTTTCACTAAAAAAAGTTACTATTTATTAAGTTACTAAAATTAAAGTTAAATAGTAAACAAAATTCTTACCCTGAAACTCGGAATTGAACTTTCTTAACTATATTCAATCACCCACACATTTGACACCAGACGACAAGTATCTTCCTACTGTTTCTAACTAAGGCAATGGCGGGAAAATGGCTTGGGCCTGAGTATGTATACTAAGCCAGAAATATTATCCGAAGGTCATTCATTCATAGAAATGTTATATACAAAATTCTGAATATTTATGATGTCTGCTTCAAATGCTATAACAGTGATTAAGAAATGTTTATGAGAAATAATTGTCAGCACATTGCTTTCTTCGACGCCGGGCCTCTTAAAATAGAATTATCATTTTGCAGATTGTTAAAGATTTTATTTGCGATTCCTGTTTTATTATGTGATTTATAAAAAATTAGAAAATTTTCGTATACGTTTTTGTTAGAAATTTATATTTTCAGTTTTGTTAATATTAAACATGAAGTTCTGTTATAATTGATCACGACTTATTTAGTGCCCAGCTACTGTTATTGTTCAAAATCACAAAACTTCAACACTTTCAAGCAAAGCGTCGCCGATTTGCTTTGCAACCGTTAAGGGCGACATCGTACACAGCGTTGGGACTTTGGAGGATATTTAACGTGCACTCCCTCTGCACGGGGTATTATTCGTCGGACATTTTTGGCGGCACGGGCCGTTTATAGGTCGGCAGTCATTTTGGCGATGCCCGGACCCGAACCTGGGACCTTTCGCATGCTAGGCGGACGCCTAACCGACTGGTCTCCCCAGCCCCCTAAACACTATCTAGATATCAATCGACAGAATATCACATTATTTCCTGTTTCAGATTGACATAAAAACTAGCTATTTTAAAATCTAAATTAAAAATTGAGGTATCAGAAACACGCAATAATTTTGTGTACAATTTAGGACTACATGCAGTCGGTTTGAAGCAAAACAAAAAATGCTGTATTCCATATTTATAATTTTCAATATATAATTCAATATATAATATTCATATATAATTTGAGTAAGCAACAATGAGTAAAAAAGCAGAGGGGGAAGCGCGGTGCGACATTAAATCTTAAATCATCGCAGCCTCGCCGATTCAAACGAAAACAAGAAAAAAAGTTTCAATCAGCCGTCTTGGTTTGGCGCTTTGAGTAGATGAACGGATGATTAGAAAGAACAAGAATTTGTTAGAGTTGTATCTTAGACAAAATAAACCATTTACATTAAAAAAAAATTAAATTTTGTTTTCGCGAATGCCCACCCCCCCATCACCTAAAATTTCAAGACGCAGATGTCTGCGTCGTGAAGCGATGGAATAGGACTCTAAAAGAAATGCTGAATAAAAATATTCAGGAGCATAAACGGCAATGGGACATTCACTTACCATTCTTGCTGTTCGCGTACAGGGAGGTAACCCCACAGTACCACGGGAGTCTCGCCGTTCCAGCTGGTCTACGGAAGAATTCCTCACGGACCCTTAGGGTTGATCAAAAATGCTTGGACAGGCGAATTGGACATTCCTACAGGGGCCTCCTCCTCCATCGAAAAATACATTGATGACTTACAGGAAAGGATACGGACGGCTCATGAGATCGCGGCTGGAAACACAGAGAAGGCCCAGGAATCTTATACGTCTAGGTATAATTTTAGATCGAAGAAGAAGACCTTCGTGGTAGGGGAAAAAGTCCTTGTCTCATCCCCTCGTCCTCTCACAAATTATTGAAAACGTGGTGCGGCCCAGCAACCGTTGTCCAACTTACACGGCCCCACACTGCTTTGATAGAGTTTGAGGATAAGAGTCGTAGAGAATTTCACTTTAACAAACTGAGACCGTACATCGCCAGAATAGAACAAGTCGGTCTAATTTTTGAGCAGGACGAAGTATTTGGGGATATATCATACGCACCAACTAGTGAAACAAAGAAATCCAGCAATGACATATACAAACATATATTAGAGCAGGAGGGTAGCCTAACCCTAAAACAAAGAGAAGACTTAATCGTGGTCCTGCGCAGTTACGGTGGTCTTTTCGATCAGGTGCCTGGACAAGCCAGAGTTCCCGGTCATGATATAAGGGTTACCGAAGACTGCAAGCTCAAGAAATTATATCCCTATCGCGTACCGATTGCTCTGCAAGATGAGGTCGAGAGACAAGTGCGAGAACTGCTGCATCTTGGTCTGATCGAGCCCAGTGAAAGCGAATGGGCACATCCGGTGGTTTGCGTCGCTAAGAAAAACGGGAGCGTCAGGCTGTGCGTGGATTACAAACAGCTAAACAAATATACGATTGCTGACGCCTACCCGATGAAAAGGGCAATCGAGTTGTTGTACGAAGTAAGAAAGGCCAATTACATAACTGTACTCGACCTTACAAAAGGGTATTGGCAAATCCCCATGAAAGCGGAGGCGAAGGCATATACATGACACACACGGGTCAGTACCAGTGGAACGTGATGCCCTTCGGCCTGAAGAACGCTGGAAGTACATTCCAAAGAAAGATCGATGGATAAGGTGCTGGCCAAACATGGAAAATACTGCAGATCGTACATCGATGACGTTGCCATATTTTCCGAATCTTGGGAAGAACACATCACCCATATTGATCAAGTCCTTCAAACACTTCGAGAAGCAAGACTTACGGTGAACATAGAAAAATGCGAGTTCGGGAAAAAACAAGTGCGTTTCCTCGGACACATTGTGGGCTCGGGCAAGCATTCCCCCGATCCGCAAAAAGTGGAGGCCATTCAAAGAATGTCAAGACCTACCACGAAAACAGAACTTCGCAGTGTACTAGGTTTGGCGAGCTACTATAGGGACTATATACCAGACTATTCAGCGATCGTGCTCCCACTGACTAATTTGACAAAGAAGTCCGTTCAAGGGGGATTGGGGTTGGTGAGGATCTTGAAGACCCCTCTGTCCAGTCCCGTGTAAGCAGCATAGTCAGCGGATTTGATGGCTTCAGCGGACTCGAAGCTGACCTCGAAAATCCAGTATATGGAGAGTGGTTCAACATATCTTTTTAGAACACGAAACTCCAACGCCTTCACGTCTGGGTTACAGCGGTCCATCCACTTCAGCAGGTCACGACCCTCGACCGTGAACACATCTTTTGTTCTGAAAGCCACTTTAACCGGCTTGGGCAGGTCGTTGGGGCTGATGACTTTGAGAGTGAGGCGGGGAAGATAAGTTGATTACCAATGAACCTCGTCTGCACCCACTCCACCGTCGTAGTGTCATCACACTGAATGACAAGGGCTCCTGCGTTGATTGCAGAACCCTGTATCTTGGGCAAGGGCTCTCCCTCCTTTGGTCGATCTGGTTCAGAATGTACATCTGAATTTCATCGGCCTCTGCCTTCCTGATCTTGTCAGTTGGGAAAGCGTCCTTGATGATGGCCAACTTCACCCCTTTGACAGCACTGGCAAAGGATGAAGGTCCAACATCTGTTCGTGGCTTCTTCCGGTTTCCCACCGGGTTAGGAGATGGTGTGGAACCAGCAGACAGTTGTCTTTTGGGGCTCACGCCGCTCGTCCCTCCGGTAGTTGCCCCGGGTGTATTGGTGAGAGCCTCAGTGTTGCTGAGGGCTACCTCGGCTCACTTCTGCGCCTTCCTCCGATTGCGCCTTTGGTTCTTGGTGAGTACTTGTCTGAACCCACCGCTATCGTCAGCGTGTTGCTCGCTAGTGCTTGTCCGTAGCATTTGTAGTTCGGGATATGAAAGTGGGTAACGGACGGACAGACAGAAGGACTGAACGATTATAATACCTTCCACTTTTTACTTTATAAACGTAGTGTGGAAGCTAAAAATCAACTTTTGAATAAATTATAACAATAATTTTTCAAAAGTTTATTTGTTAAAAAAAATAGTTAAAATAAAATTTTTAAACATTTAAAAATGCTAGCATGAAAAATTTAGGGCCAATTTAATAAAATTGTTTTCAGAATGAATTTTATACTTACCATTTTTTTCATATTTTCATTTAACTACAAGACACATTAATAAATTCTCAAAGAAAAATTAAAATTCAAAAAGACATGATTCTTCCATCTAACGATACAAAAAGAAAATAAAAATTTTTATATCGAAAAATGTATGGAGAATTTTAATAAAATTTATTTAAAGTAAGTGCGAGTTAGTGATGAAAATAAAATCGTAAGTTTGATTCTAAATGGAATCATTGAGATTGAAAGGTTAAATAAAATTAACTACAAAAAATACACAGAAAAAGCGTCGATGTACGAATACTTTTATTTCGTTGGGTACTTGTATTCAATTACAATACATTGCACAAGTTCACCAGTAACGCTAAATACAGTATACAAATCTAGTCTTAAATATATTAAATATATATAAAATAATACATACGATACAATAACTTTTTTTTTTACAAACACGCTCTTGCTGAAGCTCCCGTCCACGATGATAACATGCAGTAAGAACAATGATTTTTAAAAGCAAAGCTGTAATATAATATTGCATATAAAAAGATTTGAAATCGTTTACTACTTTAATCAGGGTTTTTGCACATTTATCTACACATACAATAAATAAGGACTTTTCAGGAAATTTAAGAAGCAAAAAAAGGGACTATTCGGAAGTAATCTGTTTGCGAAAAAGTGACACATCGGACAAATAAGACTGTTTGAGTTAAAAACCCTCTAATGTTCTAAATTTTGATATCTAGCATTTAAAGCAAATCTTAAATCGATTGGTAGAAAAGTTGGGATACAGTTAGCAGATTTTTTTATTTTCTAGAATGAAATGGAATACATAAATTTCAGACGATTTTTCTGAAAAACTAGCTTTTTGCTGATACGTCATTACCTGCACACAGAACATTATAAAAATGAAAGAAATAGCTTATATTTGAGCTATCTATTAAATATTTGCAATGAAACATTAAACAGTAAATTACAACATTTCTTTTTCAAATAAAGTTGTTCTCTGATTGGTAAAGCTTCTGTGCTGAAGCCATAAAAAATGAAATTTCAAAAATAAGAAAAAAAAATTGGCATGTGCAATATAAAACTTCACACACTAAGTAAAAAAAATAAGCACTTTTAAGGTTCTTAAAAACATTTTTTTAAAGAATATTTTGAAGTCTTTAAGAACCTTGAATTATCTTATCCACTTTTTAAAAGAGTCAAAAAAGTATATTTTATAAATTATTCTATTCATAAGTTAAATAATAAAGAAAATTGCACTACATACAAAAGCTAAAGTAAAAAAATTATTGCAAATTTTATCAAGTATATATGCTACAGTCCTCATTATTAACTATTGTAAAAGTAGGAATGGTAATTTGTTAGATAAATCCTCATCTCTCTTATTTAATATGCACTGTAAAAAATTGTAAATGTGTGTTTCCTATACTACATTTTTTCCTTCCATCCATTCTAAATGCTACATATTTTTCTTGGAGAAAACAATGTGTATGTTCTAGTGTATGCTAAAAAAAAAATATTACTATTTACTAATTTATTACAATTTTTTTTTTTAAACAATTAGAGACCAGAACGGCAGACAGAGATGACATTATTTTGCATCTATGGCAATAGTCATTTCCCAGAATATTAAATGTCAACTTCCACAAAGGAATGTTTAAATACTTGGCATCGATAAAATTATACAATAAATTACATACATATTACAAAAAATGCATGACTGCAACATGAGACAATATAATTGGAACTGAACCATTAAAAATATAGAAAATATTGTTTACAATAGTAAAATGCATATGATTTAAAAAAAAAATTCACTTAAAGCAATAAATTCATTATTAATGGATATTTATATTATTTATGTTTGATATACAATTCAATCAAATGCTAATATTTAAATTGAATAAAATGCATGCCTCTTTTCTTAAAATGTATTTTTTAAAATAAAGAATAAATCCCATGAAGGGAAGCAACTGTCAATTTTTTTTGTTTTTAAACGAATCCCGAAATGTAAAATAAGTGTCAAGTCCACAGAGTAAGATTCTTGTGTGCACTTCTTACAGAAAAAATAAACTTCTTCACAGTAAAAATAAAGAAAAACAGACGTTAAAGGACCTGGTGGGGAAATGGACCTGACCTCTTTCTACAATTCGCATACCAAATATCTTTTAAAATAAATATATATTAAAATCTTTCGTTATTTAAATTCAAATTTTAATTTTTAAATATCTTTTTTCCCCCTTTAAGTCAAACTCTGTTACAACGATCTTGATTACAATGACAACTTGCTTACGACGCCATAAATGTCCAATCCCTTGAATTGCCCATAGGCCTTTGTGTTATGATATTGTGCTTATAACGACAATTTATTAACTACTTGGTTATGATGAAATTATACGTACGTTTATATGATACCCAAAATGCCTTCTTAAAGAAAGAAATTATTTTCCCTACTTAAATCTTAGTTTATTTGCCAAATGATGTAAAAAATCGCCAAATTCGAAATTTATATCCTGCCTAAAAAAATTGACTTGGGATAGATAAATAAAACTACTACTTTTAATAAATAGAACATAGTTAAAATTACAATTCAATAGATGTCATTTTATTTCTTTGATAATATGAGTATAAAATATGTATTTTACAAGCTTTACTACACTTAATATTAAAAATTGTTTATAATGTTATTAGTTTGTAACGTCATAAACATTTCTGTCCCTTGAATGTAATAATTAATAGGAGATTAGATAAGCACACGTGTTGCAAAAGAGTAAAGTAATCTAACCGATTAACAAGCTTTGTCCCAATTAATCAATTAAAAAATGGAGAAAAACTTTAATATCAAAATAAAGAAATCTACTTTGTGAAAGATGGCAATTGTTTATGAATAAGTTATTTTGTTATTATTTTAAGATAAACTTTACAAGTGACTTTATAAAATTCATTTTTAAAATCATTTTTATAAAAAAATGTAAATAATATTATCTTTAAAAAATTGTACTGCTAGATAAATAAATAAACTACTGTTACTTTTAGAGGGTTCATTTATTTTGTTATTTAAATGTAACTTTTATTTAAAAGACTTAGTATTTAAATGTTACAACACACATGCTATTTTATTTGTTACTCATTAACTACTTTGGCATACATATAAAAAATTAATTAAAGTTATTATTAAATATTTATAATATTCTTTAACAGATTTATAAAATAAGAGCATCTGACTGGAGCATAGTTTGGAACAATTTTGATTTTTTATTATTTGGAGCTTATAAAGTCATAATGAATGCATAAGAAACATGCAAATTACTAATAATTACAGAAATTGGTAACAACTAGTTTTTACTAATCCTATCGTTACTAGCCCCTTAGTTAAAAGTAGGATCATGAAAATACTTTTACGTTAATCAAAATTAAGTATTAAATTTTTTCATTAAGGATTTATGCAGCCGAAACAAGATTTAATAAATAGATATTTAAAGGATGTATGAAATTCGATCATGAACTAAATTATTTAAAAGGATAAAAAAAAATGCAATAAACTTATTTTAATATAAGATTCAACATCAAATCAAATAATAAACTACTTGCATGAAAATTCTACAACTCTATATTTCAGTTAAATGCAATTTCAGCAGTCTTATTCACATCAACTAAATACTTTCAAGTACATATTTATATAAATAACTTAGATAATGGCTGACTGACAAAGCCAATCATTATTTGTCCAAGTTTTCATGGTAAATAGCTATAATACAACTTGATGATAATCCATAACGAGACTAAACGACAACGCCTTGGAAGTAGTGATCTTTGGTCGTTTCACAGAAGAAAAAAGAGCAAAAGCACTCGATCGGCTGATTTTGGAGGCACTTGCAGTTTGGTGAAAGATGAAGGACGAAAGCAGACGTTGAGCTGTGGGTACAAAAACGATGTTCTTTGGAAACCTTTCACACTCCGTTTACCTATATTTAAAAGTAATTAAATATTTTAGTTCATTTAGCAGGTGTTTTGCTTTAGTTCAATTAATATCACACTACAACAATGGCTATTGTCGATTTTAAACAGCAATCAAGCAGGCCAACAAATAACCTTATACAGTGGAACCCTGCAAACTTGAAGGCAGCACCAAGACATTTCGTGTAAACCGAATTTCATGTTAACCGTCAAAAATTTTTTTTGACATTAAACCAGTGAAGTTTTTAATAAATAACATCGAAAAGTTATTTTAATTTTATGATAAAATACACTAATAATACATGTATACTATTTGTAATTCAATTAATTAAGTTCATGTGGAGTAGTACATACTATAGACAAATTGAGAAAAATTTTAAGGAACAGCAATTGGATTAAAACTGACAAATCATGGGAGATCTCGCGATTTTCTCGAAAGTAGAAGACAATTAGTTGTTTGTTTGCCACTTTTTTTTAATGTTTTGTTTAATTTGTTTTTCAAAATTGAATTACTAAGGGAAAATAAAGTAAAATTCCGAATTTCTTGTTCAGGTTAAGCAGAATTATGCCTAAACGATTTCACTTAAAGAGATTTTTTAGCATTAGCTCAAAGCATTATAGGCAGGGGAAATGCTTTCAGTTTATCTTAAGCGAAATTTTGTGTTAAGCGAGTTCACGTTAGCGAGGTTCGACTGTAGTGACATTATGAGTCGTGACAAGACTATGAGCCACAGTTGGAACGTACTGATAGATGTTGTTTGGCAAACATCAACATCCCTTATCCTTCTAGCTATGATCTTGAGCATTCATGTTTCCCCACAGAATGTAGCAGAAGTACTTTGATGTTAAGTTGAATTATTGCCGCACAAGAGCTACATGAGGGCTATTGGCATTGAAATTCTTAACTTAGAACCACAGTTAAGTGACAAGCTGACACCTAGTAGTTTGATGTGCCTCTCAACTGGGCAAAGTGTAGGCTGTGCAGCAGCAAACAGTCAAACCCTCAAGCAATTTCCTGTTGATAAAGTTGATTTCTTCTTGCTATTCTACCGAGTTCAAAGGGTTAAGAGTCCGTTTAAATTTCAAACAGTCAATATGCCACCATTAAATTACTAAACTGGTTACCCAGACGTGAAATCTGAGACTTTTTATCTACAAAATGACCGACCACGTGTTCACCATAAATATAACAACCTTCAATCCGATGGACCCAGCGTTACGATTCCACATGGTCGATGCAACTTTCGAACGACCTTCATGACTCCACATGAAAACGAACCATGCACAGAACTCAAGAGCCTTGGAACCAAACATTCCAAGGAGAATAAAACCACAGAAATCTGAAGACTTCAGGCCTGGAAGCAACTTGGAGATAGACGACCCAGCAAACTCCTCTGGGTTATGCAACGAACCACAATATCCAAAACGTCCTGCTATTGGAAATCTTCACTCAACAGATTCCAGTCAATACTATGCCTATGGGACATTCCTCTTAAGTTTTTTGTTGTTGTTGTTGACATGTGCCTCCAGGACAAAAACTGGAGGGCAGAAGGGGTGCAGTAGCTTCTATTAGCATAAAACTTTGAGCACCCATGAGGGTTGGAAGTCTTACTTCTGCTCTGAGATGGCACCACCTCCTCAATTTAAGCATGCCGATGGAGGGGAGTGGCATTTTTCGCCAGACAACCTGCACCCGTGGTACTGCAGTATGACTGCCCACAGGACTTTTGTATCCACATATTAACGAGCATGTTCTCCGTATGTACTCAGGACAACACAAATATCCATGCCTTGTCCGGGACCCATTTGAACCCAGGCCCACTCGCATGACAAGGGAGGATCAAAAACACCATACGAGCAGGGCGATCTTAAGTTTTTAAAAATAAGTCATTTCACTTCAGTTTAGAAAGTATTCTTACCCTCAGCAGCAGTTTCTTTTGCGCTGTGACGCCTTTTGAAGCTTGACTGTGTTATCTTGCGACTGCTGTTGGCGTTCTTTCTGGTCACGCTTGCTCTTCAGTACCATGCGTGTGATCGCCTGGAACATCTACAGTACACAAGCAAGAAGCCAAATTAGCATGCTAATTTAAGAAACACCATTAAATTTCATGTAAATATGGGCAAGTGAAAGCTATGACAAATACTCTTTAACCATGGCCGTAATTTTGACCAATACAATGGTTAAAATTGGTTTTAACCGTCTAAATATGGTCAAAATTAAGTTTTAAACTGCAACTGTTGGTTTTATATTTTTAATAAAAAAAAATTTAAATAAAAAATAATTCGTTTAAATTTAAAAAAAATATTTTGAAAATGCTGTGAAAATCTGTCAAAAAAATTTTCATTCGGTATTATGGTTATTATGTGTTTGATTAATATTAAATAAATTGAATAGTAAATTTTTAAAAGCCAAAACTGGTCAAAGTGATATTGGCCAGGGCCGTTAAAACCGGTTAAGCCACTGGTTTAAACCCACATTATTAAAAAGTATACAACCCTATCTTTAATTATAATAGGACTTGTAACTTAGTTTTGGGCCCTATACTGATTCATCACATAGCAAACCAATGGCATCTTGCGAGTGCTATCAGATATAGCTGTTAGTCGGTTAAAAAAAACCTCTGCCGCTCCTGACTGTTTTATTTGTTGATCTATAAGTCTGCTTTTAACCGCACCATGTAAAAAAGGAAGCCTTTATGAAAGCTCTTATAGCTAATTGCTTTGCTGTCAATCATTAGTATGTTACCAATCATTATATATTTTTATTACATAAACTATGTGTAAAATTTGCAAAGGCTCTTGTCCTTAATTGTTTGCTCGACACTTAACATAATAACATTTTACTTGCGATTTAATATGTGTTTTTTGTGTGTTTGTAAATAAAAAGCATCTACTTTTTTATGTTCGCCAATATGGTCCTTGTGACCCTTGGTGTTTTGACTATGTTATTATTATTTTATTCATTTAATTTCCTTCAAAATCTTGTCTGGATGTTTGTGTGCAATAAAAATTATTATTATTGATTGTTTTGTTTGCCCATCCAATTGCTTGTTACCAGCTTTTACAGAAAGAATTTAAAATTACACACAAACTTAATACAGTCGACAACCCAATAGTATGTATGTTCAGACAGTCGTCACTTGGTTTGCCCCCCATCAATTTCTTTCTGTAACACTAGTTCAAAGATAGAATAAAAATTTTATTTCAATAGATGCAGCTATGGATAAAGAAATTCCTTACTTCTTCCACATTTATATTTTCTTTTGCACTAGTTTCAAAGAGCTGTATTCCCATTTGGTCAGCAAATCTTTGGGCGTCTTCAGTCAAGACAATTTTCTTGTCTGGGTCATCATTCTTGTTTCCAACTAGAAGAAATACAATTTTCAAAAATATGAATAATTAAGCATCAAAAAGAAATCCTTAACTTCCGAATGGATTAATGTTTGTTTGACTTGATTAAAAATTCCAGAATATGGTGTATATCTTGATGTTTGGGGCATTTAAGATTTAGGGAAAAAATTCATATTACTTTCATGTTTACGTATTACGAAAATATTAGCATGTAGAGAAACCACATTGATGGCATCACCAAACAGTGGTGTACATATTTTAGTATATCTCAGCGCTTGTCTAAAACTTGTAATTTAATGTAACTCAGCAGCTCCCTCATAGAGGGTGGTCACAGTTCAGCTGGAATGCAATTTACAATAGAACAATAGCTTCCTGAGTAAGCAACAACACTTCAGGCATATGCTTTAAGTACAGTTAAATATCATTGACACAGTAACTGAGAGTGAAGAAAGTAGATACAATCTTAACTTAACTATAATCTAAATCAAGACTTACAAATTTTGCTTTTCATTATTATACATTACCAGCTTAATATGATTACTAAACCAACATATGTTAGCTCGAAACAAAGTGCTCACCTAGTATCCTGTTGACAATTTCACAGTTTTGGTCGATTTCATGGAGCCATCTTTTAACATTGCCAAACGACTCGCCATTAGAAACATCATATACAACAATGACTCCGTGTGTTCCTCTGTAATACCTGCAAACAAAAAAAAACTGTTAAAAGGCGATTCTACTCCAATTCATTTGGAAATAAAGTCCTTTCAAATATTGGATGCTATTTTTCACTCTAGTAGAAATTTAATTCAATTTGTTGGTAATTAACTTTAGAGTAGGCCATATGTCACTTCCGGTAAGAACACTATCAATCATCTTGCAATGGATTGTAAGGTTTGGCTTTCTTATCTATTGGCATGCTATTTCTTACCAACTTCTATGCGATATAGCTATTGAAACTACGGAATGTAATTTGAATGATCTTAGACCTGAAAAATATACTTTTTAGCAAAAGGGGGTGTTCTAAGTTTCCATTATTTTTATCAAACTTAGTAGATATCTTATGACGGTTTCAACGGTTCACTAGGTCTGAAATATCTACTGTGCGCTCGTGTACGATATTAAACTGAACAAGTAGACCAAGAACAGGCTGTTCTAATTATTTCCAAAAACTGGTTCGAATTAGCAGGTTGCTCTTTTCGACAGAATATTATGCAAAGATCACGTTTATTTTAATGAACCATTCGTAAATTGTAGCCTCATTTTTAGAAAATTCACTAATAGGACGAATCCTGACAAAACTGTTTTGATCACATGAGTTCTACTGAATTTTTAAGGTGTGTATTTCAGGTAAAATTAGTCTTGTTTGAATATTTTCAAGTAGATATTTCTAAGTAGATTCAAGTAGATTTTTTTTCTATAAGTAGATAGGTCTGAAATATCTACTGTGCGCTCTTGTAGGATATTAAACTGAACAAGTAGACCAAGAACAGGCTGTTCTAATTATTTCCAAAAACTGGTTCTAATTAGCAGGTTGCTCTTTTCAACAGAATATTATGCAAAGATCACATGTTTATTTTAATGAAGCATTCGTAAATTGTAGTGTCATTTTTAGAAAATTCACCAATAGGACGAATCCTGACATAAAACTGTGTTTTTGATCACATGAGTTCTACTAAATTTTTAAGGTGTGTATTTCGGGTAAAATTAGTCTTGTTTGAATATTTTCAAGTAGATATTTTGAATATACTGCTTCTAATGTACCACAAAAATATAATTGCGGCGGATTTCGAGTATGATGCAATTTCCTTATTAAAGAGGTATAGAGGGTTTAAAGTTTGCAAACAAACCCTACCTTCCTCTGATTGGTTACCCCCAAAAACTACCAAGTTAACTTCCGGTTGAGACACCGGAAGCTCGTTTTCGTCGCTAGCTTCAATGTTGATACTTGATTTTCTCCTCATGCCGTAGCGCGCTCATGCCGTAGCGCGATGTTGAAAAATTCAATTCCCCCCCCCCCCCCAAACATAATTGGAATCAATTGTATTTTTATAATATGTTATTTGACTCAAAAAGTTTACAATTTGAGAAAATCATTTTTATTTTTAATCTGTTTGCTTTTATATTTAGAAACTTAAATTATTTACATGACCTAACTTAACGTTTGTGCGATTAAAAAAACAATTTAGTTCTTCTCCAAATATATAAAAGTAATTACTCCCAATTGCAGATTGTGTTTTATTATTTAGATAGAAGACTGTTTTTATGAAAATCTCTGCCATAATGACATTGTTATTTTTTGTTTATTATCAAAACTAAATAAATGCTAATAATACAAGTTTTTGACAATTTATTACTATATATGTATATTTATTTACTAATATATAGTGCACGTCGATAACGTGTGTGTAAAAAATAATACAAACATGATAAGACAATTTATGAATGATATTCAATTTATGGATTGTCATTTTAATCAATTGTAAGACTATATAGCCCGTTAGACTCTTACATAGTTTAAATAATTTGAAGAATTGTGCTTTTTTGGCAAACATTTGTAGTATTTTAATTCATAACTCTAAAGTCTTCTTATTAATTAAAATTATTTATCGTAATTACGATTCTTATTATTTTTAATTTGATGGTAAAGTCGGTTGCATTTCTGTTTAAAATTCTATTTGATGCTAATCAATGTTTAAAATAGTCAACAACAGCTTAGATCATTAAAATCAAGTGTTGAATATTACGAACTCGGAAGCTGCATAAAGAATTTTAATCTAGGCATCCGATTCAATGCTTCCACGTTCGTTAAAAAAACATTGCCAAAAATGTTGCACATTGGTTGGTACAACACAATAATTGCTGGATATATTGTATTGTACAGTATATTTATTTTCCAGAATATATTGTATAGTTTATTCGTTTTTATACATTCTCGAACACACCGCAAAGCGATAGCGCTGTTTAAAACATCAACAAACCCGTGAACCGGAATATTTCTAGGTAGGTTGGACAGACTTCCGAGTAACAGCGCCACCTGCGAAAGTTTGTGACATTAAACCGTCTATAAAAAAAGGTTAACTTACGTAGATGTGATGGTTCGAAACCTCTCTTGTCCTGCAGTGTCCCAGATTTGTAACTTCACTCTCTCTCCTTCAACTTCTACAGTACGAATCTTGAAGTCCACTCCAATTGTTGTCACATAGCTGCCTGCTCGGAAACATATTTAGTCAATCAACATCTCTATTGTTAGTACAGTATAAAAGGGTTACAAAGTCATTAAAGAGATTGTAATGTTTATGAAGTTATAAATGAGTAATGTTATAAACAAGGTTGAATATTAAGTGCAGTAACTTATGTAAAATATGTATTATGTATAATTAAGTTAATTATTAACATTAACCAAGGAGTTAATTAAAAAATTTCGTTATTAGAAAGACATTATAACATTACGGTCTGCAGGCAATTCAAGGGACTGAAGATTTATGGCGTTATAAATCAGTTTGACTGTAGTCATTAAAAGCCGAACCTTGCCCAATCATAGATTCTAACCCCTGACCTATGGCATGGCAGCACTGATCAGAACAACTCAGCCACTGGGCTTCACATGAAAATTAACAACTTTTTTTACTTAACTCGACTACCTGAAGATATTTAGGTTTTTCACTAAAACATCCATTATTTTTTTAATTAAAGAAGGCTCCGACAACCCTCAGGAATTGCATTGATTTTAAAGATTTTATCTTATGAGAAAATTAGAAATTCAATTAAAAACTTAAAGGAATATTCTACAACGCTTATGAAAAAATATAATAAACAAACCTGTAAAGGTGTTATCAGCAAAACGGAGCAACAAACTACTTTTCCCAACACCTAAAAATGAATATTCAATATTAGATCAATATTCAAAAATATTTTACAAAACAAAATATTTAGAATCTTTACTATAACATCTTTTTTAAAAAAGTCAAAATAGCTATACAGTACATAACTTGCAACAAACATTGGTACTTTTCTATTTTACACAGACCTCTGACAGTAAATCTTTTCATGTTTAATTTTCAAGCCAAAAAATTCCCAAAAGTTGCCAATGAGCAGGCCTGTCATTATATCAGAGCTATTCCAGAAAACATATAATTTAGAACTTTATTCCATTGTTAGTGTATTTTCCGAATTGGGTACTACCTTAAGGTTACTATTAATTCTGCGTTGATTACATCCTACATGAATTTGAGCACGCACATAAATCAATATATCAGATATAGTGTGCAAATGGAATGATAAAAAAATTAAATACATTGCAATGTTTCAATCCCCAATCTAATGATCAACAATCTACTATTACCAAAAGTAATTAATAAAAAATAAAAAGCAAGAAATTCTCGCTTGCAGAGAAATTGCACCAGGTTGCTGAATTTTGCAACTTATTTAATACTAATTACAATTTCACGAGAGGAGCTTCCAAACTGCTTTTCTATCTAAATGCTTTACTAGCTTGTGAACAGGTATGATATAATGGCTGGTCTCGATTTGGCAATTTACGCTATGTTGCAGAGCGCAAAAAAAAATCCCAAATGTGGTAAGCATTCCACTTCAGATTTCATGCAACTCGATAGGTATAGCAACCCTAAGTTAAATTTTAAAGTTCGCCAAAAGTCGCCAGCGAACAGACCGGCCATTATATCATAGCTGTACCTAGTTTGATTTGGAAATTAGAAGCACCCCCTATAGGTTTGGTTGTTTTGGCTCAAGCAAATCTAACTTCTTTTTTAATAAGGTTAACGTTATAGTGGCATCATTTCGCAAGCCTGCAGCTCAGTGGCCTGCAGTAGTAACAATCGGTAGTGGCACAGGGTACAAAAGAAAGTCTGCCAGTCCAAGTAAAGCTATTTTAACTCAATGGTGTACCCTTCACAGACGTGAATAGTGTACCAAATGTAAATTGGCGGTCAAATTTATAATTGTATTAAATTTTTGAAAGAAACGTAGGAATATTAAAGTTTTTCATGAGAAAACAACTGTTACAGCGATTAATAAACACCGAACTTTGTACTGTGTTTTACTAACCGCTATCCCCAATGATCAGTAGCTTGAAAAGGTGGTCATATTCCCGCGCCATGTCAGCGAGAAATGATTTGCAATCAAAAAGAATTAAGAGATAATTTTCAATTAAAAATAACCAAAACTTTCAATATCAATCAAAAATCGTTATCGTAAACATTCATTCTTTTCACTTCAAATCACATTTTACAAACTAGCTGGATCGCGTCTGGATGAGCAAATGTGGCTTAAACGCTAGAAACAAAAAAAAATAGTTTTATTTATTTAAGTTTCTTTAACTTTGCTCATACTAATTAGAGTTGGGGATAGTTTTCCGATTCTATCCATATGAAGGAAATAGTTGGTGGAGACAAATAGCTCTAGTTATTATGAAGCAGATTTTCAATCCTTCACTCTTCATTGCGAGCCAGGCGGGAGCAAGAGGGGCATTGCCCCACCTGGAAATTTTCGTGCTTTAATATATTTTAAAAAAATCTTTAATTTCTGACATGTTCAGTTTCTTTACATGTTGAGTAAAAACTTCCAACCAATTTGGTGCCCTGTTAGACGGTTAAAGAGACAACACAAACACAGAACATTTCTACCCCCACACATAGGGTCTTTTACTCTTTTTTTAATTTCCTAGTTTCCAGAAAATAATTCCCCAATTATTTCTATTACGAAGTTTCAAGTATGAATGGTTCTTTTTATTTCAAAAAACAGTTTAAAAAGTTGTTTTTATTTTGAGTAGATTACATCGTCTACTTTTTATTGTAAAAGTGGAAGTTTAAACAACTAAAAATTGCAGTCTATATAGGAGGTTTTAAGACAGATACCCTGCGGCTTATTTTCTTTCGAAAATATAAGTTATACCCTTAATAAGTTTCCAAAATAACGTATATATCCAAGTTTTAATGATATGAATAACTTTACATTCAATGTAAAGTTCCGCGTTATCCTAATATTAACCTTATCGGATTATCATATCTATCCTATCGGATTATCCTTATCTATTATCATATCTATCCTATCGGATTATCCTATCTATTATCATATCTATCCTATCGGATTATTATATTTATTATCATATATATCCTATCGGATTATCCTATCTATTATCATAATCTATCCCTATTGGATTGTGACTTTTTTTCAGAATTTTTTCGGCAGAAACATAAAAACGAAATACTCCTCTATGATATCATCACTATATGGCGATATACTTATGAAGGATTGTTTTTATAAAACAGCCGTTTCATGAACCAATTTACTCTTCACATTTTACTAAACACGTTTCAATTTAACTCTGGTTCTTTATCGAGTTCTGGGGAGGGCCGGAGGGGGGTTAGGGTAGCATAAGCCCCACTCTTCTCAAAGTGAGATATTTCACCCACATCCCTGGCCATAATAATAAATATATTGATCTATAATTTACGTCAAAGTCGGGTGAATATTAAGTGTGAATTAACGAGCTCCCTACATTTTAGCGGATTAATAAATTTACTAATGCATTTTTCGTGGCTCAAAAATTCATTAAAAATTGCTTTAAATTTCAACGTGTATGAGAGACTGATATGTACGCTTGATTTCTAGATGTAAGACCAATTAAAATTCTCAGAACAGTGGCACTCGCGTCGTTTCTTGAAATACCACACGAGGTGTAGGGGAAGCCAAGCTTGCGTTGTAATCGTACGTACTACAGGGCCCAATAACCATAATTCATCATAACTTATTACGTCTAACAAACCTAAATTTGTTAATTGCATATCCAGCAATGCTCTGATTAATTATTGGGATTAGATAAGTACATTTTCTCAACAACAAAAAAATATTAACCCAAAGCGCTTGAAAAAAATGGGTTAACCTTTTGTTCAATCGATGCCATTGCGTATACTTTTGTTTTCTTTTACATGATCTTGATTTTTGTAATGTCCAATAATTACCCCGATTTTCCGTGTCCAATAATTACCCTGGGTCACCCTATCTCTTTAAAATAGTAGTAATAAGTTGTAAATATTAAAGGCTTCGTCTCGACAATTTCCTTCTGTTGTTTCATCCACTACATATACAGCTCTCACTTATCGAATATCACAGTACACTTAACAAATATCCTTTGCAATTAAACTAAGACTTGCAATATTTTACATGTAGTTTTCTCTAACAGTAAAAATATTTCAATATATTCTAGAAAATTAGCATTTATTAGTTTTTTCATCAAGGTACGGAAGAATAATAAATTTAGAACATAGAGGGAAGAGATGTCTTATGAACGAAATTAATGTAATCTGAAGTTAAACAGTTCCACCTACAAAAAAATATGGTCCAGTTTTGTATGAAAATAATCTATCTTCAGTATACTTTCTCATTGACTGTATCAGCGAGTATTTTAAACAATGGCCAAGTCATTTTGTCGATTAGTCGCAGTACAGTTATCTTATCTGGATGTTTTGTGCGGATGCGAATATAGAGTTAAGAAGATGCTGCCGAGAAAAAACCGATACCAAAATCGGTTTGGCACTATTTTACAGTGGAGCTAACTACATCGACTTGGCGATTTCTGACTCTAATATAAACTATTATATTTACAACGCATTTTTCTGACCTGTGAAGTTTTTTAAATTTTTTTAATTAATTTAAGGAATAAAAGGGTGCGTCTTAGATATGTGTATAAAGATGGTTTGTGCTGAAAAACTTAATTGTAAAATGAATAGTAACTTTATGACATGCATGTTTAGTTACGGGGTAATTATTGGACAATACGGGGAAATTGTTGGAAACGCTATGATGGGGTAAGACAGACAGCATCGCAATCTGCTTTTAATTTACTTGGTATAGTTTGTGTGATTAAGATACACCACCTACGCAATGTTTGAACTTTTGGAAAAAGAAGAAATTTAAATGTTTGGAAATTTTTACTTGATTTCACTGTTATACATTTTTTACCGAAGCATGTGGTGCTAAGTAATTATCAAATGCACAGTACTTATAGTACACGCCTTACCACAAAATTTACCCATTTTAGCTACTCTAAATACTGTGCAGATCAAATTGAAAACTACTGTCCAATAATTACCCTAATTGGCGGGATAATTTTTGGACACATGTTTATTTTCTACAGAGGAAATAGTAAATTTCAACAATGGTACCCGACAGATACCTCTAATAGTCATTACGAAAAAATTACTGGTTAGAAAATTACATAAATGTAGGAGCTATGATAAAAGTTTGATCTTTGTCCAACAATTACCCGTGTCACCTTATTTAAAATAACAAGAAGTTCATAAAGAACTAAAATAGCCTACTTTCATGTTACTTAAATACTTACTGAAGTTCTAATCGGGAAAAAAAACTAGGTTCCTTAAGTAAATATCATCAACAGCCGTTTCTACACTAGATTTATACACATTAGGAAAAAAAAATCGAAACACAGCACCCAGCTATAATTTAAACTTCTAAAAGCCAAAACCAACTATTTTCCTTAATATTCTTTCGCAAATTAATTAAATATTATTTATCATCTGCTCGTGATTTATTTGTAGTTCGAAGAATAATTAAATATTTATTAATAACAAAAGTAATGAAACTACTCCTAACTTCATTAAAAAAAAGAAATGTAAATTAAAACTAAGCATAATTGCATGAAAAGGTAGGCCTGGCCGCTTGTTTGGTAGATAAATAATGAATAATCAAAGAATCAAATTGTGCTACATTTTATGACGTCATTCCAAACTGATTCATGAAAATATTATTTTGCTTCAAAATATGTTTAAATAAAGTTTCTCATGCCATTGTTGATTTGGCAACAGTGATTTAAATGGACTCAAATGCTAATTCAATGGGAAATTCGCCGAAAGATAGTAGATTTATGTCCGTCCGGACGTACAGACAGACGGACAAAAAGTATGAAAGTTGGGTATCTGAGGTCATAGCTTTCTAACAAAAAAAGAATTTTTAAGATCCGAGGGATAGAACCGATTTTGGAAGAGGGATACGGACAGACGGACAGACAGACAGACGGAAAGACAGACAGACATATGAACAGACAGACAGATGGACATCAACCGCATTTCAATACCTACAGCGATTTAAATGACTCAAAATTGAATTTCAATGCTAATTCAATATGAAATTCGCCGACAGATAGTAGATTTATGTCCGTCCGGACGTACAGACAGACGGACAAAAAGTATGAAAGTTGGGTATCTGAGGACATAGCTTTCTATCAAAAAAAAGAATTTTTAAGATCCGATGGATAGAACCGGTTTTGGAAGGGGGGGTACGGACAGACAGACAGACGAAAGACACAGACATACGACAGACAGAAAAGATGGACATCAACCGCATTTCAATACCTACAGTGATTTAAATGACTCAAAATTGAATTTCAATGCTAATTCAATGGGAAATTCGCCGACAGATAGTAGATTTATGTCCGTCCGGACGTACAGACAGACGGACAAAAAGTATGAAAGTTGGGTATCTGAGGTCATAGCTTTCTAACAAAAAAAGAATTTTTAAGATCCGATGGATAGAACCGATTTTGGAAGGGGGGTACGGACAGACAGACAGACGGACATCGACCGCATGTCAATACCTACTATTTTATTTTTTTAATTCTTTCGTATTAAAAAAAGAAAAGTAGGCTAAAAAATAAAATTTTATTCCAAGCTCAGTAGCAACGAGGTAAACGTCTGCGTTGTGTACCAACAAAATTCATAGAATACGAAAAACAAAAGTTTGTTATCGGGAAACAAAGTTACGTTGCCCTAACAACGCGCTTTTAATTATTCATTAATCTATACTCATTTTGGGATATTAATTTTTTTAGATTTAAAAAAAAATAATGCAGTTTAATTTTTAAACAGAATTTGATTATATTTTTATATAGTATCTTATTTTATTAGTTATGCGAAAAAAAGCTACAATTGCATATAAAATTAATTAATCGTAGTGATTAATAAATCTGCTTAAACGTTTAGGTACAGTAAATTCCTGTGACATCGTTTGAATACTTCTAGTTGAAACGCCGGTAAGTTCTGAAGTCATGCTAAAGAGCTCGTTGTCTGACTGTGTAGGATTTTTTTTGCTCTCTTAGCTTCACAAACACGTTCAATATGATGATCTTTGCAGAACTTTGCAAAGGCTTACCCTGCTTGTGAGTTTGAAACTCATAATTGAAGATTTTCTCCACATTTAAAGCCATTTCTTTTAGAAAATAAAGTTAGAAATGATAGCATTCGAATCACGTTGGATAGCTGGAACAACAACAAATATGTGTGGCGTTCACAATTGAAGAGCGTAGTGGAAGAACGTGCTAAGTGACATTTAAAAAAAATTTGAGATTTTTGTGTCAATGAACATATTACTAACTTCTTTAACGATAACAAGTTTCCACTTTTTCATAAACTTTAAGTTTAGTACATTTTTTCTGGTTTGCAAATGCCGTTTTTAACGTATCTAAGTGCAAACGAAAAACTTTAAAGCTCATTATCTCGTTTTCACCTTTTTGTCACTTAGCACGTTCTTCCACTAAGCTCTTCAATTAAAGTGCAGATATATATAGGCGCCAAATTTCGCCAAGCAGCCATGGTTGCAGAAAGTCCGATCGTCAGATGACAATCGCAGCAATTTGACTGGTTGAAACTATATGGGTATCGGCGATTGCCGCTAATCCCAGCGCTCGGACACTCGGCCTCGCCCTCATAGCCTTAGCCATTGCGAAAGGTTAAGTTGACGGCTACTGTAGATTCGGCTAAAACGCTCCAATTTAAGCGCGACTTGGATTATAATAATAAGCAAATTTCTTACTATAGTTAGGATGAAACTTTATGAGGACCAATACAATAAAGCCTTTCAGATGTCCAAAGATGTATTTGAGATTACTAACAAATACTTTGTATCAGATCACCATATAACATTACAAGCTAAACAGTATATGAATTATAGTGCAAATGGTGTATAACGATATCACTAAATTATTCCATTTTTAACATTTTAAATTGTATTGGACATAACAGGATTTCAAGCAATTCACCGGAAACTGCAATTATTTTGTGTCCATAAAGTATTGCTGCCACCTTGGTGAATTTCTCTGCAACAAACAAACAAAAAAACGCTAATGGAATTTCGATTTACTCAGCTATAAGGGACTAGTCAGTAGTCATGCTAAAACAAATACAGTTCATAAACTTACCCAATAACTTGTCACTTGGTTAACTTTTCTACGTTACCAGACTCTTTAATTGAAACAACAATCATTAAAATTAGTTATAAAAAAGAGGAGAGTCTGGATACAAGCACCCAACAAACATGGTTCCCACATATAACTTTTGTACAATTCTAAAGTCAATAGTATTGGCACTACAAATATAGGTGTTAATATTTATTAGGGCTGCATTATCATGATAAATGTATGCTCTACACTTATATATTTAATACTACATGCATCCTTATATATGTATGAACACATTAATTTCACGACTCATGTTAATGACTTTAAAAAAATCAACAGACTTTTCTCTTCAACGATAATAGCAAATATAGCTAAACATTTGAGTTTTTAAGGCATGTGGGAACTCTGTGTGAATATACTTTTGTTATACAAAAATACTTCTTAGAAAGTTTTGATGGTTATAGCATAGATTCAACTTTAGTGAATTCCTTGAAAACGCTGTCTGTATTTATTCTGGAAAGCTTTATATTGACACTATGAACTTTTTGTGTTGTTAAAATGCTTTTTAAAAAAATTTATTAAAGAATCTAAATATTTTCTGTAGTATTACATAAAATATTTTACTTGAAAACGCTTGTTAAGTAGTAAAATATTTCTTAGCAAAATAATTTCTATAACTTGCACAAGATAAATATGTTTTTACGTTTTTTTTTGTTTTCGTATAAATTTGTTTATGTAAAAATTACAACTAGAGTATTTGTCCTGGAACATAATTTGTGTAGCAAGAGTTAACAATTTTTGTATTTTAAAAATTAAAAAAAGGTTTAGTTGTAATAAAGTCTAAAAAAAATTATATTATCAGAGATACTTTATTTTAAGAACACACACAAAAAAAGATAGGTTTGCAAAACTATTCCAAACTTTTTTAAGTTATGTTGAATAAATAGAATTCCATGTAGCGTTTCAATTTGTCATGCAAGGAACTTTATATCGAGTGTATGTATTTTTTGTGTTCATAAAACTCTTTATTTCTTATTACAATCTAAAAAAAAATTTATAACTTTTAAAAAATTATGGCAAATATTTAGTGCTTATAACAGATTTGTGTTTTTTCTGGAAATCAATTTTATATTTAGTATTATATGTAATTTTGTATTGAGTTAATATAAAGCTTTTTATTTCTTATTAATCGAAATATTTTTTGATAAAATTTTGCAAAAAATTATGGTAAATATTTAGTGTGCTAACATTTGTATTTGTTCTACAAGTCCAATCAATTAGTCTGATTACAATGCAAATATTTTTTTATAATTAAAAAAAAATTATGTTAAATATTTAGTCTGCTTACAACATATATTTGTATTTGTTCTGCATGCCATCTTTATGTTTTGCACTTTTGAATTGAGTTAATATGACTATTTTTTTAGCTTCCACACTACGTTTATAACGCAAAAAGTGGAAGGTATTTATTATAATCATTCAGTCCGTCCGTCACCCACTTTCATAGCCCAAACTACAAATGCTATGGACAAGTGTGATAGGTCAAAACATTCACCGCATCAAAATTAGAAGACATTGAAAATTTATGAAAAATTCGATTTCCAAGTAATTCAATTATTGAAAAAACTGCAAAATTTAATGCTCATTTAAAAAGCATAAGAAGCCATTTTTATTAGAATTAAATTACCATTGCCATTCGCAACAATCGCTCAAGAAACTTTATTTCTTTTAAATAATTAAAACAAAATAATTTTTGCAACATCAATCAGTTTGAAATGACGTCAAATATATTTACCAAAAGATTCTTTGATTGCATGTTGATATGAAATATTTTCCTTCTATTTAAAAGCGAGGAATATTATGTATTTATTCTTTGTAATATAAATTATTCTAGCAAACGATAACAAATAATTATTGAATTTTCGAAAGAAAATAAATGAAACTAGCCAAATTTAACGTGTAAATGTTTACTATAAAATTAATGCTCTGTTTGGCGCGATTTTTCTTGTTGAACACACATGTTGTGTGGAAGCGGGTTAAGCGACAGATTCTATTACAAACCTACTTGTTTTTTTATTACAATCTAAATATTTAGTGTGCTTATGACAGTTTTATTTGTTTGCAAGTCAACTTTATATTGAGTTTATGTACTTATGTATTGAATGAGTGTTTATTTTCGATTCAAATATATTTTTCTGCATTACCAAAAATACTTTACTTCAAGAACACTTATTTAGAACATTTCTTTTTAAAATAATTTCCTATAAATATTCCTTCATCTTTGAATTTGTAAACATCAAGATTACAAGTGTTTCAGAAATATAATTAAGATCAAATTGAGTAAATCTGATCAAGCATTGAAAATCAAATAAAGATTTTAAATAAATCAATAAAATCAAAAGATAATCCTACAATTCAAACTCGCATGTTTTTACTGTAAATGCTAGTGCTGAAATTTCTTTCAAATGGAGGGCTCAGAATACAAGTGAACCAAGTCCATAAAGTGCTTCTTTGTGCTACAGACGTTTAAAGTTAAAGCCGCTACGCAGTAGCAATTGAAAATATTTCTTTCATTGCTGTTGCCTAGCGCATATTATATGAACTAGGAATTTTTTCATTATTGCAGTGAAATTTTACATAGATAGCACTGCTAACTCGAAAATGATAAAAAGTGGACTTGGTTCACTTGTATTCTGAACCTTCCAAATCATTGAATTACAAATCAGAAAGCTGGTAAAAAATGTTATCACAAAGAAATATATATTAAAAATTTATATCAACCATCAAAAACAAATTTTCTGTTTGCTTTTCCATGGGAAAAAACAAAGAAATAAAAAAAGAACAAATTTAAAGATAATTTCATTCAATCAGAATAATTATAAACCAATAGGCACTTTTTAACCAATCAAAATCAAGAGTATGAAAAAAAAATGTAATTGGTTGTTGCCAAAGAGTTCGTTTAGAGTTAAGAACTTTAAAAAGCAATATTTTTAATTTTAATAAAAAAAAAATTGTAGCATAAAAAATTCTAAAAACTGTTTTATAGTGAACTTGAAACATTAAGTCACCTTTGTGCAGTTTTTCAGATTTGTTAGGAAAAAATTGCTTTATATATAAATAACGTAAATTGTAAACATATTTTTAAATCAAATTCTTATTTGAATTTTAAACTTATTTAACATAGTAATTATAATATTAAAATTGTGGAATATGCAGAATTTTCCAATATATTACAATTACTATATTATGAGTATTATACAGGGATTGGAGTAACATGTTACTTATACTAACAGTTACTTTTTTCAGGTAATGCTGTGAGATTTTTTAAAAAGTAAATAAGTTAGTTGCTTTTAGCGATAATGAAGCAAGTAAAAATTTTGTTACTTTTCCATTACTTCTCATACCCCTCTTCACGGATATTTTCGGCACAGTTTGGCGTAAATTTAATTATTTAACTTTTAACAACGTGGAATTTTTGTTCTTAACTTTTTCTGATTGTCCTTATTTCTTTAGTCTTGGTTCTCTTTAAAAAAACAGTAAGATGGCTAAATTTCAATTTTTCTTATAACTTGAAATTTCTAAAAGTAACGAAAAGTAACTGTAACTAGTTACTTTTCATATTAAGTAACTGTAACAGAGTTACTTTTTAAAAGTAACTTTCTAATCCCTGGTATTATATATATTATAAGTCTTATGTTTTAACTACAAATTGACATTTACACTCGTATGTGAAATTATCACAAAATCTAACATTGACATTTTTACTCTTGTAAATCTTTAATCATTATATGGCATACAATATAATAAAAAAAACAGCTAAAAATATATTTATTCACAATTTTACAAAACATCTTCATTTGTAAAAACATATACTTTTCCACTGGAATTAGCCCCAGCAAACACAGGCAATGAAGGGTGAAAAATATTTACAGAAGTGATACAGCCTAAATTCTCGTGAATAAAATTATAAATATTGTTCATTTTGTCATCATAAACTTCAATTCTTCTAGGATAAAGCATACTTCCTACAACAAAGGCACTGTCAGTGTTGGGGAGCCACGTACTGCGGAATGTAGTTAACCACCTTCCTGTTTGGTTGTTGTGCCTACATAATAAAAAATTATATAAATACTCGGTGAATATATATTTAAATCTTAAATATTTATGAAACACAGATATCAAACTTCAGCATTACATAAACAACAAATTGAACATGCTTTTCAATTCAAAGATGTCTCCTTAGAAAAAGTTCTAGACACCCCCCAAAAAAGTCCTGTCAGTGGTTGAGTGCAGGATAAAAAAACCTTCAACTAAAAGTAGAACGTGACTTTAGGTTATTGGATAGATTTTGGTGTCCTGACCAAATAATTATTTAAGACTCAATTTCTTCTCCTGGAGACGATCAATGTATTAAATATATAAAATGTGTATACTTTTTATCAACTGGTATTTTACATGCTTAATTGTAGTGTGATGTAAAAGCAAATTTTTTTTGTATGAGATTTTTAGAATCTTAAAACAATTTTTAATCAATCATCAATCTCTCTCTATCCTTAATTTAGTTTTCCTTCCATTATAATAAAGTTTTGATTAAATATCCTATCCCTAACAAATGTACTATCAACCTCTAAAAAAAAAAAATTAGAAAGGTACTAGCCATAGGCTCTGATATAAACAAAAGCTCAATTTTAGTACTGTTTTCTTCTACTCATTTCCCCAAGCCGACCTCCACATGGCGAAAAATAAAGATTTTTATTTACCCCTGAGTCTCCTCTAGAAAGTGTGTGAGAGCATACGAATTTACTATCTATATGGGTAAATCTGAGCAACAAAACCTCGATATTGTGGAACATCCACTTGGAAATCAAAAATGCAAGTACATATTATGTTTTGGATGAGTCAGGATGGATATACATGGAACATGTGAGCGGATGATACACGTCAAATCGACTATAAAACGCCTTTTTAAGCTGTAACTGTATATGGAACCAGAGAGGGGGAAATTTTCAATATAGTCATTTTTTGTATAGAGGTCAAACTAGGTTACAACGACAACTCGTTGATATCGCCCTAAACGTTTGATCCCTTGAATTACCATTGACCTTAATGCTATATCTGGATTTAAACAGTAATTTTTAATTAACTCCTTGGTTATAAGGCGGTAAATTTATGTTTATATGATATTCAAAATGCATTCTTAAGATAATTTTTTAATTCTTGATTAAACTATGACTAATAGAACATAGTTTATAACTTTGATTAATAATATGAGTATACATTACATGATTTCCTATACTTAATATTCACCCTTGTTTTAACGTTACTCGTTTATAACAGCGCAAATATTGTAGTCCCTTAAATGATGCTATAATCGGGTTATACGGTATTGAGCAACTTTAAATTATTTTGTAGATTTCACTTTTCAGAATTAACATAAAAGAAGAAAAAGTATATTCATAAAGAAAGGCAATATTAGAGACGTTTTACGTAGCATAGATCCCTTTTCTTCATTGTTATAGTTACATTACAAATAGGTAATAATTAATATTAAGTATTTTTTTAATTCTAATTTATTATCTAAGATTTTTTTTTTATATCAGAAACAGACATTTCACTTACTATCGCAATAATAAAGACATAATGATAAAAAGATTTTATTTAACTCCTCCACTTGAAAAGACAAATACTCTTCCTGATTGAGCTCCTGATCCAGCTATTACTGGGAGCGATGGATGGAAAACGTTTGTAACAGTTTGACTATATACATTTTCATCAGCCAAATTAAAAATATTCTCCATTTTGTCATTGTAAACCTCTATTATTTTCTGAGGACGAACACTTCCGACTACAAAAGCATTATCGGTATTTGGGAGCCATGTACTTTTACTTCCTTGGTAGGTGTGCCTAAGAAGCAGTAAGTAAGTTATTTGATAATACTATAATAAATTACTTAACATTAGCTTGAAATGTAATGCAGCTTATCTAAATAAAAAATTTGAAATTTAGTCTTATAACTAAACACTTTGGTAGGTTACATGAGTCAGAGCCCATCACTAACAAAATAAAAAAAACTAATGCCTCTTTTTGCAAATATAATTTTTTAAAATACATATAAATTTTATTTTTGATAGAATTTTTAAAAATTGTAATTAGAACAATATTCAGATGAATTTACATTCTAGATTAGCAAAAATCAGAAAAAACTATATATTGATTATATATTAATTAGGAATTCTGCATATCAAATATTTTGCTTTTTAATTCCCAAAACATCCCCTACCGTGAAGCCCATATTAGTTCACAATTTTTCTTATTTAATACTCTAGTATAACTCATACCACTTGTCTGTGAACTAAAATGTGATAGATTCTGAAATGAAAATTTTGGTATACAAAGGACTGCTGCATGTTGCAATGGAACACCATCCAATTCAAAGTCCATAATCCGGAAAGAAACTTGAAAATTTGAAAAACCAAAAGACCAAAGAGTTAACACAATTTTTAAGATTGGTACAGCAAAATTATTCAAATATGCAGAGTTGTGTAGCAAAATCACAAAAGCTGAACCCTTGAGAAACAATTCATTTTCATTCAGCATTTCTGTTGCCACTCAAGATTTGAAACATGCCCATTCTAATCATAGGTTTTGCAGAAAAAAATCTTGTGTAAACAGCCAAAAAACATTGAAATATATTTTAATATAAAATAATTAGAATTAATAACTTACTTCAATGAATGCTCAAGCAAAAGGCTTTTCCCCAAATTGGAGCTATCAAAGAGACTGAAACAGAACAAAAAAAGTAGTTATAATTTTAGAGTAATTACATTATAATAAAAATAGAGATGATTTCATTAACTTATAAGTGTACAATTCTTGAAAATGTCCTACAAGGCAATTTGTAGGAAATATACTGTATTAGTAATATACTGTAACGCATTATACACAGTTAAATATGAATAATTGAAAAACCTGGGCAAAATTATTCCATCTGTCTCCGTAACCCTGATTTTACTTCAGTCTTTAGAAGTGAATTAATAGCAATTGAACAGGGCATCGAAGCTATAATCAACGAGTGTGACTTTGGAGATCTTTGGATCCTATCGGACAGTCGCAGCTCCCTTCAACACCTACACAACTGGACTAAAGTTGGAGACAAAACTAGTATCTCTGTACGATTCGTCCCCAAGTGGGCGCAGAGCGCGCCAATTGTGAACTCGAAATGCCCGCGCCAAGACTGGAATGTGCGGATTCGAGGAGAACGAATTTAAACTTTGAACTATGCGGAGGTAGGAGAAGGGGCTGATTGCCCAAATGGAAACTATAAGATTCATTTGCTAGTTATTAATTATGTTTGTAAATCTATGAAAATCTCTAATTGATTGATAATCGCAACAGCCTCGTTAAACTTAATAAAATTAAATGCTTCTACAAGATTCAATTGTGTTCCTTCTATATTTGAGTTTGGTGATGACTACCTCCGATCGTATATACATAAAAACTTTACTGGCGTAGTCTGTGCAGCATCGAATTTTTGCTGCGGGAAGTTCCACCATCCGGTGATGACCCAGAGAAGTTCCACCATCCGGTGATGACCCAGAGAAGTTCCACCACCCGGTGATGACCCAGGGAAGTTCCAACACGCGGTGTTGATCCAGCCGGCCAATCCCATGACCGAGAAGTCTCCGGTACTATTCCTTTGAGTACCGTTGAGTATTTGGAGAAGACTCCGGTACTACACCTTTGTACCGTGGAGCAAATGGTTTAAGTTCCCATCTACCGTCTATGGAGTTCTTGTTCAACGTGGTTCTCATCCATAGAGGTTAGTGGGAGCTCTTTTAAAATTAATTAGGCATGTACTTCCCTTTAAAGTTATTTGGTAAACTAATACTTGAATTCCGTTTTAATTGGTAAGGTGGTTTTGTTTTGATTTAATTTCGGTGTTTCCGGTGGATGTGTTTCAAATTTTGTTTAAGAACCTGTTGGCAATGCAAATATATTGCAGTTCTTTGTTATCCAGGAAACAGAAGTTTATCTAATTTTTCTAAGTCTTTTCTACTGAAAAGTTTGCCTTGCTAATTAAAACTGGAAGTTCATTTGTGTGTTATATTTGGTGGTTACAAAGAAAACCAATTTGTAAACTTAATGAGAAGTAAAATTAAGTTTGGTATTTTAATCAATACAGTAAGTCGTGTTAATTGTAATTTGGCTAGGGAGGCCATATTGATAAAAAAAAATTAACTTAATGAAAAATAAAATTAAGTTTGATATTTTTAATTAATACAGCAAGTAGTATTAATTATAGTTTGGCTAGCGAGGCCAAATTGATCAAAAAATAACTTAATGAAAAGTAAAATTAAGTTTGGTATTGTAATTAATACAGTAAGTTAAGTATTAATTGTTAATTTTAGTCTGGCTCGTGAGGCCTATTTAAAGTAAACTAGTGAGGTTTTTTTTTAAGAATTTGGTATTTGACTGTTTAAAAATTAACAGTAGTTTAAAAAAAATCCTGTTCGCCTTGTGATGGTAATTGGTATCTAATTAATGCAGTAAGTGTATTAATTGTAGCGTGGCTAGCGAAGCCGCATTGATAAAAGTTATATAGTATAAATATTTAGAATACTAGTGATACCGTTTTAATTCTAAGTATAAATCAAAGTACTTATACTGTTGTGTAAAGTTTTAACACTGGTTCCTTAGTGGAAACGAAAATAGGCATTCGTTGTTTTGTCCCCATAAAGCGGGAAAATGCCGGTAAAAATCATAGTCGGTTATCATAGTCTTGATTGGGAAAAGATATTTTTGGATTCACCCCGTGCGTTTTCTGACGAATTTATAATGCAGCATTTTAGCTGGAAATAAAATAAAAGATTAACAGAAAGGTTTATTTTATTTTTATGTGCAAATATTTGCAGGTGTCTTTTGAATACATTTATTCAAACTTTGTGGTTTATTTGTTGTTGTTGCGTACATTATTGTGTCATTAAAATTGAAATGATGTCTAATTTATTTAAAGTGATTCTTTGAATGTTATGAGATTGAATTGTTTGAGGATATGACAAGCATGTTATTGGTTAATTAAAAAATATTAACTTTTTGAGTAATTTATAAATAATTAAGTGAAGTTATTTTATGTGTGGAGTTAAGTTTTATGAGAGAATTTTACATGAAACTGTCACAAATTTAACTAATTTTAAAAATTTAATTAGTTCTTTTAATGCAAGAACATTTTGCATTTTTTTTTCTTTTGTTGAGTTAGTTGTTTAATGAAGTATTCATTAGATTTTGGGTACATTTTATGGGTCTGAAAATATTTTGAATTGACAAATCTTAGAATATTTTATTTAGAATTTATTGTGGACTCATTTGTGTTTACTTTTCAATTTGAGTATTTACTAATTGGCTTATAACTGTAGTCATATTCGCTTATACTGTTATTTATATTTGGTCATAGCTACCTTTCGACCGTGAATTTATGAACACTTATAAAAAATATTGTCTATTTTTCTTTTACGTATATAAGTCATATTCGTATTTAGAATTTCGAATTGTGGTTAAGATAGTGATAGGACAGTTCATTTGGATGTTAGTTAATTTTGTAAATTACAGTGTAATTATCGCATTTGTGTTAAAATTTATGGTAGACTCTAACGTTATAACATTGACATAAATGTATTAAGGAATTATATTTTTGAAAAAAGGTAAAGTAATAGTTAAGTATGCTATTGTGGTTATTAAGTGATATTGAGAGTTCATAATTGAGATATTTCTAAGTGAAATAATAATTGATGTGAAATTAAGTATTTGATGAGTTTATGCCTGATTTATTGTGCATTCTTGCTAGCGTGTGGATATTCTCAAATATAACTATTTTGGCAAAGGTAAAATTTGTTATAATATTATGTTGATAACGAAGTAAAATAGTTAGAAAATCTGTTGGATTTGCAAATTATAACAGTGTTTTATTTTTAAGTGGAAACAGTTTATACCACGTTTCAATTAAAATTTTGGTTAGAATAACCTTTGTTCCCTCGTAGTTTTGTGTTAAGCTTAAATAGTTGAAGAATGGCGTTCTTGGATAAGTATCCTTATGATGTGTTGTCTTATGTCGCAACTGAGATGGACATAGAAGTGACATCAATTATGACTATTAGTGAGCTAAAAGAAGCTATCAAGGGCAGTGAGCATTACGAGGAAGAAGCAATAGAAGTACTTGCGCAGAATATTTTAGAAGATATGACCGCAGAAGATGTAAAAAGGAGGGAGCGAGAAGAACGTGAGAAGAAACAGATAGAACATGAAATGATTCTAAATAACATGCGGTTAGAGCAGGAAAAATCACGCAAGGAAGCTGAAAAAAACAGAAGGAAGAGCTTAAATTACTCTATATGGACATAGAGCGATACCACAGAATGCGCAGTGCAAGACTGAAGAGCAAAATGTCTTTTCAGAATACAAATTACTATTCTGGTAGTGATGGAAGTCAGTTGCAGGTGTCCAAAGATGTAGATGGTTGTCAGATGGATCGACGGGAGAAGAAAAGGAGAAGTCAGAAGATCCGATGTTACCTCTGTGCTGGAAACCACCTAAGAAAATTCTGCCTGTACAAAAATAAGAAAGTTTACGTGGATACCAATGAATGTGCATCATTGGAGGATAACTTCGTGAAGCTAGAAGATGCGAGTTCTGGAGTCATCTTGAGAGGCTTTGAAACTGAAACGGATGAAATGGTGAGCACAAAGACGAAAATTCGGACAGATAAAAACCTAGAATGTAGCCAGATTCTAGACAACAGAGACGTCAAAGCCAACAAAGAAAGGCGATGTGTTGACGGTCATCCAGACAAAAGTGAAATGTCGAAGTCACCAGACGACGGAACCCCTACATGGATTACACCTGACTTGAGAAAACTACAAAGATATGAAACAGATGTAGAAATAGCACCTTGTTTAGAAAATCTTTTTTGTGAAGACAAGGACGAAGTTATCCACGAAGTGAAACACAGCGCTTTTGTCGGTCAACTACCAAGGCAAGAGATGCCATCAGACATAGGAAATATGTCTTCTGAAAGATGTAGTGTGGAACCCACAAGTGATCATGCCATTGTCGAAGATAACAGAATTTCCGAAAAGGATCCAGAGACGCGCGTGCAAAAGAATTGCCGTCTTGCAACACCTGAAGTCTATGTGGAAAAATTTGAAGAGAAAATGGACGACGATAAATCTATAGAAGTGGAGCAACCCAAAGTGCTACCAGATGTCGTTGTTCGCCTGGAGTCTCTTGGTGATTCGAAAGAAAAGGCGAAGCCCAACGCAAGATACCTGCCCAGAAGTGGAGAAGAAAACATCGTGAAAAAAATCACAGAACCTATACTTCAAATAAAAGAAGCCGTTGGCAGCCTGGAATATCTCGAAGAAAATTTAGAAGAGGAAATGACGTTTGACTTAGAATACCTGTTCAAAACCGGAACAGAAGAAGGTACAGAACGAGTACCTCAACATGACACTATACCAGAAACAACTCGTAAATGTGTAACAGAGGAAAATAATCTCATCATGGTTGGTGAAGAAGATGTGGATGGGTGCAACCTGTGTGAAGAAGTTGATGAAAAGAAGTTTGAAGACGAACACTTCTCTTGTATAATGATGAAGAACAAAAATTTAGTATTGAAATCCCTTCCGAAAATGCTTCAAGAAAAGAATCTTGACGAAACTTTGTGTAAACCAGATGTTCTAGAAAACTGGATGTATAGGAGAAAGAGGAGAAAACCGGGGATAGGAAGACCGTTGATTAAGGAACCGGTGAATAACGGAGATGACATCAAGGCAGAGTGTCTCGGAGGAACATCAGATCGTCAAAGAGAAATTGAGACGGAAGTTCCTGTGGGAATTGTTCCCGTTTGCCAAAAAGCCCTTTCAAAAATCAAAATCCAAATAGTGGATCCCTGGCCTAACATACCAATTGAGAATGATTGTCTTCTAAAGTCATTAAATTTGTTACTCAAACACCCTGATGCGGTTCCAGAGAAGAACTCAGCTACAGTGACCGTGGACGATGCCCTCACCACAATGACGATTTTCAGTGAAATGCGATCCCTCACGATTCAACAGTTGAACCGAAGTTTTATCATCTGTACACTTTCAACTTATTTTGTGAAATACATAATCGAGAATGGAGATGAACCACAAGAGAATTTCACCCTGAAAAACCAGATGGAGCAATTTGCAATGCCTGAAACAGATGAAGGATGCGAGATGAAAATTTCTCAGAATGGTGCCAAATTGGAACCTTCAACCATTAAAGAAGTGTCACAAGAGCATTTGATAAAGACAAGTTCGTGCGGAGATCAAGTCGTTCAACCAAGTGAACCTTGGAATAACGAAGAAAGCAATCCTTGTGATTGTGGAAAAACAGAAAACGTAGCTCATGTTAACGAGCAGAACAGTAATCAATCAATAGCTCCAAAACTATGTCATACGAACTCTTTTGGAAGAAAGAACAAGTTCAAAAATGAAATCCCGAATAAGTTCGATTTGAAGATTATTAAAGTAGAAATACTAGAATATGAATCAACAGCTATTCAAGTTAAGAGTGATCGACATGTGAAAAGATGTGAAGAGCTTGTGACCCATTCGATTACCTTTATTGATCATCCGAAACAAGTCGGTATTGTGTTGGAAAGTGCGAAGAATTCAGAAATAACTATCAAGACGTCCCAATGTGAATTCATTCAAGCCAAAGTTCTGAGTGTCGGGGATGCCTTTAGAAAAACAGCAAAGTTCAACATCAAGGCTAAAGAGAACTTTGTCCCTCCAAAGACTGAGACTGAAATTTGTGACTTTAGGAGCTCGTGTGAGTCAACTGACATACTGAATGAAGAGAACCATCATAAAATGTATGTTAACCATCATAAAGAAGAAGAACCATCATAAAGAAGAAGTTAGTGTGTTTCAAAACCGCTTTAGAAAAAAGACTATTGTGCACGAGACTGTTTGCATACAACTGCGAAAAGTGATTTGTGTCATTAAGAAGAAGAACAGTATTGTGAAAGACTCGAACACTTACGCCCTTCTATATCTAAGGTGTTACCCCAAAGGGACTGGTGAGAGTAGTAGCGGACTGGCAATTTTTGAATTGGTACTTCCATTATATTATTAGTTGCTTATTTACGTAAAATACTTGTGTCTCACTATACTATATTATATTATCTCATGTGTGCATTTTATAAATATTGCATTGCTTATAGTATTATTATATTAATTTCTATTTTTCTATTTTGGGAGTACATGCATAGTCTAGAGTGTCTTAAATGTGTTTTTTTTTTAAATTTTGAGCTCTCACTTTCCTTCTTTACTTTCATATTATATGTGACTGAACTGAACATTTGACTTTTTAGCGGCATAGTCACTAAGGTGACGTATGCGCTTTTTCAGGAGGGACGTGTACGATTCGTCGCCAAGTGGGCGCAGAGCGCGCCAATTGTGAACTCGAAATGCCCGCGCCAAGACTGGAATGTGCGGATTCGAGGAGAACGAATTTAAACTTTGAACTATGCGGAGGTAGGAGAAGGGGCTGATTGCCCAAATGGAAACTATAAGATTCATTTGCTAGTTATTAATTATGTTTGTAAATCTATGAAAATCTCTAATTGATTGATAATCGCAACAGCCTCGTTAAACTTAATAAAATTAAATGCTTCTACAAGATTCAATTGTGTTCCTTCAATATTTGAGTTTGGTGATGACTACCTCCGATCGTATATACATCAAAACTTTACTATCTCCATCCTTCTTAAACTCCAACTTATTTCAAAGTGTCATGACGTTCATTTTCAGTGGATACCATCCCACGTTGACATCTTTGGTAATGAGCAAGCGGACCGCTTAGCCAAGGAGTGTTGTTGTCACTCATCACCTTCCTCTTCAGCTCTTACCTACTCAGAGCATCATTCCAAAATCAATTGTAATCTTTCAAAAAAGTGGAATATCCCTCCTTCTCACCACTGGTATGCGGCCAAGGAGCCGGGCTCTTCACTTGTTTCTTTTGGTGATAGAGCGTCTCGAACGGCAATTTCTAGACTGGCAAGTGGACACACGAAGAGTCTCTCGTATTTTGAGGGTAGAAAAACTTTCGCTGTCTGCTCCAAATGTGGGGCTCAGCAGGCCTCTGCCGAACATATCCTGGACTGCTTAGGTCTTTCCAAGGAGGACTTATACGCTTCTCCACTTCTTGTCATCGACTTTTTGGGGGTCAACAATTTATTGGATCTTGTCTGACTCCGTCAGACAGGTGGAGGATAAGGAACAACAACAACAACAACAAATATGAATAATAGATTCGACTGCAACTTGTAGTAATTTTCTACTGGATTCAAAATTATTCATACATATGAGATTCGATATCATAATTAGAGAACAATTTTCTAACCAGGATTTCAAAATTTAAGCTTATCAAATCACCAGTTGTATGTGGCATATAAAAAGAACAATAAGGTTCAAAGTCTGCTGAGTTGTTTTCAAGGCAAATAAAACAATCAAATACTTATGAAATTAAATTTTTAAAATATCCCATTTTCAAATCAATATCATGAGAATTATAATACCTTTGTCAATTTGTGTCATGGTAATCATCATGTTTTTGTTTTCATCTTTTTGTCACTTAGCACGTTCTTCCACTAAGCTCTTCAACTCATATTAATGCATTTAGTAAAAAAAATTATCTATATACATTATACAATTCAGTTACCTTAAGTTTGTTGTACATGTTTTAACTAACCAAGAAAATTCCAAAAGTTGCTAAAAAAATTCTCCTGTATAAATTCAAGGGTTTACACAAAATGTTTTTACTTAATCTAATAATATTGAAATATAGATTATATGTTCCAACTGTGATATTTATGAAGTTCTAGTGCAGTAATCTAACTAAACCAACTGTGATGTGGAAACAACTCAACTTAACTAGCTTCCTGTTATAAAAGTGCCAGAACATAAACAAGCCAGCAGAATGTTTTTAACAATGTTACAGTTTTACGTGTAGCTGTCTTTTAATTGTTTTAATTAAACTTCCTTTAATGTTGAACTGCTTGAGTGACTTTTATCAAATGCACAACAAATATATACAGATTCAAGTCTAATAAAAATTTATTAGGTTATGGTTTTACGCACGTTTTCAAAATGTCAGTGAATAGTGGTGACGTACGAGTTTTCAGTTGGGCGTAGCGCGAAAGTTAATCCGGCGTAGGAATGGAGTCTTCAAGTAGAATTGCCATGCCGCAGCTGTCGTCGGAGAGTCAGTGGACCTTGTGGAAGTATCGCATAAAGTTTTTGTTAGACTTGAATCCCGGCGTGCTGGACCTTGTAGAGGGGCGTTTTGAAAAACCTCAGCTCTCAGGAACGCCCACATCCGACGAGTTAAAACAGCTGGAAGCATACAAGGAGGCTAATAATTTAGCCATGTTGACTCTAACAAGCGCTATGAGTGAAGATACTTTAAGAAAAGTCATGCGTTTCACTAATGCGAAAGAAGTTTGGGAAGAGTTGAAAAACCTGTTTGAAGCTTCTTCAGAAAGTCAACTATACACAGTATGTCTAAAGTTTTTTCAAATGAAATGGGTTGAAGAATCTTTGGAATGAGTTGAACCAAGGTCTGGAGAAGAAAGAACAAGCAAAGCTACCAGATTTACTGCTTGCTTGCAAGATTCTCGACACTCTACCATCTTCATTTCGACATTTTAAATCAAGTTGGTTACTTCTAAGTGAAGACAAGAAGACCATTGATGAACTGACAGCCCAACTTTGTGCATTTGAAAGGGAATTAGGAGGAGGAAGCAGTTCAGAAGCGCCACAGGAAGCACTATTAGCAAATTATTCTGGCTCACTGAAAACAGGAAAAAGAATGGGAAACACAGCACTGAATAAGAAAACAAAGCAGCCTGATACATGCAACTACTGCATGAAAAAAGGTCACTGGGTCCGAAATTGCAGGAAGTGGATATCTGATGGAAGGCCTAGGCGAGCAGAGGCTTCTGGGAACTCTACATTAGAAAATTCCATGCTGGTTGTTCATCAAGAAGCGCACATGGGAGAAGCAACTTCCAGCGACTGGTTCATTGACAACGGTGCATCCAGGCACCTCACAAATGAAAGTCACTGCTTTGTAAATTTTGAAACATTTGAATCCCCCCATGGCGTAAAGGCTGACGGCGGGAAAATCTTGTCTGCCGTAGGAAAAGGAACACTGAAGATCATAACTTTTGAAAAAGGCCAAAGAAAGAACAACATTCTCCGTAATGTATGGTATGTTCCAGAGATTAACAAGAACCTTTTTTCAGTTCTAGCAGCACAGGACAAAAACCCAAACAGCATTTTTCAGTCTACTGCCAGAGAGTGCAAATTAAAGATAGCCAGGAAGTAGTCCTGAGTGGTACTCGCAGAAGAGATGGGGGTTTGTACAAAGCACATATGAAAGTTTTAGTTCCAGAGCAGCCAGTTGAAGTCCATGCAGCTACAGTGAACGATTCTATTTTACAGTTATATCACGAACGTTGGGGTCACCAGGACAAGAAACACATTCATTCTCTTCTAGAACACGAAATGGGTATCAAGACAACCTTAAATAGAGATATTTGTGAACCATGCATCTATGGAAAGGCACACCGGTTAAAGTTTGGTACCAGGCAGAAGTCCCAGAGTCCAGGTGAATTGATTACCGCTGACGTGTGTGGTTCGTTTGATGAATCTGCTCGAAAATACAGACTTTTTAAGGATACCTTTTCAAAATTTCGCTTTTTATATTTTCTCAAGCATAAATCTGAGGTATTTAAAGGTCTAGAAAAGTTTTTAGCTCATGCAAAGCGTCAAGGACACTGCATAAGGGAACTTTTGACTGATAATGGAGGAGAGTTCAACTGTCAGGCGGTTAGAGAACTTCTGGAGAAAGAGGGAATCAGCTTTGTCTTACAGCTCCTTATACCCCAGAACAGGCAGGTTCAAGTGAACGAGAAAACCGCACTGTTGTTGAAATGGCCAGGACCATGAAGTATTCCAATCAAGATATCGAGTTTCCTAAATTTCTATGGGCAGAGTTTATACAAACATCAGTCTACATTCTGAATCGTACAGGTATTTCTTCTGTTGCAAACGTCAGTCCTTATGAGCTTTGGTTGGGTAAGAAACCAGGGATCAAGCATATGCGCATCATAGGCTCGGTGTGTTATCCTCATGTTCCTTCCCAGAGGCGTCGAAAGATGGATAGAAAGGCAGTCAAAGGATACCTGATCGGATACAATGGAGATGAGAGGTATAGAATTTACTCAGTACAGCACAGAAATGTGATTCTATCTCGTGATGTCACTTTTCAGGAAAAGTCCTTGACTAGCTGTGAGAGGGTGGCGGTTCCCATTGCTGATCATCGAACTCAAACAGAAAAAGAATCAGAAGTTGAAGATGTCCCAAGTAGCCTAGGGCAAGCTGACGAAGAAAATAGTGAAGATCAGAGTTCCAGTGCCAGTGAAGATGGTCGACAGATAGAAGGTAGAATTCTTAGAGACCGTTCAACCTTAAAGAAGCCAGTTCGTCTAGAAGACTACATCATGCTTGCAGAGGCGTATGTTTCATCAGCTGAAATTGATCCTGAAACTTACCAAGAAGCAGTGCAGGGAAGTCAAAGTGAAGATTGGAAAAGAGCCATGGATGTAGAAATTGCCTCGTTAAAGGAGAATCGTACATGGAAAATTGAAGATTTACCACCTGGAGCAAAAGCCTTACCATGTAAGTGGGTTTTTCGTACGAAAAGAAATCCTGATGGCTCCGTGGAGAAGCATAAGGCAAGATTGGTCATAAAAGGATATAGTCAACGTCAAGGAATTGATTATGACCAAATCTACAGCCCAGTAACCCGGCTTGAGACTGTTCGTTCGTTGATCAGTGTTGCTGCTTCTCAAAGAATGCATCTCTCACAATTTGATGTCTGTTCAGCTTTTCTTTATTCCGAATTAGAAGAAACCATTTTCATGAAACAGCCAGAAGGGTATAACGATGGTTCAGGCGGAGTTTGCAGGTTGCTTCGTAGTTTATATGGGTTAAAGCAGGCTCCTAGATGTTGGAACAGATGTTTCTCCACTTATTTGACATCTTTGGGTTTCAAAACAAGTGCAGCTGATCCCTGTCTCTACATAAAGGAAGAAAAGGAAAAGAAGCTGCTGGTCGCTCTTTATGTTGATGATGGTTTAGTGGCAGCAAGTGATGAAGGGGTTGCTATGGAGTTTTTAGAAAACCTTAAACTCAAGTTCAAGATCACATACAAGCCAGCATCATTCTTCCTGGGTCTTGAGATAAATTGTCAAAATGATGGAAAAATCAGCATCTGTCAACAAGCATATGCAACCAAAGTTTTAAAGAGTTTTCGAATGGAAATGTGCAGACCTGCAAAGACACCTATTTTGAGAGAACCTCCAGATATCAACGATGAAGATAACACAGATGAAAAATTTCCCTATAGAGAAGCAATTGGTGCCATCATGTATCTTATGATTGGAACAAGGCCAGATTTAGCATTCAGCATCAGTGTTTTATCAAGACATCTGGAAAATCCTTCCAAACAAGATTGGATGAGAGTAAAGCGAGTGCTGCGGTACATAAAAGGAACCAAAACCACAGGTATTCAGTACAAGTGTGATAACCCAGGTGTACTTCAGGGATTCAGCGATGCAGACTTTGGGGGTTGTGCAGAGACTGGGAGATCTACTACAGGTATTGTGTTCATACACTCAGGAGGAGCAATATCTTGGACTAGTCAGAGACAATCTATGGTGACTACATCGACAACAGAGGCAGAAATTGTTGCAGCAAATGAAGCAGTTAAAGAACTTATATGGCTTAAAAGACTTTTTAGTGATATTTTATTTGTAATAGATAATCCTGTAATTTTTATTGATAATGTTTCAGCTTTGAGATTAGCAAGTAATCCTGAATTTCATGGATGAACAAAACATATTTCTGTTAAACATTTCTTTATTAGAGAAAAGGTTTTGGAGAAAGAGATCTCTGTGGAACAGATATCTACCACTGATCAGTTGGCAGATATATTTACAAAGGCTTTATTTTCACCCAGACTTCAGATGATTTGTAACAAGTTGGGAGTCTTAAGTTTGTAGGTGAAGCTGATAATTGTTGTTTGGTTGTCTAAGTGTTTTTAGTTCTATTTCAGGGATTTATGAAGTTCTTTTAGAAGTGTTTCATTTTTAGAGTTTTGGAAATTGTTCTCTTTTGCGGTTCTAGATATATTTCAAATTTCTTGTTAAGAATTTTTATAAGATAAAATTTCTTTTAATTTAAGGGGAAGTATTGAAATATAGATTATATGTTCCAACTGTGATATTTATGAAGTTCTAGTGCAGTAATCTAACTAAACCAACTGTGATGTGGAAACAACTCAACTTAACTAGCTTCCTGTTATAAAAGTGCCAGAACATAAACAAGCCAGCAGAATGTTTTTAACAATGTTTCAGTTTTACGTGTAGCTGTCTTTTAATTGTTTTAATTAAACTTCCTTTAATGTTGAACTGCTTGAGTGACTTTTATCAAATGCACAACAAATGTATACAGAATTTTTAACAAAAATTTATTAAATAATGCTATAATATTACCATATGGAATCATCACTTGAAGTTGTAAGGACATGCTTCCCAGTAAGTGGTGAGAAATAAGCAGATTGGACACATCGTTTGTGATGCTGAACCTCCACAATAGGCTGGTTTTGAAGTTTTCGTAAATCCCACAATTTAACTGACCTAAAAAGCAAATATAAGGTAGGGTGTTAATGTTTTTTTAAGGGCAAGTAAAAAAAATAGAACTATATCTGAGCATCATAAAAGTTAGCAAAAATTCTGATTTATGATTGGCTTTTGATTGCCATGTGCTGACTACATCATAAAATACAGATTACGGTGAGAATTAGAGTGTTTTATTGGGGTTTTTTTTAACGAATGCAACAAAAACAAAAATCAAACTTGGAATTGGTAGAACCTTTTTGGTAGTTTAGAGGAAATTCCGGAGCTTTTATAGTTTTTTTTTTAAGGTGAGTGGAAAATCTGAAGAAAGCTAGTTTGGCTAGACAATTGATCATCAAAACCAGGTCTTGTTTAATAATCATCAAACCAGATCTAAAGCTAATAAGCTATTCATGCTATAGCTGGGTGAAGGCAACATTTTGTGACATATTTGCCAGATCTAGCTTAGAGGAGCGATGGAAAACACTGGCCAAGGAAATAAGAACAAATACTGCTGTGAATATTCTGTTAAACCAGATTGTTTTTAGTCTTTAATAGTTTCATAATTTCTTTTTGCTTATGCAAATTTGATACAAGCTCAAAGGAGTGAAAAAAGCAAATTTTTAGTATAATTCTAGTTAAAAGCAATTTTATTTTTTCTAGTTCAGGCGATTCTTGTCAACATAATTGATACAGATTTTGATCACTTTAAAAGTACTTTCTTTAACTTTTAAAATAGAAAAATTTGGAATTTAATCAATTTTGGAATGAAAGAAATTATTCTTCATAAAATCATTGTCACCTATTGGTTAGGTTTGGCCGACATTTACAAATGAATTAGTGAAAAAGGTTGCCACATTGGCATGAACTTTAACTATAAGGTACTACTAAAAAAATTTTTAAAAATAAGTTTAACATGCTTAAACGTTCAAAAATGTAAAACAATAGATAACATATTGTTTTTAATAGATAACATATTGTTTTTAATTTAATATAGTAATCTTACCCTCTGTTACCTGCTGTTACAAAATAACTGTTATCCACGGGATGAACACTCACTGATTTCACTGAAACATCATGGCATCTGTGGTTTTTACAAGCTGCTCTACTATTAAAAAAAAGATTTATAAAATAAATAAAACATGAAATCCACACAACTATTTATTCAAGAATATGCTTCTTGTATATGTTATGAAAGACAGTTTATTTTTTAAAGGTAAATCACAAATTGTTTTTATAATATAAAACTGACAGATATTACAAACTAGCAAATAAATACCCTTTCTTCGAATGGACTAAAAGAATATTAAATCGATCCAAGTATATCTGCCATTTAATTTGCTATAGGATAATAAGCTTTGTCTTTGTTCGTGATCATTATTAAGAATAAAATCACGTTACTTATATTGCTTTAAAATTCCAAAATAAAAATACATCACTATAAAAAGCACATCCTCATATCACAAAAATGTTCCTCAATATGAACTTACTGTCATCACAATTTTTCTGATAAATTCATAATTAACCATAATTGTATAACAATGTTATTTTACGTCAACACCTCCATTCTGGGTTTAAAAAAAACCTATTTAGCTCATTGGCACGTTTTTGGTAATCATTTGGCGAGAAAATAAATACTGTTACAAACACTGACAATATACAGCTCTATCGCTATGACCTCCTAAAACCAACCAACTAAATTACTTTTTAAAAAATACATTTTCCCATTTTGCGTGTTTTAAGGTAACAATTTGGAGAGTTTAGCGACGTATTTGGCGAAAAAGTGAAGACATAAAACCCTAATATGCAGCTCTAGTGTGATGGCGTTGAACAACCATCATAGTTATAATTCACCATAATAGCTTAAACATGGGTGCATGTAATAGATACTCATACATGCAGTCAACAGAACCATCAATGAAATCATCACCTATGTCCTCAATAAAATCCTGGAATGGAGTTCAGACGGAATTACGTCACACGAAACGTGCCAATTATTTTTCAAATCATTAATTTAGTTTCTGAAGGTAATTGCAAGAAAATAAAAGCAATTTCAATTTTAAGTAATTTTTCTGTTCGTTTTAATTTCTTCTGTCGAATGGCAACAGGAAAGGGAAAAAATTATCGGATTTGAGCGAAAGTGGTGTATTTTTTTAAGAAAATTCGAATTTTCTCCAAATATGGAACAAATATGAAAAAACTAAGCCTCAGGTGCACACGTTGGTATTAAAGGGAATCTATCTTAAAAATTTCGAATTTTTGAGGGCAGTATAAGTAGGTCTTTCACGATCCATAGACATACAGACTCTTTTATTATTATAGATATATAGGCAGAAATTTAAAACATCTTAATTCCTAATATTTTTATAATTTTCAAGCATAATATTGATGATAGTGTGACATTGAAAATACAAAACAGTATTTTCAAATACTTTTCAAAACAAATAAAACAACCAATTCTTTCACATGATTGCTTATGAACAGACCTGCCAACACTGAAATTTTAAAAATCTTGTTGTAATTTATCATTCTTGTTTATGAATCGAACACAGAGAAGGTTTTTTTAAGAGCAGGGTGTCTACAGAAAATTTGCAAGCCATTTTAGGGACTTTTTAGGGAGTTTTTGGGTATTCTCTGAAAACAATTCCTGACCAAACATTTCTGACACAAAATTGACGACAAAAGTATTATGAATTGCCAAATGTGCTTTTAATCAACGTAACAAATATTTTATAATGAAAAACTTTTAATTTCATGAACTATATTTGAATATAAAATAAATGTTTTAAAATGAAAATAAGGGTTTTAAATTTTTACTAACATCAAAATGAATCTTGATCATCATTGATAATATTTTCAGAAATGTTGATTATTTTTAAGCCTATAAGGCGGTTTCTTAAAGAGTCCGATGATACATATTAAGTAGTGTTGAAATGTTTATTTCTGAATTCATAATCAATTGTTATACCTAAATCATAAACAAGGCTGACTCATATACACAAAATAAAAACCTTTTTTGAAAAACACACACATAAAGCTAATGTAGGATTTAAACACATTTTTTCATTTTCTTTTCTGTGTGATTAATTTTTTTTATCTAGCTCTATCAATTCATCTTTTGCACTTTGCATTATTTCCAATTTTCTTTTTTTCAGTTCTTTAAGTTCAGCTGCAGCAAGTTTCTGAGCATGGTCATCAGTACTTTTTTTCAATCTTTTTTGTTGTAGCGCATCATTTCTTTTTCCTGAAGCACTACGAAATGCTTTGATCATTCCGGCAGTAACTGGGACAGATTCAATGCCTCCATAATGGTTAATAGCCGAATGAACACAACGCTGTGCTATCAAAGAATCTTCTTCCAAGTTCTCAACAAGACAATTTTTGTTTACAGAAAAGCTTCTTTCCACAGCAGCATTACCATGAAACATAGTTAACGCCTTGCGAGTGAAAGCTAATAATGGATCTTGCTTATCTACATCGATAAAAATTTTCATAAGAAACTCATCCAACCTATCTTTTTTCATACTACTACTCAGGGGTCTGATCAGGAAATTTTACAGAGTCCGTTTTCTATTAATTTCTTTTTCATTTTGTGACAATACAAAAATATAAAATGACTTTGTAAAAAAAATATAATAAAAAAAACCTAGGTACACGGCTAACTAATCGCAGAAATTTGGATACCGGACATAGCGAAAAGACGACAATCGGTAAATCGCGAAATCCGATTCTTCAAAAATTCAAAGTGGTAATGAAAAAAAAAAGGTTTTGGATAGTTATGAAAATTTGAAGATCGGCCCATCGCGGAACCATAGACATCGGCGAATCGTGAAACATTATACATCGGCAAAAGAGATAAAGATTGCTGTTCATTTGGTGCATTGAAATCAAGTTTTGGTTGTTTGAAATCCCCAACTTTTGGTCTTTCAATACATATCTTTATTAACATGGTTCATACATTTGTAAGGAAAAAAAAATTCGCACATTTTTCCAGAAAAATTCAAGAACTAGAAATTTACTAGCAACATAAAACCTAAATATATAAAGCGTGTATAAGTCCATTTTTTAAAAAAACTGAAAATTGTTTAAAATCAGGAACCCCGGTACAGGCGTGATTAGAAAAAGAGATTCAAATGTAAACAAAAAAAGTATTTTAACATTCAAGCAGTTCTTGTGATCACGACTCAAGGACACCGTGTCAGACTTGGCCTGAACTGGAGCTACAAAAGTAACGAGATACTGATCACGCAGAGCCAGAGAACTGTCAATCATTCTGATGCATTGTGACGTCATCGGTAGATTTCGTTAAAATTACTAGGCAGCTAAATAAATAAATCAGGAAGCATTTTTGGACTGCTCTTCTAATGGGAGGTTGCACTGGCTGGCCGAGATTTGACGACATCTTAGTGTGATCCAATCTGAATTTATCTTCTAATTTTGATTAAAATTTGTATTATTAGAATCGGTATTTTTAACTTGTTGTTTAATGAAATTTAAGCTTAGTTTCACCTAATTACGGCGTCGCATTTTCGCGACGACCAACAATTTTTTTCTCTCGCATTTTCGTGCAAGACTGCAGATTGATCCCTGAGTCTGGGTTTTAAAGTTTTACTAACATCAATATGAATCTTGATCACAATTGATTATACTTACAGAACTGTTGATTATCTAAGCCTATAAGGTGGTTTCTTAAAAGAGTCCGATGATGCCGTCTAATGACGCCGTCCAGCGACTAGGATTTTACCGAAAATTGCAAAATCCTGACTACCGAATTGCTAGACAGCGAAAATAGGCAAACCGAAGAAACTAAACACGGAACTATACACATCACGGATATTCAACAATCGGTAAAACCGCAGATATCAAAACAAAGGTAAATCGCAAATATCAGGAATTCAACGATCGATAAAACCGAAAATTTTGACGATTGACAAAACGCTGTACCCAGAACATTCATCAAACAAAATCATAAAGGTCAGCAAATCGCGGTGATCATCGGTCAATCGCGGAACCAAAAATAACCAACTCACAAATTCAGTAAAGCCGGTGAAAAGTTTAAAGTTTCGAAAGCAAAACTGTCATTGAAAAATAAATAGTAATATGTACTATACTATAATTATAATCATTTGAAAAATAAGGAAAAAAACACGCAATAAATAAAGCTCTTTTGCTTGAAAAAATAAACGAGTATTTAAAAGCTATTAACATATAAAGTTTTTAAAAAAATCAAAGATTGAATTTAATTTTTTTCTTTCGCGAATTTTCAAGTAAATCGTCAATTAAAAAAAAGTTAATCAAAAAGGTTCCGTGATTCCGTCCGTTGAATATCATCATAGCACAAATTAATTCGAATAGTAGTAGTTGAAACCGAAACTAACTGGTTAAAAACGTTTTTCAACTTAAATTCTGTAAAACTAAATAGATTTGATTTAAAATGCTAATATAACAAAAAAAAAATGAAAATAAATGTTGTACTTACGTGCAAATAATAAAGTCCTTGCAGAACAAGAATAGACACAGTCCAGTCACAATGGAAGTGGTGAAAAGGAAATGGCTCTGAAAACTAACGATTGCATAACGCACCGGTTTTTTACAGAAAAAAAACGGTATTTCGGAACCGGCAATACAGTGATAACTAACGGTAAAAAACCGGTTTTTAAAAAACACACTGATAACCGGTTTTTTTTAAAATCCCCACATCCCTAATTTCTTTTCACCGCTTTTTTGAACACAAGCGCCCTCTCCATGAGTTTTTTAACTATCGTGATTCACATCTAAATTTCGCAGTTTTCGGGACCCATTTTTCGATTTCGGTACCTTTTCGGTATTTTCGGTACCAGTTTTCCGATTTCGGTACTATTTCGGTATTTAGGGATATTTCGGGACCTGTAGACACCCTGAAGAGGATAGACAGATTGCACAGGCAGAAAACGAATTCAAATTTCTATATCGCCTTATAAACTATTTTCATGTTCAGCTTATCATTCTAGGAAGCAAAATACTTAACTACTAAAAGAAATAAACTATATAATATTTTCAAATATCTGTTGGCGATTTTTCGGCACTGCGGCAGATTGTAATGGCAAAAAGCAAATTTCAATATTTCTGCATCAGATAGATATTTGAATATTTCGCCCTTAAAACTATTTTAATGTGTATCTTATCATTCTATCAATCAAAATATCTAATTATGAAAAGAAAATAGAATAAAATTTTCAAATGCCAATCCTTAAAAAAAAACGAGAAAATATCAAGTAAAAATTTTCCATCGATGTGGCAGATTGCAATGGCGGAATGCAAATTTCAATCCCTCTACATCCAATAGATACTTTAATATTTCGCCTTAAAAACTACTTAAATTTTAAATCTATCATTCTAGCAACCAATATATCTTATTATGAAAAGAAAATAGACGATCATTTTTGATTTTCTTCTAACCTGCTTCGAAAATCTCTGTGATTGTTACATTTGCCCCGGAAATTCAGAAAATGGTTAAAATTCGATGCTATGTTATTTCTGGAGAGTTGGCAAGTCTGTATTATGTTCCTTCTTGATTATTCAGCAGCTATTTCATAACAAAACAAATTTTTAATCTATCAGAAAACTAGCGATTCAAAATTTTGCGAACAAGGAAGATAATTATATATTTAAACTAAGGCGCATATTTTGCACCTTGATTTCAAGAAGGTTAGAATGCAATGGATAAAATATTTTGCATGACCATATAAAAAGAATAATTACAGTTTCTCTCTGTGATCAACGACAGACACGATTCCATTCTTTTGGCCAATAAGGAATGTGCTGTGGGAAAGGAAATCAAAGAATGTACAGCAGGTTTCTTCTGATACATTATGTACCTAAAAATAAGAAAGAGTTTTGATGTCCATATTTCAGCAATTTAAAGTACAATGAGACTCAAAAATAACCACAATAAAAGAAATTTGAGATATATTGAATAAATACCTCATTAAAAACTGCTTTCTCTAAATCTCCACACCGTAAAGTTCCATCGTAACTAGAAGACACAATAAATTGTGGAAGCTTGGGGTTGAACCTGAGGTTAGTAATGCCTTCAGTATGTGGAACAAATACAAAAGAATCCTGATCCGAGTTCTTAAAAAAAGAATTAAAAAACTAGTTAATAGATGTCATATACCAAGATTATTTTAAAACAAACGGACAAGGGCGTTCTGGAGCACACAACTAATATTGTCTGTGGATTTACTATATTTATATCATAACTAAGCTTAGAAGTTTTCATATTATTTAAATATTTAACATACATTTTTTAAAATTGAATTTATAATTTCACTACAGAGACATTCTGCATAAATTCAACTTATTCTGCCAAAATTAACAGTGCTTTCAACATAAATTTAAAGAAAATAAGGCTATGAAACATTCTCAAAATAACACATTTTTATCTGTGCTAATGGAATCCGGAAAAAAAAACCCAGCTTAAACTTACGACTTTCCAAAATCCGATTTGTCCGTATTTACTACTAGCAGCCAATAATATATTCTCTTTCATTGGATGAAATGCCATAGATGTAATTCTAGCTCCCACAACTTTCGCAATTTGAGATTCAGGTAACTGCATAGTTTGGAAATGAGACACATGCCTATGAAAACAAAAAATTATCAAATGAAAAACCAATAATAAAACACACAGGATACATACAATTTAGTTATTACTTCAAACATTAGAATACTAATAATTCTTCTTAAAAAAATTAAGGCCTTAAATGTTAAAACATTAAATTTACTTCAATAATGCAATTTAATGAAGTGTATAAAATTATCCTATGAAAAACTATTAGTAAAACATGCAGGATACATAAATTTTAGTTATTACTTGCTTAGAATAGTTTTTACATTATAATACTAATCATTTTGTACAAAATTTTAAGGGCCCTAAAAGTTAAATTGCTAAATTTCACTTGATTTATTTAAAAAATGCAATTTATTTCTGTATACTTATGATGTACATCAAAATATTTTGGAAGCACAACACATGTAATCTTTAAATGCAGGGTAAATAAATGCAAGGGTTATAGCAAACTAAATAAAGAGGGAATTGTGTAAATGTACAAATCCCATGATAATATGAGGATCAAAATGACTTCAAAAATAAAATTTTATAAATAACTACAATCATATCAAAGCATTTTATTTTAACCTTCAATAGAATATGAAGCCATGTAAAGGTAGAAGACAATCCTGTATACATGTGTATAAACACACAAACATAGATACTATAGTACACTCTCACTAAATCTAAAGATTTGATCATGTACTTTGCAAAGAGTATGCATAAACTAAATTTTAAAAAAATACATTAAGGATTTAATACTCATTAAATGGCTCTGTAGTCTTATAATCCAAATTGCTATATTCTTTACTAAGAATGTTTCAATAATGTAAGCTGAAGTTTTATTGCAATGTACACATCAAATTAAATATTTCTTATGTGAATTTCTGGTTAAAATATACAAAGTGGGGTTAATTTAACAAAAAACACACAAAAATAAATTAATGTATAGATCTGGAACGATGCTATATTTCGAATGTAGTAATGTAGTAACACTTAAAAAGATTTAAAAACTGGAATGTATTGTTAAATACAAATTTGGGGATGTGTGTCACAGAAAAAAAACTAAAAATACCTTCAGTTAAACTCAGTTACAACGACAACTCGTTTATACAGCCATAAATGTTTGGTCCTTAAATTGCCCTTAGACTTTAATGTTACAATATGGGCAATTCCATGCGTGATGGAATGACATTTTGAACTGTAGAAATGAAGTAAAACAATTACCACAAAGCTATTTTCAAAGGAAAATTGTTTTTTTCAGTTTATATATTACTGTTAATGATTAAAAGATTATAAAAAAGTTGAAATTTTTTAAAAAGTATTTTTATTATATTTTTAACTAACTTTTTGTGTGACAGAATGACATTTTTGCAACCACGACTGCATCCTGGTACTTAAAAATGGAAATTTCTGTGAATTACTTGAATCAATACATTGAGTTTTTAAACTAATGCGTATCTTAAATATGATATATAAGCTATGTAAATTATAATTTAGAGCAATCTACCTGTAACATGGTTTAAGTTATTAACTGTCATTTGACGTTACGGAAGGACTAAAAGTTTCATAAATTTTATATTAAATTAAAAGTGTGTAAAGTAATAAATTTATATTTTTATTATCTAAAATATTCATACGATAGTAAATATTACCTTATATACATTTATTCACATGTTAAAGGTTTTTTAAACACTTATGGAGGTCGATTTCCAACTAGTTGAAAAGCGGCTGAATTTGCTGAAAGAACAAATCTTTTTTGTCCACAAGGCATCAATCTCCTTTTTCGGGAAATGTGAATACATGACCTTTATCGCCCTTCTTTCTTAAACCATAATTTGAAAGCTTGGAATATATTTTTAAACCTAATTAGTACATATTTCTAAAAAAGTGACATTTCAAAAAGTTGAAATTTTAATGGAATTGCCCATATCTTACTTACAACGACAATTTTTAATTAACTCCTCGGTTATAATGCTAGTTTAGTTAGAATTATTGTCACACTAGAGCTACACGAGGGCTATTGGCGACGGGCGTCGTATTTTAGAACCAGTCAAGTGACGAGCCGACACCTGGTTATAATGCTAGAAATATGGGATTATATAATAGCTAAAATGTTTCCTTAAAGGAAAAAAAAACATTATTATTTTTTTACTATTTTATTTTATCAACCAAATGATGCAAAAAGTCACCAAATTTAAAATATATATCTACCGCCTAAAAATGTATTCAATAGATATCATTTCATAATTTAAATTAATAAATAGCACATAATACATATTTTACCCATGATTTACTACACACACTTAATACTCAGCCTTCTTAACAATGTTACTAGTTTATAACGTCATAAACATTACGGTCCCTTGAATGACGCTATAACCGGGTTATACTGTACTTCCATCTTTGTAGAAGCGATATTCATGATTCAAAAGTCTAACTAATTTTTATTTTGTAATGAAAAATAACCATACTTTCCGAATTTCTTCATTCTGTACTGCCTCCATTCTAGCAACAAGTGCTTCTTCCGAGTAATCCAACCCAGAATGTTTCCGCAATACTCGAAGGCTTTTGCGTACAGGGCCAGAAGGTTCTTTTGGAGCTGAAACTCTAAAAAAATAATAATGGGTTAACACAAAAAATGTCTAAAAACTTGTCAGACCAAAAGCATACAATGTATAATCTTTGAAATCCATAAATCCTCTAGAGATTTACAAAGTTGAATTTAATCTAAATCTCCTGAATAAAATATGTAAAAGAGATACTGCTCCACAAGTTCTTCGGTGTTCTGCTTTGGAGACCATTTACTCTGTATATCCAGAAGAAGACTGGCCGCACGTTTATACAGATGGGTCATACTCTGAAAGCTGTGCATCTGCAGGCTCCGGGGTCTTTTCCAAACTCTTCTTCTTTTCTGCGTCTGCGGGAAAAAACAGAACGGCCTTTGATGGAGAGGTAGAGGCCATCCGTATCGCATTGGAGAAACTCCTGGATTGTCTTCAAAAATTCCAAAAGGTTGTCCTACTCTCGGACTCGCAGGCAGCCATACAAGCTATTGGCTCCTCTGAAGCCCCTTTGTCTGCTGAGGTCCTACAATGCTGTGAATTGATGCGTTGTATTAGTCGAAAAGCCAAATATATCAAGTTACAATGGATCCCCAGCCATTGCGGCATTTACGGGAACGACCACGCTGATCTTCTCGCTCGTAATGGTGCAGCAATGGCTCAGCTATCAAATGCTTCTGGACTGTCTTTTCACTCAAAAAAGTTCTTTTGGAAACAAGCTTTGAATATGAAATTCGAATCCCAAATGCAAGATCGTGTTAAACTGAAGACCTGGAGTGCCGAAGACCTCGCCAACATTCCATATCGTCCTCGACGGGAGGCAGTAGCGTTGTTCCGGTTGGTGACAGGACATGATTGCCTAAGTGAACATCTCCATAGAATTGGCATTTTTGACTCCCCTCTTTGTTCTTTATGTGACCTTGGAGAACCTTTGAATAAAGGCCATCTGCGTCGATGCGGGGCACTTCGCGGTTCTTCCGACTCCGAGACTACCCTGTATTGGAGAGCTAGAGAACGCCTGAGGCAATGACTTCGGTCAATGTTACTTTTGTTATTTGTTCAATTGTTCACAATTGTTATTTTTATAATTGTAACCTGCCTTGCCATTAGAAATAAAAAAATTTAAAAAAAATAATCTTTGAAATTTATCTATTTTTTTTAAATTCAGCACAATTGAAGAGCTTAGTGGAAGAATGTGCTAAGTGACAAAAAGGTGAAAACAAGAAAATAAGCTTTAAAGTTTTTCGTTTGCACTAAGATGTTAAAAACGGCACTTGAATCTTGTTATCTTCAAAGGAGGGAATAACATGTTCGTAAACACAAATATCTCAATTTTTTCAAAACTGTCACTTAGCATATTCTTCCCCTAAGCTCTTCAATTAATGTTATTTGTTCATTTCTATAGCATAACGGCTTTTAAAAAAGTTAATTTAAAATAATATAAAGTATATTGAATTAACCTAGTTTGATTTGAATTTCAAGTTTACCAAAGCAAAAGTTTTAAATTGCAATTTCACTTTTCTGTAAACTTATAGCATTTTACTTTTAAAATGAAACATTATTAACATGAAACTGGTAAAAAACATTTGTTGTTAATATTATGGAAAATCACACAAATTTAAAGCTTTTTTTAAATAATAGATTCATTAGATAAAATAACAAGAACCTTTTCACAGGCTTGTGTTTTTCTTTAAGACTCTGCACAGCTTCAGATAAACTTTCCTTAACCTGAAACATTTTTTTTAAATTGAATTTTGATATTCAAAGCACTAAACTTAAAAACTAACTTTATTTTACCCCATGAACCTTACAATTAAAAAATTTAAATCTCAATTTTAGAAAACATAACTAGAATTGTCAAAGTCTATGTGTACTTACTTAACCATAGCTTTCATGTTAAATTTTAAAAAAAATCAGCTCATATTAGAAATGCATTAACTTAAATTTTCATAAATATTTACAAATGTTTTCTTGGTAAAAAAAAAGTAAAAGAGGCACGACTCAAATAAATACTACAAAAAAAATGTAAGAATTTCATCACTAAGGGCAGTACAAATTGCTTTTGCTCCCATAGAAACAGCCTTTTAGATAATAAGAATTAAGTATTGCTTATAGAGTAAGTAAATGAATGATAAAAGATACTTTAGTTTTTTACAAATAATACTTGATACACAAATATGCAGACTTTGCAAGTTATTTTTCCTTATTTAGAACAAAGAGATTCAATTGGTCAAAGGACAATGCATTAATTTTTTAACTAAAAAAATAATAGAAAATACCTCATCAAACTTTAAAGATTTCAGGAATGCCATTTTTTCTGCTCTATTCCTTTCCACCATTTGTTCATATTCAGTTAAAATTCGCTTCTGTAAAAATTGAAATAATATATTTTTAAAGCAGTTTAGTATAGAACAATAAAAATAGTTTTAAATTCAAAAAAATTATTTATATGGCACAGTGGAATATTAGCAAAAAGTATGAAGACCTATTTACACTTCAACTAGGTAGCTTATGTTAAAAAATTAAGCTACTTTGCTTAAAATTTTCAAGCACTAAAGTAGACACCCTCTTAAGCAGAAAAAATATAACCATAAACAAGCTAAGCTGGTCAAGCAAAAATCCGGTTAAACCGGAGAAGTAAAAGTAATTAAGGTTTTGACTGCACATTTATACATTGATATTTGCCTTATGAATACATAACTAAAATAATGCCCAATTTTATTCAATGTATTCATGCATTACAAGTTACACAACACACCATTAAAAAATCGAAAGCCTTTTATATTAAAGCCTAGAAAATGGGAAACTTGTCGCATAGTTTCATCACTTTTTGTATCAGCATCACATTGATAGGAAATTAAAATTTTTAACTATTGTTACATTTAAAGATTTTTAAAAAAAAAGGAAAATTGTCTGATTAAACGAAGTCCGGTTAAGAAGGAGCCTACTGTACCTCTATTTTCTGAACATAGATTGATAAAGCTTGACATAAACAAGTTAAACAGATAAAATGGAAAAATATCAGCTTTATATAAAATTCTTCTGCGTCTAGTAAATTTACCAGATGCAGATCATGATCCTTGTAAGATGTTCTTGCTAAGATTTAAGGCTACATATATCACAGTGACCAAGTTTTCATTTATCTAATAAATTTGTTTTAATTTGTTAAATCTAGATCTTAACTTTCTTTTTCTAAATATGATGGAAACGAGAAAATGATTAGCTTTTGTAAAATAACTAGGGTTATAAAAAAAGGCACTTTACCTACCGTTTTAGGTTCTTCCCTTTCTTTGGACTAAAAATATAACAAAATCAGTAGATTAGGCACATTTTTTAATCATACAACAAATAACACATTGTTAACACAGTATGTAAAATTACAAAATCAAAATAATTCTAAACTAGTCATTTCATAAAAAGTTGGGAAAGAGTCTCGCACAGGGAATTCCCTCAGTTAGCTCACAATTACGGACACGATGAAACATATAATTCTACCAACAGCAACAGTACTTTGATTTTTGGATGGTAATTTGTAAGAAAATAGTAACAATCAGTATTAAAATAAACGGTCTATATTTTTTTTCTGTTTATCAGTTACTTACTTGTATTCTCAGGATCAACAAAGCACTGTAAGTGTAAATACAGGAGAAAGTCCAATAAAATCCAAGAATTGGTTTAGTTAGAATAATGTTGTCTCCTTTTCTAGTCATTTGCAACAATTATATATACTACCAAAGATAAGTAGTGCAGTTTCATTTAACTTAACACAGTTCAATAATATTTGATAGGTAAAACCATAAAGTTTTGAATTTTTATTCAAAGTGTGAAACATACATTTTTGGTTTTGTATCCAGAATCACTCCAGTCATCATCACTATCAACATTATAATCTTCATCGCCAGAATCTTCAACACGGGAAAATTTATCTTTACGCTAAAAACACATATTTTACTTATAACTACTAATAAAATAAAACGAAATACCAGTTACACCTTTTATCAACTTTTGTGTTAGTTTGACAAATACTGATCATATTTTAAATAAGTTTAACATTTAACTAACATTACAAGATGTTCTTAATTTTCAACACTATGTTTTACTTCTTATACCTCTTCATTTTAAATTGTTAATTTAACAAATATCTTTTATAGGTTGAATGGATGGCAAAAGGTTCAGAGGAATATTATTCTCACACAATACCAAAAAAAAAAAATTCTAAATATTTAGTGTTTAAAATATTGTCCGAGTAAAACATTTTGTTTTGGGGTAGGCTGATGACAACTTACTTTCATAACTCTTGACATAAATACCCTATTGCATGTCAGCTAATGTTTCTAACTTTTACACTAGGAAAAATCCATTTTACTTGGTGTCATTTTAAACAGTGAATGTAAAAATCATACGAATCATAATCATCATAACGTAATAATCATAAGTAAAAACAAAAGAAACTATATTGTTTTGGGGAAAAAATTAACGTTGAAAAAGGTAAAAAAAATAATAGAGATCTTGTTGTTACATCAACTATTATAATAGCTCACTACTTTTTTAAAAAAAGAGAGGGGGATGTCAAAACTAATTTTAAACCACAAAAAGTAACGGTACTTTTTAAAACAAAAAGTACAAACAATTTAAGCCAGAATTTCAAAACTACAACTACAGGCCTCAGAACTAGGAATGCTCTAAAAAAAGTAGACAAAAGATACTTTCAAATAAAAAATAGAGACTAAAAGTAGACTATAGTAATCAGCGTTTTGCAAACCATTTCAGCAAAAAAAAAACTTTCATCAGAAATTGCAATTAACAACACCTTGAAAATCCATAAATTACGAATTTATAAAACGTAAAACTAAACATCAGTAATGAGTAATGTAGCGAATTTACGGAAATTGGCTAATACAGCTCAGAACCAAACACAAATAATGTTCTATAATCCGGACACTTTTGAATTTTGGCGAGATTCAGATTTTTTTAAAAACTTAAACCTGTCTAAAATCAAAAACCACAATATAAGCCGAAGAAAAAAAGATGGCAAAAAAAAGTTAGAAAAAGGGAACATCAAGCTCTTCTTGTTATACCTAATAAGGTCACATAAGTCATGAACACTTGATCAGCCGAAAATACGATGGTTAGTCCGACTTGGCCTGAACCGGAGTTACAAAAGTATCTTCCGATCAGCATAGGCAAAAAAATTTCTATCATTACGGAGCAATGCGACCTCATCGGTGGATTTCATGAAAAATACTAGGCAGCAAAATAAGCAAATCGGGAAGCATTATTGGATTGTACTGGCCGGTAACTGATATTCGAAGACATCTTAGTGTAATCAAATCGAAATTCATCTTCAAATTTTAATTGAATTTTTATATTTATCATTAAAATTTATTATTTAAACTTGTTGTTTGTACTGCAATTCAAAACTTTGAAGTCAAAAAATCACTTATCCTTACAAATAGACAAATTGCAACAAAACTCGAAGATCGCTTAATCGTGAAACCTTGAATATCGACAAATCAAAAAATCCTCAAATATCAGTAAAAACGACAAAATCACAAATAAGCAATATTTAAATCGTGTAACTGAAAATGTGTGCATGCATCTTCTAAAATCGGAAAATTGAAGACTCTTGAAAATAAACAAACCAAAAAATTAGCATATCACATAATCTTAAATTACGCCCAAATAATAAATCTAGGCTAACTGCAAAGACGGAAAATCGAGAATCTTTGAAAATCAGCAAACAAACGGAGAACCATAAAAACCTACATAACAAATAACTTTTAAAAATTCGAGCAATTAATTCAAAATTATAAATCTTAAGAGAAAATGAAAAATCTTGTAACTTTGAAGGAACTGGACATTGGCAGAAAAATAGAGAACTCTTGAAACCAGCAAATCTGAAATTTATAATGGGGGAATTTTTTTTTAAATTGGCTGATCACTAAGCCTCGAAATAAACGATACAAAAAGCTTATTTTCATAAATCTATATGATTCAAAACTTGCAGAAAGTGGCGAAATTTCCCGACGCACACCAGAATTTCAACAAATTCAAGAATAATTCCCGATTTTCCCTGCGCTAAAAAATCCAAGTACAATTCCTGACTTTCCAGATTTTACCAGATGGCTGGACACGGATGTCGTTACAAGAACCCGTTGAAAAATACAAAATAAAACGCTGCAATACCCTCAGCTTTGAGTCGTAACATCACCGCTAGAAAATTGAAAGATATGTAATTGTATGAGAGAAAAAAGTTCTTAATTTGCCAACAAATTCTTGTGAATTCTCGGCGATAGTTAGCCACGCTGGTGAAAAAAAGAGACTTTAGAGACTTTGGCCTGAAAAAGATACTTTTAGAGACACTTAAAAAAAATAGATACTAATAGCTAGAAAAGAGACTAGTTCCGAGGCCTGCAACTACTTGCAACTATATATTAAAATTTTTTTTAAAAAATTCTCCTTTGTAAATAATACAGAATTTATGAGTTACAGCTCATATACGTTATAGTAAGTAACTAGGTAAAAGTTCAGTAAAGAGTATGATGTAATGACTTATTATTAAAATTTGAAAAACCTTTGAGCATCAAGACACTTGTCGACATTATATCTATTTATAAATCTGACTTACTTTTACATTGTGCCAATTCTACTACCATTTACTATATATTATCATGAAGATAAAAAAATAATAAATTTAAAAGTTGTAATTAAAATGCAGGATTTCAAAAATATGTTTTTTTAAGCATCAAAGACAAGAAATTAAGAATGCTTTTAGAAACATTACAAGCCCGTGCAAAACTGTAAAAAATAAAATTACTTTGACAGATTCCTCTTCGGAATCATCACTTTCACTAGCATTTTCTTCTTTAACATCCTTTTTCAAACGTTTTCTCAATTTGAACTGGGGAAAAAAAATACCTTAGTTTTACCAGCATGCACAATGAAAGGGTACTTAAGAAAATTAGCTTAAATGGACAAAGTATCCTGAAATACCTATTTAGTATTTTAGTGTATCATAAAAAGTATACTCTTTGTAAACATTAATGCCAGCTTTTATAATTATATTGTAATGAAAGGCATTCTCTGGATTACACTTTTAAACCAAGAATAAAAACTTAATCTACAATGTTTTCATGGTTCTTTTTTTCAATTAGTGTGATATTTAAATTTTGGTAAAAACAAGCTAGACCTCTCATTGACACTTCCGTAGTTAACAAAAAAATATGTATAAGTAAGGCCTATAATTAGTTTCTATACAAAAAAATTGAAAGTTGAATTTTTTTAATATTTAACAAAAAAAAAACACTTTTGCATAATTTTTGCCCTTTTCAAGCTGCCTGGATACACAGTTTTGTGGATAATTATTAAAGGAACCTTTTAAAAAAAATATTCGTAATTTTCTGAACGGCTGAAGTAGCATTTAAAATAAGTAAAAGCTTAAAGTTATATATTTTAAATTTGTTTAAATGAACTTTAAAAATAATTTTTTGAGACTGTGTCTTCTTAAAACATATTTAAATGGTCACATAGACTACAAGGTTAGGATAAAAACATAAGAATAGCAATGTGACTAAATAAAGTAACTAGTTTCATTAAAAAGTAAGATGATTATACTTGAAGTTATAAAAACACTGATCCACACTACCACTTCAGAAATGTCATTGTAAAATGGAAATACCTACTCTTTACGTCTGCATTTTGAAATTTGTCACGAAACAAAAATATTTACCTTATGCAAATTATCTTGAGAATCACAACCTTCATTCTCAGACATATTTGTAGCTTCATTTTTTATATCGTCTTCCTTAGAATTCTTTATTTCTTTGAACTGAAAGCAAAGAAATAAATTTACCCCAAAATTGCACTTGCTTTTTTTAAAATCGTGCCCAATATCATTTAAAAATTATTTTAGATTTTAAATAAATTGTACATACATTATAGTCGACCTTCTTTCCAATATTTCTTGTCGAACGTCTGCTCATTTTCCCTTGAAACTAAAAATTAAAACATATTTATAGAGGAAATTATTTTAAAATATGTTTTAGTTAATCAAACTTTCGTATTTCACTGTAACATTTCATCCTAAATAACATACTTGTTCTTTTTCTCCTGGTAATCTTCCTATAAAAGAAGTAATGTCACACATAGGCACTCGGTTGTGTCTGAAATAAATAATAAAATTATCCAAGGACAATGCAGAAATTACAAAATACATACGTAATCGAATTTATAATACAATATTAAGTAATAACTGCTGTAAACAGATTCTTATATTTTGGTTTAATATCGAAACTTATATGACAGAACTTACACTTCCATTCTTTTAAAAACACACTATTCTAAAGAAAAGAATAATTAGTTTAAATACGTTTATATAGAGCACGCAGCGAAACCGAATAGTAAATTAGTATGGACTGATTCTTACGTCAAAAATCGAAATACAAAATAGGATTTACGGACTTAGACGAAGAAAGTTTCCGCCAAATAACACGCGCATGCTATTTCTTTGTTTGGTTGTGAGTTTTGTTGTTTATGGTGGTGTTTCCACATTGAGGCAAATTTCACATTAAAATACTATTATGACGTCAGTAACGTCATCGTATACATCATGTAAACGCATGCGACTTACAAACACTGCACTGCATGCCTTTCGATTTGCTGATTAGCTCGATCAGCTGGGACAAGTGGAAAGGCATGCACTGTTTTCATAACGCATGCATTGCATAATATGTCACATGATACACGTGACATCAGGAAAGTATTTTTAGGATAAACTTGTTTTAATGTAGACACACCATTACCATTATTTTCTACCAAAACCATTGAATCATTCACAAATAATTTTTCATTGATATATGAAGGGTTTACTCATTTTCAAAGCAATTTATTTCTTCTAATCATTTTTTATAAACCTGTGGCTAAAATAATACAATTTTAAAGTGCAGTGAAGAAAAAAATGCTTCTGGTTTGTAACTTACAAGAATCTGGAGACTCGGCCGGTTAAGTTTTTCTATTGGTGAAAATTGACATTTGCTCATACAACTTAAAGGTTTCTACTAGATTTGGCTAAAAATCACAACTTTGGCAAATTTAACTGGATTACTGGCGATTTCGCTCTAAATGCTTTCCTGAACACTAAACACTCGTTTAGGGCACCGAGCAATTTCGTTTTCTCTTAAAAAAAACTATTATCAGTTCTAGCCATTTATAATTAAAGCTCAAAAAATGAGAAATTTTAAAATTCATGTAAGTGTCAAAATTGTCGTTAAAATTTCATGACAACTTTAAAACTCGTAAAAAGTGATGATCTGCCTCTGTAAAATAAAAAAAAGTGAAAGAACACTTTTGATTCAGACGATGGCGAGAATCGAAACCCGGGACCTTATGATTAAAAAAAGTTTTATTATTATTATTTTCTTGGCTCTTTTGGCTACTAAAATATCTCGCTGGATAGTAACCTTAATCTGACCAATAATAGAATCTGGCCGGTTCAGAACCTAGACGTTTTTGTAAAACCGAAGAAAATGAAAACAATGATACCCAAACAAAATTTGCGGTCTAATTTAACGTAACATATTTGACAAAAATTAATGCTAGTAAAGAATAAACGAAAATGAGCTTTTTTATTTATAATTATTTACGTTGTATGTCTTTGCGTCATTATGTATCTTTAGCATCAGTTCGAGTAAGGTTTGCCCCTAGTCCAACTGGCTTTTTACATTTGGGTGGTTTACGAACAGCTTTCTTTAATTATTTATTTGCTCGTAAAAATAAAGGAAAATTTATTTTGAGAATTGAAGACACGGACCAGGTACCCTTTTGATTATTTTTTGATAAAAAGCCAATAAGAAACATTGTGTTTATTAAACCTTTAAAATAAAATTTACTTTATATCTGGCCTCTTTTTAATTTTAGAAAAGACTCAAACCTGGATCTGTGGAAAATTTATATTCTATGCTCCAGTGGACTGGTCTGGTGCCAGATGAAAGTCCTTTTGTTGGTGGATCTTATGGGCCTTATATACAAGTACTAATTGTTTTACAAATTAACTTAAAATTTCTAATTATTATTTAATTAAAACTTCTCAAGTTCTTGCCCTCCACAATGTAAGACATGCGGCTTACAGATATAAGTTATATGTTCAAACAAAATAACATGGTAAAATATATTAAAGTAAAGTAACAAAAAAATTGAAAAATTACATAATATGTGAATTCAAAATGCATTTACTGAAGAAATTATTATGTTGTGCCAGTACACTTCTGTTTTATTTTTTTTCTACAATTTCTTTAACAAATATTTTCATGTGTACCCTGTAAATTCTTTTCAGCAATCGATTCCTATAAACATCACTAAAATTTATGACTAAAATATTTTTTTTTAAACTGTGTTAAATTTATAAGAGTAACTTAAATCCCACATTCCAATTCAAATCCAAATGAACAATAAAGATTTAAAAGTTCCATAATTGATAGTTGATAATTTATTCCGAATAAGTCATTTTTTTTTGTAGCTTATCCATAAAAAAATTTGCAATATATAGTTTAAAAAGTATTTTTGATTGCTATTTTTTATATTTTTTGTTTACTTATTTAGATGGGAAGTTATATATAAAACCCCCAACTGTTGTGTCTTACAAATATTTTTATTAATTTTTCATACATACATTTAAAATTTTCTTTTATTTATATTCACTTTTTTTTAAAAGTCAACTTAAAATCCATTTACATATGCTTCATTTTTCCTTCTCTATAGTCTCAAAGATTGAATTTATACCAAGAAAAAGTTGAAGAACTTATTAAGGTATTTATTAAATATAATTTTTTAATAATTAACTGCCAACTAGATAGTTTAATTTTGAGATTGGGATGCATAAAAAACGAAAATAGTTATATCAGTGAGTGTAAACTTTCAACTACAAGTTTATATAAATGCAGAAAATGGAGTGGTAACATAAATTTTACAAAATGTGTCTTTAATTTATTTTCTTTTTTTGTTAAGGAGTAAATTAATTATTTTCAACAGATTCAAATTATTTCAGAGCATGTATAAACATTGCTATTAAAATTCAAAGAATAAAATTCCAATAATAATTAACTAATAATTCAACTATATCCTTGTGTACTTAATTTCACTTTTGTCACTTGTTCAAAAGTGAAATTAAGTACACAAGTTAAGCTCAAAAATATTGCTGCCTAACTCAATGAATTTTTTTTTAAATAGATTACCTAACAAAATTATACTAATTAAGTGTTTGGTCTTCTTTTTAGACTGGAAGTGCATATCGATGTTTTTGCTCTGAAACTCGTTTAGATATCTTAAAAAAGGAAGCCTTACGACAACATTCAAATTGGGGTTATGACAATAAATGTCGGAATCTTGATGCCACAGAAATAGAAAATTTTTTGAAGGAAGACAAGCCATACACAATTCGTTTTAAGGTTAGTATTTTAATCTGATATAATGAATTCATGGGGTGACAGGGGAAAATGTTGGTTGGTTGTCAGAATTTATCATTTTAAATTGAATTTTAATATTTAAAAATACAGTGAAACCTTGATTTTATGTTTCTCGAGGGACTGGGTCAAAAAATATAAAACACGGGAAACACAGAATGCAAAAATCAAATGCAAAAATCAAATAAAATATATATATAGGTAGTAAAGAAGACTCTTTCAAAATCTATGGAATCAGATCAAAATCTATGGTATCAAATTCTATACTAGTACCTATACCTAGTACCTTTTACTTAAACGTAAAATGAAGGAAACCTAAAATGCCGGGAATTCCATCAATAACAAACTTACAATCCCGGCTAAATTAACATTACAATATATAAAAAAAACTGAGACCTGATGAAAAAACCTAAAATGCAGGAAAAACGTAGATTCGGGAGACGTAAAATCAGGTTTTCACTGTATATCACAAGTTCAATTGCATTATTGCAATTACATTGTACATACTATGAACCTGGTAAATTAAACCTACCCATGCTTGTAATATTTTTGACTAGGTTAGAAAAGGAAGTAGGAATGCTGTCATGTTTTGATCATCACCATTCCTTTTTTTTTGTATAAGCAAATATTATTTTTTTACTTTAATATTTAAATGCATATCATTTTGTGCATATTAAAGGGAAAATATGTGGCACTACCCAAAATTTTATGAGAATATGTTTGATTTCTATCTCTTTAAAAAATTAATTGTTGTTTTTGATAATGCAAATATTCAATTTCCTTTATCTGGTCCGTGTCTCGCTACAATTTAATTTAGATTTATCATTATTTTCAATCTATTTCAGATTCCTAAAGGATCTGTAACGCATAAAGATATGGTGTTTGGAACACAAACGTATGATGTATCTGAAAATGAAGGAGACTTTGTAAGAAACTTATTATGAAAATTAATACAATAGGATACCTCTTAACCGGACTGTGTTTAATCGGATCGCTGGTTAAATTTTGTAATAGTATCTAACTTACCTATGATGCTTTAATAAATAAATTGCCTCGTTATTTCAAATGTGGATTTATTTATGAGGCAAATATCATGAAATTACAAATGTGCACAATCAAATTTTCGTTAATATATTTTCTTCTCCATTTTTAACAGTTTTTGCTTAACCACTTTACCCTTGATCCAGTTTAAGCCAGTTAAGAGGGTACCTATTGTACTATAGGCGTAATGTAACTTTAATTTATTCAAGCAAATGTTACTTATCCATTTTTACTATGATTGATTAACTATACAAAAAAAACCTCAAAAGGTCGACAAGCTGTAGCAAACCATTATTATAATAGTTTAAAATATTAACCGCTAAGTTAAAGCGCATTTTAGCACATTATTTAATTAACACAGTTAGGTTAAGTGCACATTTTATTTTTAAAAATGTTAATATTTATATGATTGGAGACTCGAATTGACAATTAGATTTCCATAAAGTATACTCTTCTGGAATATGTTAGTTTTCACTAATCTTCTAATCCTCGTATGCAATAATTGTCAGTATAAATTTTTCAAAACAAACAAAAGGATAGTTCTTTTTTTTTCAAGTATTTTATACAACACACAACACTAAACTCACCCTGTTTATGTAAATCCCCATCTTTTATTTTGAGATAATAATGAATCTTTTGTTTTGAGATAATAATGAATCTTTTATTTTGAGATAATAATAAATATTTTATTTTGAGATAATAATAAAACTTTTAATATGAGATAATAATGAATCTTTTATTTTGAGATAATAATGAATCTTTTTTATTTTGAGATAATAATGAAGAGTGATGGTTTTCCTACCTACCACTTTGCTTGTGTTGTGGACGACCACCTTATGCAAATTAGCCATGTCCTCAGGGGAACAGAATGGCTGATATCTACTCCCAAACATATACTGATGCATCAAGCTCTTGGTTGGGAACCCCCAACATTTGCTCATCTCCCTCTACTAACAAACAGGTAATAAGGGATTTCACAAAAAATATATTGTCTTAACTGTGGTATACATATCTGAGAATAGATTTCTAAGTAAGTAATATTAAGTGTTTTGTTTCATGTTCCTTCTCTTTTCATAACTTCACATGTAGTAAATAATATTATACACTAGTTTTGGTATAAGTACAATTAAAACAAATAACATTGGAAATAATATTATAAGTGTAATATATTATGAAAGTGTAAAATATTTAATAATTAGTATTATATATGATCATTAAAGCAATTAGGCATTCCATAGAATCCCCAATTTTATAGTTTGCTATTAATATATTTGAATTGTAATCGACCCATTTTTTTTTTAAACTAATAAAAATTTAGGCGTAAGGAGGTGTGATGTTTTGTTTGTTCAAATAGAGGTTTGAACATTGTTTCATGATTTATATTTTACATTCTCATTAAAAATTAAACTATGGTATGTTTTTTTCCATGGATTTTTTTATTTAAATAATCAAATTTAATCGTCTGTTTACAGTGATAGAACCAAGCTTTCTAAACGTCAAGATTCTATTGGTATAGAAAACTTTAAAGTAAGTTTTTATTTTAAATTTAAACATTATTATTTCATTAAAATGCAATTATAATCGGGCATACATATATGTATTATATGAAGGGTGTAGTTGCAAAACTCGCATTCTCCAAAGTATAACTAAGATATAGGGTGCATTCATTTTATTTTTAAAAATATTACAAATTTATTTGTTGAATTTATTAAAAACTAGATTGTATAAATATAAGTATTTTCCACAGAAAATATAGTAAAAAAAATTTATTCACTGCTCAAAATAATTAGGGAAACGCATAGTTTAAACCGTTTCACCCCTATGATTCCATTTGGTATCATCAGCTTCTGATTTCTTTTCCCACTAAGTTGAGCTCGCTCTTATTTTCGTTACATGGAAGAATCATGTCTTTAGAAGCATTAAAAAATGTTTGTTTTAATTAAATGAAAATATGAAAAACATGGTAAAATAAAATTCACTCCCAAAAAATTTATTGAAATAAATTGACCCTAAATTCTTCACGCTTGCATTCTTAGATGTGAAAAATTGATTTTAGCTTTTTTTTACAAATAAAAAAAAATTGAAAAAATGAATGTTTTGAATTTAGTAATTATAATTTTATTTTATTTTAGGTTTTTTTTTAGTAATTTTTAGTATAATTTTATTTTTAGTAATTTAATTTTTTTATAATTATATAAATTAATGTTTTGAAAAAATTAGTAAGAATTTATTCAAAAGTTATGATTCCAATATTTCCCCCCTTAAATTTTAGTTAAAAAATTAAGATTTTCCCCCTGTTTTTTACCATTTCATTCTGGATGCATAATGAACCTATTTCACACACTTTATATTTCTATAATAAAAAAATAAGAAGTTGGAACTGAAAGGGCAAATAAAAGTACGTGAAGTGCTCCCCTAATTGTTTTGAGCAGTGTAATAAGAAAATTACTCCTGAAATTTAACAGGCAAGAATTAAATTCAGTTTAAGTGCAATGAAAAAACATAATTAAGCTAAAGAAGACTACTATTCTCTAGTAATATTTTCGATTCAAATATCCATTTAATGTAAATTTTTATAACTATATTAATTTACGTCTTTCGAAGCGAGCTAATTGCTATCGACAGGGGACTCGAGAAAATCATGAGCAAAAGGAACTATGGTAATATTTGGATACTATCTGACAGCCGTAGCTCAATTCAACACCTCAAGAATTGGGCCCACATTGGAGATAAAACCAGTTTATCGATCTTACAAAAAGTAAAGCTCATTTCCCAACAACATGAAGTACACTTTCAATGGATCCCGTCCCATATTGATATCCACGGAAATGAATTGGCTGACACTCTTGCAAAGAAAGGACTAGTCCATCCAGTCCCCTCCACCTCAGAGCTTACTTACCTAGAACTCTTTACAAGGCAAAAAGCTCAGAACAAACAAAAGTGGCTAAAACCCCTACTCACTACTGGTACAAACCAAAAAGACCAGGACTCTCTCTATCTCTTCCTGGTAACAGGCAGACCAACACTTGCTTGTCCCGACTTGCCAGTGGACACCTGAAAAGTCTCACGTTTTCAGCTAATCAAAAGATCTTCCCCCTATGCCCTAAATGTCAGCAAAACCAGGCATCACCTGATCATATCCTGAACTGTTTAGGACTGGACATTCATTCCTCTCCCCTTTTAGTTTCGGACTTTCTTAATGTCAACGGTTTCAATGATCTGGTCTGACTCCGTCAGACCAGATTGGATTTAGTAACAACAACAATATTAATTTACATTAATTTGATAGCGGTAAATTCATTTGGACGAAGTGGTCAATAACTATAACCCTACATCTTAGTTATGCTTTGGAGAGTGTGAGTTATGTAACTGCACCCTCCATATTATTGTATGTATCATAGTAGAAAAATGACCCTTGTCCAATGTTAGACTTGAGCCTTTTTCCCCACTAGGGTAGAAATTCGTAACATTTTGTGCAAAGCACACTCTAGCAAGTCTTTTGTTTAAACACACTAAAATAGTTATGTAAATAAATAAGTAATAATGATCAAAAAGCTTTTAGAAGTTAATATTTTCTCCAAAATTCAAATGTTAAATTTTTCAAACAAATAGTTTTGGACCTTACTCTAGGTTTGAAGAATAAGTGTTATAGTATGAGTACATAGTGTTTTCAAATGTGAAGCAAAACTATCAACTTGTTTTAGCTGCATGGGTTAAAAAAAACACACACATTTATTTTGTGTATAGATTTTGTTAAGTATTTTTCGCTCATATTTTTTCTTACACTTTTCAAGGAAAAAGGCTATTCTTCTATAGCTTTGTTAAATTTCCTGGCTAATGCAGGAGGAGGATTTGGGAAGCAAGAAGGCTGTATTAATTATGATCTTGAAACGTTATCTTCCAAGGTAAGTTTTTCCTTAAAAAATTAAGCATATTAAATAGGATTTCAAAGTTTCTTTCATAAGGATGTAAGGAACGAAGAATTTATGAAATCACATTTGTATTTAAATCCTCTGAAACATATAATTTAGTCCGTTTCAAACTGGTTTTCATAATAGAACTTATATTTAATACTCAAAAATTAAAAACTTGTATTTATTTGTTTTAATATTATTTTGCTGGATTGTTAAATTTTTTTAAAAGATACTCAAGTTAGCTATTTAATTTAGAACCTTCTATTTATTCTTAATTATTCACACATTTTTAGTTTTCAAAAATTTTATAATCTTTTGCTTTAATTTTGCCTTATGAAAGCTGATTGCTAATTATAAAATTATAAACTTCACTAAAAAACATACAATTAGTACTTTTTTAATCTTTTTCTAAAGCATCTTAAACTATGTAATCAATAATCTAATAATTTATGCACATTTTCGGATGTTATGTTATGGGTATGTTTTTATTTACTTAGTTTAACCTTGAAAATGTCAATATGGGTTCCTGCATTGTAGATTTGAGAAAATTGGACTTATTTAATCACAACTATTTAATTCAACAACTTTCAAGTGAGACTTCTGCTTCTAATCTAATAAAAGATTTAAGAAAGCTTTTGAAGAAAAAATATGGTTTAAGGTACGGATATGATTATTATTTCTTTTTTCATAATCTGATTTACTTTTATCATTATGTATTTTTTTCTTATTACAGGTTAACTGTATAAAATATTTTAATTAATAATTAATAAAGCAGACAGTATTTGATATTTTTTGTGGAAAATAATTAAAATAATTTTTTGATTTTTTTATGTTTGAATTGTTTAGCTGATTTGTCTGGTGTCAATACTTGGCAACATACCGTAAATCATCAATTTAAGACAGATCTCTATATTATAGCTGTTTGGCGCATAATTAAAGGTACACCCATGCAACACCAGGCATATATAGCAAGTTCAAAATAAAATTCAATCTTTTGAAATGAAATTCAAGTATAAAAAAAACCCAATAAGATGTTGCCTTTTAACTTATGAGAAATTCGATGAAAATTAATGACTAAACAAAGACTATTATTTTGTTTACACAGAATGCTTAAGTCAAAAATCTTGTTCTCAAAAGCACACACTTAAAAAACTTTACATAAAATGTATACCATTTTATTAGATATGCTATTCAAAATGTTTGTATAATGTCAGTTTTAATAAAGTTTGGCTATAATATGTTAGAGTAACTTTTTGGGATGTTATTTTATGTAAAATTGTTCATATATTGCAGATATGAAAAAGAGGAAGTAAATCTTTCAGATTCATACATCAAAAAGATAATTTTATGCTACAAGGCAAGTCATTCTAGATATCTTTTATGATACAAATTAATTATTAAACAGCATTGATAAAATTTGAATTTTTAAATCAGTTTTGTTTTATACTAGAATTTTTCATTAACATTATTTGTTCTATCTTTTTACTGCATATCAAAACTGCTAGTAGTATCATCAAAAAGTACTTAAAAAAGACGTAGGTACTATAACATTTGTCCCTAATGGTTTCAAAAACCTTTATACAATTTTATACAAATTTATCTTGGAATGAGTGAGAATAGAATTAAATCCCTATTAACTTTTAAAGATAACCTATAGGTTTAGTGAATACACCAAAAGCCTTAGACATAATCTCTTTGCTTCAGGGGTACACATACGTAGACCTTTGTAGAATTCACTTCACCTAAGAAGCCTTCAAAAAGTGTAAAAAAAGAAAACTTCACAACTTCATTTTACAATTTTTCTTAATAATAACTTTTCTATTATAAACTAGAATGTTTAAGCTTTCCAAAAATACTGATACCGAAGCAGCTGATTTATAAATTGTGTTAAAAAATAACATAGCAAGAGGGCCAAACAAATTTTTGAGGTCTTGAAAAAATGCAAAAACAGTCTTGCAAAGTTTTTTCAGCTGTTAATCTGTAAGACATTTTGGATTAAAACAAACGTTAGAATATATATTATCAATCACAAAAAAAACTAACAGAGATTGTTTATTCGTAGCACAAAAATGTGTATTTTTACCGCTCAAAACCTCAAATTCCACTAAATTGATGTGATCTCAGCAAAAATTCAACGTTAATTGTTTCGATGCATGCAAAACATACTTTGAAATGTGTAAATGTTTGAAATATATATTTATGTAAAGAATATATGAGTAAGATTATTTTCAGGAGTGAAAATATAAAGTAAACACTTTTAGTTCTTGATTGACTTTTAAGAAGAAAAAGTTTTTTAATGATGCCCAGAGAATTTAAAGTATCTTAAACCTCTTTGGTAAATTGACTTCTTAGCATTTAAGAGGGATGGTCAATCTTATAGATCTAATAATGCATTTATTTTGGAATTACATGGGAAAGATCTTAAATCCGATGACAAAATGTATCTCAAAAACTTCAACTCTCATCTCTTATTGTGGCATATCAGCATGTTTCCCAAACGATCCTTCATTAATGCGCATTAGTTATGGATTTGTTAATACTTTTTACTTTAAGATCAGAAGGAAAGCACACAGTATAAAATTTCTCTGCGACGGCAGCAGTATTAACTTTTTAATATAAGGAGAAAGTTTAAGGCATTTATATTATCTTTGCCTCATATTAATTATGTGAATACTTCTTAGGATAGAATGAACACATTAGAGCACTTAACTGGACCTGATATGGAATATCTATGGACAACTGTAGAATGGGATGACATTTTGGAAAAAATTGCAACGCTGAAAATTCAAGATTCTGTTTTATCAAGTAATGTAATTTAATTTATAATTCTCCCTTAAATTGGAAATAATTATTACCATCATATTTATTATAATAATTGTTGATTTAAGTTAATAAAATTTTTTAAGGACTTTTGTGAATTTTTAATTCGCTTGCAAAGAATCCAATAGTTTTATCTCCAAAAACACCAGTAAAATTATGGGTGATTAACATTAAAGTTAGCAATATGTCACTGGTATGTTTTGAATAATATTTAAAACCCTCTAGACATGTAATAGAACTTTGTGCTTTACTCACAGCACATTTCTTTTTGCCAATATTATTTTTTACCACTTTCATGTTTATTTAAATTATATTTTAATATTATGTGAATTATTCATTATTTTAAGTCCTTTCTGGAAACATTATTTTTTTTATCTACATTGTCTTTATCTACGTGTTTTTTATCTCTAACATAACATCTCATCATATTAGCTTATTCCAATGTCAAAGAGCTTTTACATAATGTCTTGCGACTAATAGTCATTACGATTTTAGGTTTGAAAACTGTCAGCAGAATTTTGAGTAGCATGCCAGAATCTGAATTTACTGGAGAAAAGTTAAATGTAAAACTTAAGGATATGTGTAAAGAGTTAAACTTGAAGTATTCTGCACTCATGAGAGCATTGCGTGTTCTTTTAACTGCTCAAAAGGTAAGAATTTTAATATTTCATCACAGTACTAATTCAAAGTATAAAATGTACTCTTTTGAATCGGAATCTGTGGGCAGAGTTAGCGTTTGGTTAAATGAACGTCACACTAAAAGTAGTTATACCATGGCCCCTCACCCAAGGGCGGATCCAGGGTGACAATTTGGGGGGGGGGGAACTTATAATAAATAAAAATTATTTTTAGTTAAAATTATTTTTAATTACAATTATTTTTAATTACAATTATTTTTAATTACAATTATTTTTAATTACAATTTTTAATTACAATTATTTTTAATTACAATTATTTTTAATTAACATTGTTTGGATTAAAATTAATTTTTAATTTATTTTTCCATTGTAAATGCAGTTTTTTACTATTAATTTAGTATGTATTACTAATTACTTTTTATAAGCATTAATTAGTTTGTATTTTACATAACTCATATTTGCATTATTTAATAGATAATTAATGTCTTATTTTTTAAATAAAAATGGGGTTGTTTCACGGAGAATATCTGGCAATAGCTCTGCGGTTTTGTTTTCATGTCTCCCGAATTACTGTTGTTTTGGTATTCGGGAGTGAGTTTCCGAAGAGAATATTTTAGTTGTTAATTTTTTTAAATTCCAACTTCTTTCAATGCAAGTTTTCCTTGATAAATGATTAAAACAACCAACAGTGCAGCAAGAAGTTGTAATTTTAAAAATAACAAAACTTAGAAAACTCAATTTCGAATAGCAACAAAAGTAATTTGAGAGACATGAAACAAAACCGCAGAGCTATTGCCAGATCCTCCGTGAAACAACCCTATTAATAGTAACAATTAAGAAAAATTTAATTATAGAATATTTTTATTTAAAATTTAACTACTTAGATAATTTAAATCACCTGATTTGTTGTACAGAAATTAAACGACAAGCTTCTGTTATTAAATTTAATTGTAAAATAATTTGTGTATAAATCATTTTACATTTACTTAGTTTATAAAAACAGTAGTATATTTAACATATTTCAAAACTTAATTATTTAACTATACTGGTAGTTAATGAACACATTTAATTAAATAGTAATTATTAAAATATTAATCAATATTCTATCTAATTTTTAAAAAAAAAAACCTTCTTGATTTGTATGAGAAGTTTATATATCCATTTTAAATAACTACAACTATGGCAACCAGTCGCCAATAGCCCTCCTATAGCTCTAGTGCGACGATAATTCAACATAACCCTAATCATTTATGTCGTTAAAATATATAAAAATAGTAGCTAGTTTTTATAAAACATGTACTTAAATTTTAAACAGCAATTAAAATGTAATGAAAACAGAATGCTTATTATAAATATTAAATACAAATACATCTCAATGAAATAAATGTTAATCGTGCAACAAATTGCAGTTTTGATGCATTATCATTAATCTCGTTAATCATTTTAATATCATTGAGTACAGGAAATGTCAGAAATTTTTATAAATTGGAACTTACTCATTGATTAGATGAAGAAACCCCCTAAAAACAATTTTTCTTACTCTTACTCGCATGACATCTATTTTGCTCCTATGAAATGTAATTGAGACATACGAGACCGAAGGCGCGAAAAACTCCGATTGAAGCATTGAGTCACCTGCTTAGACGCCACATTTATTCCAAAAGAAAAAAACAACCACCCGTAATATGGTCTCTTTGGTTATCAGTTTAAAAAATCCAAGTAAAAAAATCAAAATCTTGTTCGCACGAAACAAGTAATTCATAAAAAAAAACCAGTAAAAATGAAAAAAAAATCGACGCCACACCACACGATATTTTTTCAGACTTGCCGTTTTCTTATTGTAACCGATCCAACGCGTTTTTCCGTTTTCTTCAAAACACAAGCTTTAAAAAAAACACAAAATTATAGTGTTATACAAAAGCCGTAAGATTTATTACGCCAGCTGCAAATGTTTAGACATTTTTATAATTTTATAGAACGATTTTTAAATGAAATTCATAATATTGGTCATGTTGGCTCCACCGTTCGTCATCGGTAGTTTGCTTTTTAAGTATACTATAGTTTAGTTTAGTTTGAAATATCGTCGCACTAGAGCTACACGAGCGCTATTGGCGACAGGCGTCATAATTTAGAACCACAGTCAGGTCACGGAGCCGACATCTGAGTAGGCACCCAACGCAACCGTTAAGGTAGACATCGTACGCAGCGTCGGGATTTTGGAGCATATTTAACGTGTACCCCCTCTACACGGGGTATTATTCGTCGGACATTTTTGGCTGCGCGGGCCGTTTATAGGTTGGCAGATATTTTGGCGATGTCCGGACCCGAACCGGGGACCTTCTGTATACAAGGCGAACGCCTTAACCGACTGGGCTCCCCAGCCCCTTAAGTATGCAATAACTTTAAGGTTTCGGTTAACCGTCTTTATACCTTTATGGTCAAAACATATATTATTAGGGCTCTTTGGAAATTTCTATTGTTGACAAAATTTTAAATTGACTACATTAATTTGTGTCTGACGCGTAACAATAAACATACTCATTCATACTCACTACAGATACTTTACAGTAGAAATTACGATAGAAAAAAGCGCGAAAAACTCCTAACTTATAGTACACTTATTTCACTTGTATTAAGCAAAATAAAAACCCTAAAAATGAAATTAAAAAAATAGTCATAGTGGAATTTCTTTGATTTATTAACGAACAAATTGCACTATTATACTTGAAAACGAATTCAAATATATCTGTCAATATTTTATTTCTATGTTTTTTTTATACTTCCTTCCTATTCGAGAGGATAGCCGTCGTTTATCGGCGCCATAAAAAATGTATCTAAAATCTTATTCCCGCCAAAATTGCGATTGGCTTAAAAATAAATCCGAAGGGAAGGGGGGGGGGGGATAGTTTTTATTTCTTTTTTTTAACATTGCGTAATAACCTGTTCCCCCAAAGCGCCCGAGCTGTAATATTTTTTTCATGTTCTAGTTCTAAGTTGAGAATGCAACGAGTTGTAGTATAAATATAAATATTTGTAAAAAATAAAAACATTTCTTTACAAGTCGATTCTATCTAGTATGAATTTTAAGATTTTGGGGGGGGGAAATGTCCCCCTTTTCCCCCCCCCCGTGGATCCGCCACTGCCCTCACCACAACTGAAATGAGATAATTGGCATACAAGTCGGCCCAAGCAATAGGTCTTAAGTTTCAAAACACAAATGGGGGTTAGAGAAAAAAAAACAGAGAAAGAATGGCTTTATGGATTTGTGAAGCATCATAGCTTTCTCTCCATTCAAGCTTTTGAAGCAACCAGTTTGGCTCATGCTAAAGGCTTCTACACGACAAGTATATTCATAGGTTAGTTTGAAATATCATCGCTCTAGAACTACACTAGGGCTATTGGTGAACAAGTATTCAGAAAATGTTTAATAATGTAATTGAGATTCTTTTGAGTCTCAAGGTATATTTAACGGTGATGGAACCGGCTGCATGACAGTTCAAGTTCCTCCTTGAGTAATTTCTCAGAAAGGTAGTAAACAAGTTATTCTGGTGGCTTCTGCAGAAAGAGGAAAAACAGTAAATGTGTGCAACTTTATATGCTGCCGGTGTCTAGGGGTATGTGGAAAGAAACTAAGCAATTCTTCCTCGTGATGGCAGTTTATTTCAAAGAAAAATGCATAATAAAGTATAAGTGAGACTGTTAAGCCTTGTTAGCATCTCGCCGGCTTTTTTTGCTGCGGAGCACAGATAGAGGATACAGCCGGAAAAGAGATTGTCTAATTGCTTGGCACAGATTATACAAGTGGCGCTGCATTCGTGCATGATTAAAAAGGTTACAGTTAAAGGGTTATAAAGTTATAATAGCCGTTGCAGACAAGGGGCATCTGGACATTTATAATATAGGCGCTTCAAGAAATACTGTTCCCCTGCATTTGTTTTCCCCCTCGGGCCACACAATCAGCCTTTTTGTTGAATGAGAACCAGAAGTTAGGCAAATCAGGTCAGATGACAACAGAGATAAGGTGAGATAAGGTCGAACGGATAAGGTCACCCCCTTGATGTCAGTGTTTATGCACCTTTCAAAACCCGTTACAACAGAGGTTTAAATGGCTGGATGATCTCCAATCCTGGAAAAATAGTCTTACAACACCATTTGTGGTTGAGGATGCTTTCTTAGAATCCATGACACCAAAAAAAATTCTGTCTGGCTTCAAGTATACTGGGATATCTTGGATAAGGAATGTTCGTCGTATCTTACTGAGCAACAAGCTGGAGCCCTTCAAGCGTAGCAGATCTGACTGAGCCTTTCAAATGTAGCAGTGATGCTGGATGTTGTCCCCCACCCTATTCTAAAGCCTCTCCCAGAAAACCTAGTAAGCGTAGGAAGAATCAAAGGGGCTGAAAAATCCTGACAAAAACAATGGAATAGATAAGACACCAGCTGGGAATAACTTACAAGAGAAAATTTTCAAAGAAACAGAAAAATTGTTGTATGGTAACTGAAAGTTCAAGTAGTTCTGTTGATATTTTTCTGCCAGTAAATTCATCAATTCTACCAGAACAGAGCTTTGAGACTACTAATTGCAGGGATAAATAATTTTGTATTAATAAAAGTTGCTGGAAAAGCAATGTTATGTTGGGTTCATTTCTGAAATACGAAGAATTCCATGTACATTCTATAAAGAAAAACTATTTTTAAATTCATGTATTCTGCAAAAAAAGCACAAGTATTGGAAAAATTAAGAAATTAGTTAAACTACCCACTCCAGTGGTAAATATTAAAAAAAAACAATGCAAGAATCCTTGATTTTCAGTTTTAACTTTGATTTTTCATTTTCACCTTTCAATATGAATTTTTTTTTTAATAAAATTTCATTTTGTATAAGTATATGGAATTGGCTTTCAAAATTTATTTTCAGGTGTTTACCAAATTCCTTTTCCATTTGTTCAAATCTTAAGACAGCATTTACCATGTCCCAATTTTTTTGTGTGTTAAGTGTTTAACAATAGAAGAGCTTAGTGGAAGAAAGTGCTAAGTGACATTTTTAAAAAAATTGGATTTTTGTGTCAATGAACATGTTATTCCCTTCTTTAAAGATGAATTCATGAAAAGGGTGAATCTTGGGTATTTTTTTACCTTTTGTAAGTGCAAACAAAAAAACTTTAAAGCTGATTTTCACCTTTTTGTTAATTATGTTCTTCCACTAAGCTCTTCAATTATAATATGGTAATGTTTTACCATTTGTTTGATTTTTTTAATAAATGAGAAAGTTCAGTTTATGACCTTGTAAAAAAAAATTGCATTTTAGCTGATATACAGTGATAAATAAAAATAATTAGCCTCCACTCCCCTAAGCTTTTTAGTATTAACATATTTAAATGTAGATTATTTTTCTTGGAAGGATAAAATTTAGTAATTGAATGAAAGATCAGATTAAATTAAGAACCAATTAAGTTTTTTAATTGTATTACATAATATTTCATATTTGCTTTAGGATGGACCTGGGGTTGCAGAAATATTGGAAATGTTGGGACAAAAGCGAACTCTAGAAAAAATTAAATTTGTAACAGAAAAATTCGAGAATCAAAGAAAATCAAGTATATGTAATACATAATAAATATTTATTAAAAAGTACAGTGACAATGATTAAAAAAAAACTTGCAGCAGCTATGAAAAAAAGGACACATAATTTCAGCTGTTAGACATGCAAATGCAATAAAACATCACACAAATTATCAAAACAATATTTTTTATATATACTGAGATTTTAATTTTCATTTGATTCAGCTAACGCAACTAAATATTCTTTAAAACAAAGATTAATAATTTTAAGTTAAGAAAACTGTGTCGTGTGAATTTTTTTTAATGATAAATATGAATATTTACTCCAGAAATTTGGTATTACAACTTTTTTTTAAAAGAAAATATCACAGCTACAAAAAAATTTGATTTTTTATAAACAGAATATTAGTTAAAGAGAAGAGAACTTTTAAACACACATTAGAATTTTTAATTTATTTTAACACATAGAACATCCGTGCAATTAAGCTATCCGTAAAGTTTCATAAATAAGCAGACATGCATCCGAATAAATTATGATAAGTAAAAGAGTTTATCTCAAAGGATTAGTAAATACAAAACATCTTTTCATAATTTTATTGCTTTAAAGTTTAGAAAAATACTTGACACTTCTTGAGCGTTACACTTTTATTTATTTTGTACTTTTATATTGAAAACTAACAATAGATAACTTATGACTCCACTTTTCTAATATTAGTCCCTACAGTTGAGTCTTGCTTGATCCAAACAAAACCTTAGTACCCTAGTTCCTTTTTAGGTTGACACATATTGAATGCTTCTTCAGGCTAATCAGACCTAGGCAGGTAGGTCAATGACAGTATCTACAAAAATGACTCGAGCTATTTTTCTTTCAAAGCACTTGAACAGTGATTGTATCAGAAAAGAAATGGTAGTGCAGTATAACCCAGTTATAGCGTCATTCAAGGGACCGTGATGTTTATGATGTAACAATCAAGTAACATTATAAACAACGTTGAATATTAAGTTTAGTAAATTACGTTAAATACGAATTATGAACGCATTACTTATTAAAGTTATAAAAGGACATCCATTGAATAAATTTAAATATGTGTTATTAGTAGTACTTTAATTTCTCATCCTGTCAATAATTTTTCAGGCAGGAAATATATTTCAACTTTGACAACTTTTCGCATCATTTGGCGAATAAAATAAAATTTTAAGAGAAAAAAAATTTCTTTAAGAAGTCATTTTGGATATCATGTAACTATATTTTTATAATGTTAATAAACAAAGAGGTTATTAAAAATTTTAGATGTAAGCAAGTTACTATAACATTAAAGTCTATGGGAAATTCAAGAAACCAAACATTTATGGCTTTATAAACAAGTTGTAACAGAGTTTGACTGTGTAGACTAAATGTTTGGTCGAATGAGTCCTGATCGACTGCTGGTCTCCGAACCAAAATGCATCTGTGTTAATCCAATAAAAAAAACATTTTTTAAGCCACATTTCTCGGACTGTACTGAGTATTTTTGCAAACGTGTTTTTTTAATGATAAATGTAGCTGACTTAAAGTTTTCTATAATCCCACGTCCCTTTAAAAACGGTTCGAATATTTTTTCTAATTTTCAATAAATAATTTTACACAAAATATTCATACCAATTCCAAAGCGTGGAATTATAGACGTCCGTAAATCAGCTACGTTTATCATATAAAAAAAAACTTTGTAAAAATAATCAATATAGCCAGAGAAATGTGGCTTAGTAGATATTTTTTGCCGCCATTGGATTAACACAGAGCCACTTTGGTTTGGAGACCCGCGGTCAATCAGGCTCATTCGCCCTTAGGAGGAAGGGGGGATACCAGGGATGTAAACTTTCACCTTGGTTTAATAAGACAATCATAATCTGTCTTAAATAAAATAGAGCTTGGATTTGCAAGACTCTACTTCTATCATTAAAATATAAATAAATTACAAAACGAATTTCAACTGTACTACTCCTTCTAAACAAGGAACTAATCTTTAACACCAGCGCAACTTTTTAACTAAAATATAAATAAAAAAGACCAGAACCATAATTAAAACAATTCTATCACAGTTTGGTTGTGTTGCGTTCTTCTCCTTTTAAAGGATCAGCAAATCGCTTGTCTGTCGGAGAGTAGGCATTTTTGGGGTCGCCATATCCGAAAGCTTTCTTCTGTGAAATTCGGTTGAAGTAAGGGCACGTTTTCAGGTGGTTTGCCATGTTATTTTTTCCGTCGATTGTCCATGTATGTATGGGGGAGAAATGAGAACTGAAAAACCATCTCTGGAAAAAATAAAAGTTTTAATTAAATACGTTTTCAAACCTAACACAAGTCATAAGATTTTAGTTATTATTCCAGCAATTGAGTGTTTTGATAAAGGAAATGACAGGCTGAATTATTAGTTTTTAGGCATGAGAAGCAAGTCAGTTGTTAGCTTAATTCTTATTAAGTAGACTTAAAAATTCTAGAATAAAATCCCAATAGCACTACTGCAAGGAAGTCAGTTGTTTTTGCTGTTGGACAACTTTGTTTAGTTTTTTCTGTACTTTAATCAAAATAAAAATGTAAAAGGGTCATGAAATTTTAGAAAATGACATGTTTTAAAGCCTTTTCGGTAAAAAATTTCAACTAATACACCCATTTACATAAGGAATTGTTAGGTTAGAGTTGAAACTTTCCTTTACTAATTTTGATTTATTTAAACAGAAATCTTACCCAAATATGCATTGGATTTTTATTAGTGTGATAGGCTTTTTTAAAATTTAATTCCATTAAAAATAGATCCTATTAATCCTACCAGTCCACATTGACCTATTTAAAGTAAAAATATGTTATTTTAATCAATTTCATTAGCAAATTTTTTCTAGCAAAATATTTTGCTAATTTTAATTGCTAAGCTCATTCAAAGCACAAATATGTCTACAAATTAAATTGTCTATGTACAAACAGATGTATAGTAATTCCTCCTAAAAGTCTTATAGGGTTTAAACAACTATTATATTCTTAAATCATAAAAAAAAAAATATCCTCACATAATTTGAATAGATCAAAGCTTACTTTGTTCTTTGAGGTTCTCCAACAAATTTTATTGTCTTTAGTCTTGTGTTTTTCCCATTTCAAATGAACTAGACCCCTGTCTTTAAGAACAGTTGAGCAGATATCACGAAATAAGGTAGATGTTAAAGATAAATTAGAAAGACTGAAGCTGTCAAGGAAACGGACAATGTGCTGCAACACCTAAATTTACAAAATTTGTACCATATTAAACATGACAAAAAAATTATTTTTTTAAACAATTACATTTTAAAGATTTTGTATACTTACATCGAACGGTAAGTCCACCAATTGGTGATTTTGAAGGCAAGTCCAATTTGGTGATTTTGAGCTGAAAGTCAAATTTTATTTTTAAAACTATTAATTTGAAAATTGTTATTAAATGTTTTGAACACATAATGTCTTAGGTGTATATCTTGTAAAAATAAGCATGACATATTCACATTGAGACTACTCGTAGTCATTCTCAACAACATAAAAAAAATAAAATAATTGGTGTTCAAGACTTTAAAATTAAATAACATTGAGTTCAACTTGGTTAACAGTTGGAATAATAGTTTTGCTATAAATCCTCAAGTACACTATTTTCATCATGAAGGTTTATTGGTTCGAGTTAAAGTCCTATATTCCAACCGAGACTAATAAACCTATAGGAATTTTTTTCATTCTCCTTTAAAATAGAAATTATAGAAATATATGAATAATACTAACCTAAACTTTTTACCAATAAAAATTATGATACTAGCTAGTTTCAACATATGTTAACCCTTTGAGGGATATGAACGTATAAACCTACACCTGACTGTCAGGTTTTCCAATAACACACAATATTTTAAAAATAAAACTATCAGTTATAATTTTACTAAATTTTAAAATTTCAAATAAGTATAATCATTATTAACAATCATATGCTACAGAAATAAAATTTTAAAATTTAAACACATTAAATTTTAGTAAATAATTTAAATTTTAATCTCATAAAGAGAAAACAAAATTACACTTCAGCCACTTTGCTTCTCCCTCAGAGGGTTAAACAAGTTTTTCTAAATCAGTTTACCACAATTTTATTTAAGATTAAAACCTTAACATCAAAAAACAATTATCGGACAAGTAATAATTTAATTAACAAAATTATATTCTGTACCTGTTGAAAACTGTATTCGAAGAATCTTCTTCTTTGGAATAGGCAATTCCAAAACTTTCTAAGGTTTCATTATAAATAATGCGAGAATCATCAGGAAGTGGGTTGAATCGCTTCCTAGCGAATTTGCAGCCATATTGAGCTAGGGGGCATCTCTCTACAAGCCAACCATTTAGACCTCCATGGATTTCTGAATGCACATTTTTGTAATGCCAGGCATACTCATCCCGTCTGAATTCCTATTTTTAAAAAAAAAAAATGACTGTCGTATATTGTACTTTGATGGGCTTTATCCACAAATAAATGACTGTAATTGCAAATAGTAGATTAAAATAGTAAATTCAATGTTCGATGCTGCAATTTGAATTTAAATTCTACCCCAAAGATAATATGGATGTTTAGCAAATTGCTATAGCCTTATTTTTTGATTTATGTGATATTTTATTTTTATAACTTACTTCTTAGTATAATTTTTTAAAAACAAAATCCGGATTTTTTTATCCAGTCTTGTAATTGGGATCTGCGCTACAGTATAAAAATAAAACTTTTGTATGAGCAAGTAAATTTTGACAGTTGCAAGAGATCATGCTAATTTATGATTATAGAGATATTGATAAACTATTTTCAGTAAATTACTGTGCCATAAAATACATTGAAAGCAAATAAAATATATATAAGTGCATTTATCAATAAGAAAAAGTTATTATAATTGTTAAAATGCCATTAGTAAAATCAAACAGCTATTTCAAAACCTAAAATACCTTAACCACTATAACTAAATCCGAACAAACATTGGTTTCGAATTAGCTCTTCAATTCTAACCATACCTATTTAATGGCATTCATCACGTCTGACCATTTTAACCCAAAGAGTTCTGTACTATTTTAAAAATCCAAAGTAGCTACTTCTAACAATACATATGTAATAGCATTCATCAAATGCAGTTTTGATTTATAGTTAACTATTTTACTAAAGAATTCGATAGAATTTTATTATTTTCGATCACTGAAAATGAAACATAAGGTAAGGAACAGTATTGTGACAGGATCGAAAATAGAGAGAGGAGATAGTGTTTTTTACACGTTTAGGAGGGTGCCGATTCTAAAAAAAACCATTGACATTGGTCTGTTAGTCAGACTGTCTGTCTGAAACTCTACAGCTCAAAGAGCTACCGACTTCAAATTGGTACAGGCGTTCCTAATACCTGTCGAACATCATAATAAGATTTGAGAAAATGGCGCATGCGCTAAGGTTAGCTGCCATGGAACTTTTTGGTTTTAAAGGTAGTGGCAAAAACAAAAAATCTACAGGTTTCAAATTTGGGAAATGATTTCCCAGTACCTGTTGGACGTCATAATAAAGTTTTTGAGAAAATCAAGCATGAGCAAAGTGTAGCTGCCATAGCATTTTTTTGTTTTAAAAGGTATGGAAATTACCTTAATGATTTTTAATTACCATCATATGTATTGGTATATTGAGTCTTAAATTAAATCCACGTAGTGTTACACCCCTAGTTTAAAAAAAAAACATTTACCTGACAACACAAAAATGTATACATAAAATTCGAAGGTGGGTGCTGCGACCTTGCCTCAAGGTTAAGATCCAGCCCCAATGGCAAGCACCAAGGCGGTGATGAGGAGGGGTTCTTGAACTTCAAATCCAGGATTTGACAAGCCACACTCTGGTGACCTGCACAACCACTACCGAGGTACTTCTCTGCTGGGTCCACAGCAATATAAATAGATCCCTCTCCTGGTACAATAAAAACAATGTTTATGAAATGTTTTTGTCATATCTCACTTTGCTTAAGATTTCAGTATACGGTTAGTTGCTGCCTTGAACAGTTATATGTCTGAACAAAAATAACAGGCCAAATTTTTTTTAAACCCTCAATGGGCAGGCAATAAGCAACAGAAATGCTAAATAAAAATAAATTCTTTCGTGAGCTTTTATTGATGACACCACGTCAAGTGGGAACAAAGGACCAATCTGAGCACTGATCGCAAGAAGAGGAAGAATGAATGATGGAAGTAATTTCATCATGAACATGCCCATAGTTACAACAAATGAAGAAGTGTAGTAAAGATTAGGTATATTTCAGAATAAATTTTGTCATTTTTATATATGCGGCAGTTAAACTTACACTGGACAGATTGGATTTCTTAAAAGAAAACTATGGCACAAAAGTATTTTTTTATTGACTGAAAAATCCATAAGAATTTTTAACCCGGCAGCACTCGCAAGGGGGTCTATCAGACCCCACGCACATTCATGTTTCGAATTACCCAACTTCTCAATTTTTAAAATGGGTTAAACCCAGAGTAGCTGCCTTTAAGGTCACCCACTAAGGAAAGGAATGATTATCTTTCACATTCCAAAAGCGGTTTTAGTAGAATTGTGGTTTTGGGGTGTGAAAGACCCCATGCAAGTGCCTGAGGTTTTTCATTCTAGTTCAAATTGTCACGCTACTTGTCCTACAATGAGGACACGGAAAGTATGCGAAAATTGTTAGCAGAAGTTTCTTCGGACGATAAATCTAAAAACGAATCAGAAGAAGAAGCTGGTGATGCTATGGATAATGATGATATGACAATTGATTATCGCTCTTGTTCCGATGGTGAGTCTAATGAATTTTTAGAAAATGAAGACATTACTAGTGATCCTGTGGATACGATCGGTGAAGTGATAAATTATGTGGGTCATAATTATAATTCCGATACCGAAACTTCTTCATAAATACCTTAAATATTTGTTAGAAAATAGCTTTTAAGTAAAAATTGTGCAAGTTTTGAACGTAAAAGTGATATTTGAAGGAAATTCAGTGCTGGGGTATAAAGAACCCCCTTGCGAGTGAAGGTGTTTCTCTTAGGCTATGTCCTGACTACGCCACAAAGGCAACAAAACTTGGCGACTTGGCAGAGTCAACCACCATGCTATTGCATTGCTTGGCGCGCTTGGCGGTTGCCAAATTTTGTTGCTTTTGTGGCGTTTGATGTCGTAGTGAGGACATAGCCTCAGGAGCGCGAGAGCTGTCGTGTTAAATAATAACCATGAAAGAATCAGTCAGTTAGCATCAAGGAACATTTTTCATATTGTCTTTTTTTAAAATGTTCAAATTAGGCAGAAAAATAATCTGCATCAAGTAAAATAATTATAATGGTATTATGTAACTGTAATTTTTAAAATCTATTTATAAATACATTCCATGTTTTAAAATATCAAAACTAATTTTTAAAAAATTGACTGGAGCTTTTCTATAAGCAAATTCTTGAACAAGCAAGGGTTCAATGTTATAAGCGAAAATATCTGCATTTAGTTTTAATTTTTTTTTATTAAATATGAAAGTACTGTTAAGTATAATTATAGATAACAGCACTAGATTACTGTATTTCAGAAAGAATGGTGCCAATATTTAGCACAAAAGATGTAGTGCTTTGTCTCAAAAGTACAAATAGTTCTCAAATCAAATTGCTTTTTTTTTAAAAAAAATTCAGAAACAAGATTAAAATTACAGGATGAGGATGACATAAATATAAATGAAGTTCTTAAATAATGCAAAAAAGTTTAACCTGAAGACTTGTGGTAGACAATGGTCCCAAATTGACTTAGTTGGAGGACATCATCTAGACTGCAATGAGGTAGGTCAGAGTTGGGCAGAAGGATTTTGGTTTGAACACCGTTTTCTGATGTCTTGAGTTTGGAAGTTGTAGATGTTTCTTTTGTGTCCTGAGAAATAGAACAATTGCGTAATATATTTTAGTGCTTTTAATACTATGAGATCAATAAAATTCTTATTTAATTTAGCTAATAAAGCAATTTTTTTTTCAAAACTATTCTTCCAAGTGTGTTGCAAATATTAGATCATGAATTTCTTTGATTTTAATTTTAAATAATCATAAGCAAATAAATGTAGATAAAAAGTTTCCATTTATTTTTACTTATTTTTGAAAATTTAATTTGAAAAAAAAATATTTAATTTGAAAATCATATTTATTCTTCATTTATATTTAATGTTTTTCTGAATGTTATTTTACTATTTTTATTACAGTCAATTTAATTCTTAAAGAAATAATTTTAAGATGTACATTTTTGATTCTCAGAATATTTATTATGTAGCTTGCCAGATATATTTAGTAAAACTATTTGCATATGGAATATTAGAGAGCCATTAAACTGAAAATGTTAGTAATGATCATATTGAAGACAAGATTACATATACAAACCATCATTTTGTTGTTAACATCCCCAGAATTTTCTTTATCTGACATTTCTCCCGATTCTATAAATGCTGTGTTTAATCCTTCTGATTCTATGAATGCTGTATTTAACAATGAACCTGCTTGAGCATTGTTACTCTTATTGTATATAAAGTCATTTTTGGCTGCTTCTTTACAAGTTTTACAAAGCTCTTTGCATACACTTTCTTCCAAACCAGGTGGATAGCTGAATTCCCTAGAATTTTGCCATTTTCGGAAAACCTAAAAAAAAAAAATTATAAAGAGTCATTCATTTAGTTAAAAGCTTAAAATTACAGTTTAGAAATGTGGTTTTTTTAGAGACTATGATATACTTAATTTTTAAAATGGAAAGTTTTTTAGATTGGTGAATTTGTTTGTTGTAGGGACATTCTAAATATGAAAATCCTTAAATCTGTAAGATTATTTGCAAGTTTTAAAAAAATAGTGAAATTATAAGTTATTTTGTTGGCAAAACTGAAGAATTTACCTAATAAAACAAATGAGCAACTATTTTAAAACTTTTCTTTATTTACAGATCTAGGGGAGGGGGATGGGGTCGATTCTTAATCACAGCTTAGATAGTTGCTTTGAGGAAGACAAGAGTATATTGTTATCTAGTGCGAGTGTTAGTTAAATAAATATATTTATCTTCTAAGAAGCTAAAAAGGAAATAAAAACATTACAACTTAACTAGACTTATGTATAATTTAAAAAAAAAATTGTTTTACCACAATCAAGTTATTAAAAATTAGAAATTTATTTTGTAATTTTCATCTATCTGAATTTAGAATTAATTTTTCTTTATGAAATTTATAAAACACAAAAGAGCATTAGATACCCCATAGAATTCCTACACAGTAATCATAAAAATAAAATTACAGAACATAGGTTAGATAATTGGTCCCTTCTTATTTGTAAAATGAAGAAAGGAGGGTTCGGAGATAATACAAAGTTATTTTAATGAAAGAAAACATAACACACACAAATAGTAAGTATGGAACACCAAACTGTGAATTCTCTTCAAAAGAGATCATAGCAAATAATCTTAAAACGTATCAGAGGAAAGAGTAAAGGATTGAAGATTCTCACAGCGCCTGGGAGAAGCACTCAATTCTGGACAATAATAAAAAATACTTCAACCAAAACTAAAAAACTTAAATTCAAACCCAATTCCTCCTTACCCATAAAGAACTCGAAGCACTTATTGTAAACTTCTGATTGGTGACCGGCAAACCTTGAGAAGCCGCCACACACCACCTTCTTAACATCCGCTGATCCCTCATTGCAAGAGCCACATCCAAATGACTTCTAATTAATGGATCAAGCTGGCTCTGGACACTGGTCATCTTTTTGTCATGCAAATGTATTGGCCATCTGTCCCATTCTTCAGAGCAGTGAATGATGCTGGCTGGGCAGGAGATTAAGTGCTTGCTGCGGTATTTGCGGCATAGGATGGCTGGGCAGCCGTATTCTGCGTTGATGCAAGGTACCTAAAAGGGGTGTATTATAATTTATAAATAGATATACAAAAATTGTCAATCCACAACAGGCCAGCAAGATTAGCAAAGTATAAATGATAATGAACATTTTCAGATCAATTGGACAGTAAGAATAAAGCCAAAATCGATTACAGAACTTGACCAATTTTTGCTGACTGAAAAATATATCAGTGTAAAAAAAAAATCTGTAATATACAAAGGTGTGAAAAATTCCCAGAAATTTTAGTAGTAAATATAAACTAAGACAGGTTTAATGACAAACGAATTATTTATCTAATTTCAACATATAAAATTTTTAACACAATAATATATGTAAATTTTCAACAATAATTTCCAATGGTTTTGGTTATAAAACATATTTTAAACAAAAAAGAGGATTGACATTTACTGAAAGAAGTACTGCCCATTGCAAAAACAAAACTTTTCCAAGAATATAAAGAGCAATTTTTTAAACATAAAACAATATAATCTCGTTTTAGCAGAAGTATTTTTCTTGAACAGTTCACATGAATGTAGGAGCAGGGCAACACTCTATGCCTTTACCTGACCCTGGACCAAAAGGCAAAATCTGCTAACTCGTCAAAAAATTCTCATTTTAAGAATACAATCGGAAAAAAAGTTCATATGAATTTTGAATTGAACGGCTGTTTTCCTAACAAAAAAGAATATTTTTAAATACTTGGGAATTTAACTTACAACATTTTGATTTAATAGCTGGACAAATGCTAGTTCCTGGATAAATATTTTGTTCAGCCTCAACTAGATTGGGGCCTGGTAGGAAGTAAAGTTACCTAAGAATATTTTTAAATACCTGGGAATTTAACTTATCAATATTTTGATTTAATAGCTGGACAAATGCTAGTTCCTGGATAAATATCTTGTTCAGCCTTAACTAGATTGGGGCCTGGTAGGAAGTAAAGTTACCTTTTCATTCATACACAGTAGCTTGTGTTCTTTATTCTTGCACGCATGATACTTGGCTCCACACTCCAATGGACAACTCATTATATTGCAGCTTTCCCCAGGCTTTGGCGAAACTGTGCATTTTACCAGTTTAAAACACTGCATGCAATGTGGGTGAATATCTTCATCAATCATTTCTATGCTGGTTAAATGAACAGCAGTACCTAAAACAAGCCAACAGTTTAAATTAGTTAAAACGGATTAAGATTAAACTACGTCTTTACAGAGGTTATTATCAAAGGCTTTGTAACTTTAGTCAAATGATGACAATAACACCTGATTGAGCATCCATTACAGCCTCGTAAACATATCCAAAGAGCTATGATATAACAGCCAGTCTGGATTTGGCGTTTTGTGTTACATTGCTAAGCAACGTTAATGCCAAAATGTGGTAAACATTCCACTAATTATTGCATGTAACTTGATAGGTATAGCAACCATACGTAAAATTTTAAATCTTGCCAAAGGTCTCCAATGAACAGACCGGCCATTATAGCTGTATCTTATATTCACTGTTAGGTAAGTGTATTAGATCATATCTCTTTTATAACATAAATAAACTCTACGTAAACGGTGATATTTCAGCAACTTCAATGTCCAGATAATCCCACAGTTATAACAAAATATGGTGAGTTAAAATAAAGTTATATACATATAATCTCATCTATAATAAGGAAAAAACATCCAAAACCATGAAAATCAAATTATTAACTGTTCAAAGAAATGCTTAATAGATTTTTTTAAATAATACACTATCTGAGGAGGAAAAATAAAATCACAAATTTTAACTTAAATACATAAGTATTTTTTAGAGTAAATTTCAGTTTTATAATGAAAAAATACATATATTATTCGCAATAATAGTTTTATATAGTCTCTTTCAAAACGACAACAACGCAATATGTTAAAACAAGAGATACTTCTTAAAATTTACAAAATAAAAAATGAGCTTTTACTATTTAAAAGTGCTCTTCAATGGCATTTCTCAAACAGCTGACGTTTATATGGCTATGCAGCAGTAATAACTAATTTCCTTTGTCCATTTTTGACTGTAATGTCAATGATCTAAAGCTAAACAGCAGAAAAACTAAAACAAAATAATGAAACCAAAAACAACATAAAAGAGTTCGAGTTGTACATCTTCTTCTATATCAACGTATGTTAAAACTAACTTTCCTTATTTTGTTTTATTTTTCAAAAAAAGAGAATAATTGAATAATAACTCCACATAAGGTTTTAGTTTTAAGGGTTTATACTGTTTTATATAAAAAGAAAATGATTTATTTTAAATAAAATTATTCTATTTTCTTACCAATCCAATAGTTTGTAACACTGAACTGAAGTGATAGCTATTGAGATCTTGTTACCATAGTTACGAAATGTAAATAAACAGTAAGATTGTTTATTGTATTATTGATCAACGCTAGGTGTTACTGTAATTATGCGTTAATAATTTAATCCAATACCGAAACATAAATTGTATATTTTCAAATTGTAATCTATCAAAATGTTAGCTCCAGTTTTCACTCTAAATCTTAGCAATAAAATATTACCCCATAGAGTAACGATAGGAAAATATGACGGTGTTCATCCCTCCTTAACAGCGGCTACTGCTTCTGATAAAGTAACTTGTATACATTGTCCTCAATATAATTTGATGACATTGGCATGCCATGCCATTGATATTTTTTATTTAATTTGTGTAATGATCCATTAGATGTTTCATAAAAAATCAATTTTAGTGTTTTAGTTACCTTGATTCTATACGTTAAAATTGTTTGTATTGTCCTTGCTTTTGTTAGTTGCAATTTAAGCTAAACTTTTTATTTTTTTTGTATAATTTATTGAAGAAATATTTAATACATACTGTTTATTGATTTCAAAAACCTTATTCTTGGCAATCTAATACTCATAATGAATAAACAGCTTACCTTTTTCCCCCCTCCATCATGTTTTTATCTTAGTATTACTATGAACCTATTTTACAAAAAATACCTAATAAACCCCATAAAAATAAATTAAAAATCTTTGTAATATGTTTATTTGTTTAACTTCGTAAATTTTGTTTTGTTGCTTGTAATCACGAAATGAAAAAATTACCTTTTCTTAGATCAAACTCAATTACTTTATAATTTTTATTTATTATGAGAAAAAAAATTCTGTATGTACTATTTTGTGTTTGAAGAACTGCTCTTAGGATGAGACATTTTTTATGTAGGACAAACACAAACGTACAAGTCAAATTTGTAGAATTCTGTAAGATCCAGCACAAACGATGTTAAAAAGTCACAATCTCGGCAAGTTCTCACCAATCTGTCACCAAGGCAACCACGAATTTTATACATTCTTCAATTCACTACAGTTCAATTATGAAAGTCTGTCATTACGAAAAATATTGTTTTTTTGAGAGAAAGTCACTTCACTACATGTATCAATACGCAATTCACATCTGTAATGAATTTACTTATTTTCTTTTAGATATTTGTTCACAGCCCTCACCAAAACACAGTATACAAAGGTGGAAGGTGGTCAAGCAATGCCCTTTCTGGGGATTTGAGCCTCCTAAACATTAACCAGTCCATCACATGTGTTGCAGCTGGCCCTCTGAAACCAGATGCCAAAAACGACATACTTGTAGTTGGTACAGCAACAAATTTATTAGCATATGATGTACAGAATAACACAGATTTGTTTTATAAAGATGTAAGTATTAGTATGTTCATTCTATATTCAGTAATTGATACATTTTAAATATTTTTATGTTTTTTGCAATTTTTCTAGTGTTCTTGTTGGATATAGTTAAAAATTAAAATTTTTAAATAGAAATATTCCATTTTTTTAAATATTTTCTTTGAACTTGCTTCTTGACCTTTGGAATAAAGACAATATTAAATTATGTAATGTATATTATCTAATGCATAATATTTTTGGTTTTGGATAAGCATTTGCTATAAAAAAAATAATTCTTATAAATGCTCGATATTTTTACCATAATATAAATGAACCATGTTACATAATATTAAGGAAATAGAAATTACCCTTTTTTCATTCAAGTGGCTTTTGCAACTCTAGTTTAATGTCAATTCAAACAAAACTAAACACACATGTAATTATTAGTTATTTTCAATGAAATATCCATTTTAGGGTTCCTACCGTCCTTAAAAACCGTAAAAAGTTTGGTTCATAAGGCCCTTATAATCCACCATATTAAAAGTACTGACAACTCTAGTGCATCAACTAATATAGTTACTTTAAATTTATAAGGTGATATATTTTATTTAGGTACATGATGGAGCAAACTGTCTTTTAATAGGTCAGTTAGGAGCCAATGAAAAATCTATGGCAATCGTTGGAGGAAATTGCTCTTTGCAAGGTTTTGACCATGAAGGAAATGATTCATATTGGACTGTAAGTTTCATTCACACAAATTTATCAAAAAAGTTTTTTAATTATTAATGATTAACTGTTATTAAAAATTCATGTTTTTTTAATCTTATTATTAGGTTACTGGAGATAATGTTAGTTCAATAGCATTATGTGATTTTAATCATGATTCCTTCAATGAGGTAAGGTTTTACTTCACAGATTTCTTTAACAATTTTATAATTCTTTATCTAAAATAGTGTAAAAGTTTATTCAGGGCCTGATCTAGGATAAGATGTACTATAGGCACAAAAAAATTTTTAGGGCTTCCCTTATCCAAACGAGTATGATTGCCTGTAATGATGTGTCTAAGTGTCTATAAAAAAATTAAGAACTTAAAAATTGAAAACAATCCTTAATTTCCATCAATTTGATGAACTGATGTGGTTTCACACTGTTTCCTAGATTTAAAAAGAAAACTTGAAAATTATAGAAGTTTTCAAGTACCTTTAAAATTAGCTTAAAAGCCATTAAAGTTTTTGTGACTCAAAAATTTTTGTTGCCTTATTTTCTGGGCCTTATGAACAGGGACTGTTGTTGTAAGACAGCAAGGACACCATGTACAACGAATTTTGGGGTCGATCTGGCTTACTGAAGATTTTGTGTGTGCTTTCCTGGATAATCATTTCAGTTAACCAATCTAATCATTATTCCTTCTACTATCGTATTAGATTCTTAATAATTTTAATTAGATCTAAAACGCAAATGTCTAAACTAACGGTTCTCCATTAGGACTCTAGGCCTGGGCGTAATAGATGGAAAATCAGTCCTTTTTTTAGAACATCAGACCCTGAGTATTTTTAAATACGTATGCATAGCATAGCAAGTTCTTCTTTAAATGCATTGATATTTAATAGAATTTTTTTTATCTTCAATTCGACAAAATATTTTGCTTTAAACCTTATGCCATTAACTTTTTAGAAGAACAATTAATCCTAATTTCCTAATAATCCTAATATTATATATATTTTTTTAGCTTATTGTTGGCTCAGAAGACTTTGACATTCGTGTTTTCCGAAATGATGTCATCATTGCCGAGATGACTGAAACAGAAGCCGTCACAGGCCTTTGTAAAGTGATGGGTCAACATTTTGGCTATGCACTAGCAAATGGAACTGTTGGTGTGTATAAAGGACTAGACAGGGCATGGAGAATAAAGGTATTTCCTTACAATAGTTAATCGCCTTAAAAATCCAGAAATGTTTCATTACTGATCCAAGTGTTTCATTGTTTGACCAACAAGGTTGCCAAATTACTCCTCTGTAGTTTTTGTTTTCCTGATACAGGTCAGGTTTAGTGTATACTCTAGAGAATTTACTGAGATTTAGCCCTTTATAAAATGTGTATTCATAAATCATTAGTGGAATACAATGAGCTTGAAGGTTTTAATATTTCGCTTCAAATTATTGGATTTCTAATAATATAAGTAGGTTTAGATAATACTCTTTTCCTACTAAGGATGTTAAATTTATGATTTTAAACTTTAATTTGAGGAAGAGTAACTAAAGATGAGAACGAATTATTTCTTAAAACTTTTTTTAATGCAACAGAACCATGAAAAAATTTATGCCACAAACCAAAAGGACGTATCAAATTAAATTTTAGTGTTAAATTTTAAGTTAGTGTCTGATTTATCTTTTTTTGCAGTCTAAAAATCAAGCAATTTGCCTTAATAGTTATGATATCGATGGAGATGGTGTGCCTGAAATTGTGACTGGCTGGAGTAATGGAAAGGTAAGTTAATTGTTGACTAGATATGAAAATATATATCACTTATACATGGTAATTCAGAAAGATACTTGATTTATAAAGCCGCATTAAAAAAAGTTACCACTCCTAACTGTTATTCCATAATAATATTACCAGTGAACAAAATTGAGTGACTAAACCCACTTTATTATCCTTATTAATAAAATTCCTATAGTATAAAAGTATTGTATTTAAATATTTGGTTTTAAACAGGAAATAAAAATGTCTGGGCGCGATTGAGTCAAATTGATATGGTATTCAGGTACGGTTCAGATATTATAAAAGGCTGTTTTTAAGTTGTTTTGTTGATTTATAAAGCATGTCTGGTAGAGATAATCCTAACAGATACTTCCATTAACCAGAGACATTGAGAAGAATAAGAAAATTATGCAACAAGAGGGGCTTCTTATGTCAGGGCTTTCACTTCACATCTTCGCTACGTTGATTTTTGTTGCCGAGTAACCTGTCATAGGAATAGCCTTATCGAATCCTTAGTTCTTGATGCGAAGGGTTGATTCTGTTGCCATGGAAACATTACGAGTTAATGATATGGTTGCAACATAAAAGTTGTATAAAAATATTTTTTTAAATAATAAATGAATACATAGCACATTTATTTTTAAAATTATTAAAATATAAGTCCTTTAAACATCAAGAAAATTTTAAAACCAATTAAATTGTTTATAATAAAGCTATAACGTGGCAAATGAAAGTACAAAACTTAAAATACGAAAAATGTTCCTTTTAAATTTTATTTTCCATGATTTGTCGATCTTTTGAGGATTTACCATTTCCAGATTTTTTTGTTCAAACGATTTCCTGATCGTCGGGATTTGCTATTTCTTGATCGTTGTTCGTGAATATTCCTGATTATTGCTATTTATAGTGTGTTGAAACCAAATATTGTAAATAAGTCAATTTCAACAACTATTTTTCCGTAATTCTAAAACCACTATTCAAAAAATAAAATACAGCAGAATATCCCGAAATTGATTGCCATTATATCTGTATTAAGTTTTTAGCTAAACCTGAATCTGAACTTTAAAATCTCGTATAATTTCCAGAATTTGTTTTGAAGCACCAAAATTTAGTGAATGTCTTTTTCACATAAATAGTATACCTCTAGTTCCACGATTGTTAGTTTCAATCAAATGCTTGGTAAAAAATTTTATTACTGCATTTATGCGTCAATTAAGGGAGCCTGGGGATCCTTGGTCATAAGGAAGGCTTGGCCCACCTATAACTTTTAATATTTAAAAATATTTTAGCATTTTTACAATAGATGGTACTTCAAGCTACTGTTGTCAGCAGACAGCCACCAAAGTTTCATTGAGCTACTTATTAGCAGCGAGGAGAAAATAAAAAATGAAAGTTTCTCATCCCAAAAAGTAAACATTTTAGACATAATTTGTAAGATTTTTTCAGACGAACCAATTGAGTTCAGCTTAAGTATGTGGTATTTTATAAATACTGTTATATTAAGGTTTTATTTAAGTTATAAAGTTTGTGAAATGAAGTAGGCTTCAAATCACCATGTGCCATTCTTTACAAAATGGCTAGGTGGTGAGGCTTGGCCCCACTCTACGTAAGGCTCGTAAGGGAGGGTTGGCCACTCTGGACCAAGGCCCCCTAAGTTAACTAGTTATGAAAATCTATAAATAATGTTTATCAAATGCACAGTTTATAGTAACGTATGATAACTTTATTTAGGTAATAGATTGACTATCAATATTTGCACTTAATTAGAATAAAACCAAAACCTCAACTAAAACTAACGTGTCAGTTATGACCAAATATCAAACCTTTTCGGTGAAAACTAAATTATTAATTAAAGTATAATAATACTCCAGATTAATATAAAGATATTATCTGACTTTTTCTTTGGGGGAGAGGGGGAGGGGGGGGGGGGCACTGAACGAGTAGCTTTGAAGGTACGCTTTGATTTTGACTTTCCAGATTGTGCCTTAAAAATAAAAAGAGAATTCAAACTAAGGCAGTTATATCTCGTGCATTTTAATGTGTGTACAAACTGAATAAAATATATTTACCATAATTTTAAAAAAATTACTTGATATGGCCAATTTTAGAATTTTTAATACAGATAATACTATAAAAATGTATTACTTAAAATATTAATTATGGTAAACATGATTTTTAAATAATTCCAGAGTTTCGAATTATACGATAATTTTTTTTTGTATTTAATGCTTGCAAAAATAATTTGAAACATTTATTATTGTGCACGTTAAAGTTAAGTATTTTTGTATGGGCCAAGCCTCCCTTATGAAGGGAGGCTTGGCCCAGGTGTCTGTTTTAAAAAACCACAACCATTATATCCTTGTTTCCAATAAAATGTCCTTTGATATGAGCTATCATATGAACTGTTTAGTGTACAAATATTTTTTTTAAATAAAATTCTGAAACTATGGCCAAGGCTCCCCAGGCTCCCTTAAACAGTATACATCCGCATGTCGTTCTGGGTTAAAAACGTAACGTAAATAAAAATATTTTTTCATAAACCGCGTTAAGATTTTATTTTCTATCCCGTCAACAAGACACAGGTCAAACACAGCCATATACTTACACTTTAAAACTAGTAATCCCTGCTCAAAAGTAATTCCTGCTGACTATTTTTTAACATTGAATTAAACAAGTTAGTTTATTTATAACCTGGAAGGCACATTTTCACTTTAAAACTGTTAGGAAAACCTTTACTTACGTTTCCTTGAAAGTATTTTGCCCATGATCTCTATTTTATCTCGAGTATTACCCAGCATTTCAAATTCCCCACGCAAGAGATGTATTGATGTTTGGTGACTCCTCCGGCTGCCTATTTCTAGAGTGTTTACACAGGTTTAACAAAATATAATATCCGCTTTGTAATTTTCAACCCTCCCGAATCAAGTATCGAGGTCGATATCAGAAGAAACTTAAATATAATATAGTAGTACTAGTATGTATGTACATTTCTGTTGAAGTATAGTGGGTTCGGTTGTTTTTAATTTAATTAAACAATGCAATTTAAAGAAATTAGACTTTAGAAAAATGGGTAGTTTCAGAATATGTTCACTGTTCTACCCTCCTTAAGGCCACTCCAAATATTTAGTAGCTTTCTTAAATCTTTTTTAAAAATCTGTCACATAGTAAAATTACTAGGTCCTATTCTAGATATGATCTTATTCAAAATAACCCCTACCGTGGCCCAATTTTAAACAACTGTCAAGTGACACCAAAAGTTGACACCTGAACGTACAAATTCAACATTTTGTAACGACTATTTAAGCATTTGCGAGTCAAGAATTAAAAATCCTGAGAGTTCTAATTGCTCTAGCTTAATCTGAACAACATTATACATCACATATCTAAAAGACGTTATTATGACGGACAGATCTAAAATCACGATTGCATGATGTTTTTGTGACTTGTTGTACGACTGATTGGGATATGGTGATGGTGCACCGCAATCAAATTCTTACTTGGCCAGCATATGCAAACTAAAGACGGCCCTTATTAGGACTTACCGCAGAGAGGACTTACCTATAAAGTAATGCAGAACAAATCCGGCTATCGATTTCTAGCTCCAAGGAGCTTTAACGCTGCCAAATTACGCCACGTAATTTAGAACCACAGTCAAGTGACGAGGTCGACACTTGACCATCGACACATGAGCTGGAACCAATTGGCATTAGAGCGACATCTTACTCTAACGCCGTTGGTACTCCACAGATTTAACGAGCACGTCTGTCCCAGTGTACTAGGGGAACCCCGTAATTAGGTTGATTTTTTAAATATTTTTGTTAACACGTTCACTGCGACGATAGCTATGGAAAATTTTCAGCGATAGAGGCTAATATGAAGTAGAAGCCGACCCGGCGGCGCAACGGTTAGGGAGCTAGCCTTTGGAGCCTCTGGGTTCGGGTTCGAATCCCGGTAAGGCATGGATGTTTGTGTTTGTCGAGTATATGTGGAGTACGTGCTCGTTAAATCTGTTGGATCCGAAAGTCCTCCAAGTTCCCATACCAAATCAATACCTCTGGGGGTGACAAGCCAATTCTGGGGATCCTCTAGTTGGCCTCTGTCTCTAAAAATTAGATGGATCCACTTATGTGTGTGTGTTGTCTGTTGTGTCTGTCTTACTTGACGAAGGTTTATAAGCGGGTCTCTGACCAAGCACACAAACCTGAATATATATGTCTACCAACCAACCAACCAATGAAGTAAAAGTAGAAGAAAATCCTGTTTTTTAAACCAGTTCGTTAAAATGGAATGAACTAACTCTTCTTCATTTTCGAAAAAGTAAAAATCTTAGTTCGAGGTCGTAAAATTACAAGGTTAGGTAGAATTAACGTCGCTAACTAAAGCTACACGACAGCTAGTCGTAAAAATACGAGGAAATGTTCCTTCCAATAACAAACTAAACCGCACTGCGAAATGCAGTGTGTCTGGTGTCTGGTCGCCCTACACTTTAGACGAAAGATTTAATTTCCTCGTAATTTAAAATAGAATATACTCTTTCAAATCATCAAGTATTATTCCAAGCACAGCAGGATCGGTTGCAAAAGTGTAAAATCTAATATTCTACGTTCTATATCCTTAAATTGATCACCAAGTAACCTTAAATTTGCTTGCGGTGTTAACATAATTCAAATATATGTGTTAACATCCCTACATAATTATGGTTATATTATATTTGTCGTCCATAGGCGAAAGATACACTTCGCAATAACACAAAAACTGCATAAGCTTTAAAATCTATGTATGGAAATTCATCAGTCACATCTGGGATTACTATGTGTCAATTAAATGTCATACAAAAGGGTAGATGAAAGAGCTAGATCGTGTATTTCTGTAACCACTAGACCATCATGTTTATCAAGTTTTCAAACGAACTTGAACTCATAAGAGCGGTTGGCGAAATGGTACTATGAATTTCACCAGAATGTGCTGTTATCGGTGAATCGGAACCACGCCACGCGCTGGCGCGTCATTAGCAGTCAAAGTGTTAAAAAAAAAATATCCGTCTACAGGATGTGGCCGGGTTTTGAACGCTAGACCTTCGCTATGAGAGGTCGATGCTCTGACGACTGAGCTGCTGAGCCCCCACTTACTTAATTTGGTAATTAATCGTTTCCGTCTGTCATTTTTAGCCTCTTTTAGAAGCTGTAACACAGCCAATTGCGCCTCGTAATTTAGAACCGCGGACCCTCTGTATGAGAGCAGAGAGACCGATGTTCGACCCTATTGTTTAGGTTGGTTTTTCTAATCGCAGGTTTTCTGCTCCTCCAGAGACGCTGTTATATATCAATCATAATCCTTGAAAATGTAACTAAATAATAAGACATAATTGATTTTGTCAGCTTATTATATTATTGAATTATATTATTTATATTTCAGATTGATGCTCGCAATGTTCAAACTGGGGAAGTGGTTTTCAAAGATAACTTCTCTCACTGCATAGCTGGTATCGTTAAAGGAGACTACCGCCTCACTGGGAAAGAAGAGCTGATATTTTGTGCTACTGATGGTGAAGGTGATCACAATTTTATCTTAGAGTTCGTGTTGAGGAACCTTGGGGTGAACGGAGGAGTTTAAAATACATATATGACTACAATATTAGAAAAATATGTCTAAACTATTTAAGGATTTTGCTTTTTTGGGGGGAAAGTGATTTATAGTCTTTAAGGACGATTCGAAAGACGCGACGTAGACATTGGTTTGTTGGTGGGAAAGTAGACAATGCTTGACGTAACATTGGTGGTTGGTTGGTTGGTAGACATATATATTCAGGTTTGTGTGCTTGGTCAGAGACCCGCTTATAAACATTCGTCAAGTAAGGCAGACACAACACACACACATAAGTGGATCCATCTAATTTTTAGAGACAGGGGCCAACTAGAGGATCCCCAGAATTGGCTTGTCACCCCCAGAGGTATTGATTTGGTATGGGAACTTGGAGGACTTTGTGACCACGACGGATTTAACGTGCACCAGTCACCATCAGCGTACACGGGGGTCTTCGGAAGGCAGTGGTACTCGAACTCACAACCTTAGGGATGCCAGTCCAAGACCTTACCGACCAGGCTATCCCGGCCCCAACATTGGTGTCTCTGGTAGTTTGCGTTTCGGGCTGTGTATTTCTGGCCTCATTTAGTAGCTTTAACACATTGCCAATTATGCCTCGTAATTTAAAACCCTGGCCAAGTGACGATGGTGTCACTGTTTTGGTGACCGTTCTATTTTAAACAAAATTAGCTGCTGGATGGTTTCTTTGTGGGGTTTATTCCATCGGTTGGCGCAACTGTGACGTCACTGTTGGCGCGGCATTTCCAAACGTCTATTAACTTATATTTGTTAAGAGTCGTCGCAATATTGTGCACCTGAGCTATTCCCGACATGACGGTTCAAGTTCTATCCAGGGGGTTAGCGAAGAAACTGATCGGTCACTCAACACAACTTCGATCTTATAGGGCTGCGTTAGTTACAAATTATTCGAATGTCATGTAAACTCAAAGTAAAAAGTATTACCAAGTTCGTTACTGCACCTTTCAGTTTAATCCATATGAAGAATATTTAACTCTTTGCCTTCAGAGAAGCACCTTTTTTTGTGAAATTTAAGAATACTAATTTTTTTTTTACTGCAGGCGTTTTATTATAGAGGGCAGCACCAACATAGTTAATACCTTTCTCACTAGAGGGCATCACCAACATAGTTAATACCTTTCTCACTAGAGAGCAGCACCAACATAGTTAATACCTTTCTCACTAGAGGACAGCACCAACACTTAATCAACTGATGCTCCCTTGAAGAAGCCACAAAAAAAAGCATTGAGATATTTTAAACGCATTATACGTTGTTTTATTTTTTTACGCATACAAGAATGAGAACTAAATTAATATATTTAATTAATTGTTGAATTTATTTATGTTCAATACAATCGTAAATACAATGAAAGTGCAATTCAGAACGGATACGCGTAAGTATACAGTGTTAGTTCAATGTTGTTAGTTTTTAATTAATCGTATATTTTATCAGTATTTACTGTTTTTCTTGATTATTTGCCTTTATATTGCAAAAATAACATTGATTCCTTACATTTGTACTTATCTTTACACCAGTGCTAATACTGAATTTAATGTCAAGTTTCCTACTAAGATATTCAATGGTACTTATAATTTTGCTTTTGATGTTACAGTAAGGGGTTACGAAGCTGCTTCGGCTGAAATGAGGCACCATATGATGGACGTCAATTTCGAACAGGAGACCATTCGAGATCTGTCCCAAAAGAAGCAGGTTTGACTAAATAGTCATGAATATAGTTGAAATAATATTTAAATTATCTAAAAAATAACCTAATGTGTTGTGTTATACACTTTAAAAAATTTCAGAAATGTTTCTGAATTTATGTGGCAGCTACGGTGTATGCAAGTTTCAGAAACGTTTCCGAGTATTTCGGAAACATCTCTCTGTGATATTCAGAAACGTTTTTAAGCATTTAAAAATGTTTTTTTTTACTAAATACCTACTATTTTTCATTACATATCCGTTTTAACAACTCCTAAGGCAGCATCAACAAGAAAACTTATACTATTTTTTAAAAAATTTGAATCAAAACCAATAAGTACTTGTATCTTCGTGAGAGGTTAACGATCGAAATGTGACCTTTATTTTGTTTCTGATTTTTTTTCCAAAATTGTTTTTATTTGTAATTAATAATGATTATTTTGAGAGTTATTAAAGTATTTTCAGTAGCGCTTAATTTGTTTTAAAATAGTTTTACTGCTATTTTATTATTTTTTTATAATAATTTTTTTTCAATATTTTAAAATGTAAGAATTAATAGTAAATTTCCGTGACCCAAATTTTCCAGGCTTTATTATTGGAGCTGAGGAACTATGAGGAAAATTCTAGAATAGGAAGTGGAAATGTGAAGACTGTTGGGAGAGCTAGTCAACACCACGACGAACATGGAATAATTCCGGTAAATAAAAATTAAAAAAGTTTTGTCAAAAACTAATGCATATATGATTTGAATAATTCATTAAATTGTAAATTTATTGTAAATTATTACTATTGATTTAAGGCTACAACGCAATTGAAAACTGGGCTTGCCATCAATCTTGGATCTGAAAAAATCGGAGTGAGTTTTGTAAATTTTGTTTTGAACATTCTTTATTTTCAATAGAATCAAACGTTTTCTTTTGCAAAGTTAAGTTTATCAACTAAGCTAATTTTGAATACCAATTTTTTGGTTTATTTCAGCCCCATATAGAAGTATCCTTAGAAACTACAAACAACACTATAATTCGAAGTGTCCTCATATTTGCTGAAGGTATTTTTGACGGTGAATCCCATGTTATGTAAGTTATGTTCCTTTGCCTATTTAATTCCTTATGTTTTAATGTTTATTTCAACTTGAATCACTTTGATATTTGCAGTCATCCAAAAGAAAACCAGTTATCTTCCGCTATTCATATTCCGTTGTGGCCACCTAAAGATTTGCCTATTGATCTACATATAAAAGCTGTGATAGGATACAAAGGAAGGTACGTCTATGATAACTAACTATTATCATAAAGATGGTGTTTAAAAATACTGAAGAAAGCGGTCAAATACCCAATCAGTATTGGAAACAACATAAGAATCTGAATAAGTACAAGTCGACCCGGTTTTGATTGCGGAACCTCTTGCTTGCAAGTCCAATACTAAACGGTCTGCAACAAAACAATTACTCTGTCACGAGGGCTAGTATTGGGTATTTGTGCTTATCACCACAGTACTCCACTTCCAGTGAGTCAGAGGAGGAAAGTTTGATGTGATGTTTCCTGAAGTGAGTCGTAAGACTTTGCTGCCTGCTTTGAATCTTAGGTTTGGTTATGAGTGAAAGTCAGATGTGCGCCCTTTGATGGTGCAACGTGCCAAGCATTAATATTATCACCATATGTTCTATTAATATTAATGATTTGAAAAAGGTTATATAGGAAAAGTCAAATCTTCATTACATATCTAAGAAAGATGTATTCTTTTTTCTTTTTATTTTGAAGGCTCCCATTACCCCACAAAGATTATATTACCCGTGTTACATGTTTTTTGGTTTAATTTTTTTTCCTTAAAAGGATAATTTGTTTTTAAGTGTTCACTTCCACGTGTTTGAGCTGACAAGGCAGTTGCCAAGATTTTCCATGTATGCTTTGACATCAGGTCATAGCGAAGAAGAACCAGAAGGCTATGTAAAGTTCTTCCTCAATGACAGAGTTCAAAGGGTGAATAACTTACAATGCTAGCTTTAATTTTGTGAAACTTTATTCAATGAAAAATATTTCAAATGCTGTAAATCTAAAGATTCCAATAATATTATTATTTAATTGTAGGTTGTTTCATGGATTAATAACAATTTCTTATTGATGCAAGATTTAGAATACACGAATCAATTGAACTTGAAGTTTACGTGTCTTCGTTCTCAGCAGCCTTTGCTCATAACTATGGATTCTTCTTCTGAGGTTTTATCTTTTTACGAAACAACTTTCTATTTTTATATTGTTCTGGTTTTATATACACATTCAAAAAAATATGTTCTAAACTAGTTTCTCTACATAATGAATTAATATTTTTAAATATAATATTATATACTAAAGTTTCAAGTAACCTAAACATTAAACATTAGGTAATCGAACTGACTTTGAGTAGATTCAGACATATTTTAAAAAAATTGAAATCAATCACAAATATTCTTATCATACAAAAATCGTAAATTTTTATTTTAGTTTCAATTTTCTATCTAATAATTTTTTAACAGATATTTGAAGCTAATGCCAACTGATATCAATTAATTTACACTCTTAATATTACAGGTTTTTATCAAAACTGATGATATGGAACTGGCTGGAGAACTGATACAGTCCCTTGCCCAGCATTTAACTTTAGAGGATTTGTCAGCTACAGCACACTTTCCTCAAGATACAGAAAATGTTAGCAATTTACTTACAAAGGTAGTAAACCTACATTTTAAATTACAATTTAAATATTTATATAGGCATAAGCTTGACTACTCTACAAACGGCTGATGTTTTAACTGTGTCTACTGGAAACGATGTTATTTGATGCAAAATCATATACTTTTGTCTTTAAATATTTAAAACTGAAATTTGATAGTTTTACGGCAAAGCTGGATTTTTTTTAATAAAGGTATTTTTCCCCAAATTGTTAACTTTAAAAAGTTATTGTGGTATGTTAAGTACATTATTTAAGAAGTTAGAATGTGTGAGTTGAATTATCGTCGCACTTAAGATAACAACAGAGCTATTGGTGACAGGCTCCATAATTTAGAATCACAGTCAAGTGACGACCTGAGAAGGCACCCAACTCCCATCGTACACATCGTCGGGACTTTGGAGCGTATTTAACGTGAACTTCCTGTACAAAGGGTATTATTCGTCGAACGTTTCAGCAGCACAACCCGTTTATAGGTCGGCAACTATTTTAGCAATGCCCGAATCTGGAACCTTTCGCTTGCAAAGCAAGGCCTTACCTACTTGGCTCCCCAGCCTTATTTAAAAGACGTTAGGATTATAGTTGTTGACTTCAATAAGTTCCTTGTTTTATAGATATTAAAAATACAAATAAAAGTTGTTACTTCCATAGATATCACAAAACACTTTTTTATTTGCAGGTAAATGAGTTCCAATCCGTACGGCAGCAGTTATCAGCAGATATGGCGGACAATTCAGGGCTAATCAGGAACTTAGTAGTTAGGGCAGAGGATGCTCGTCTAATGAGGGACTAGTAAGTATCTTCTTAATTGCATCTAAGAATGACTATTTTTTTTATATAAAAGACGAAAAAAGTTCATTTTGAATTTTAAAAAAGTTTAGATAGTATGGGAAGCTGTTCAGTTTTGGTATCCCTTCCTCAGAAAAGATTAGAGTTGCTTAAAAAGTCAGCATAGCTACAAAATGATTTAGGTCTAATGGTTTATATTATAACAATTAAGATCTTTAACATGTATTCCTGGAAAACAGAGACTAGGGTGATTATACAGTATCAAGTTCATAAACAGGAACATGAGGGCTTAGTTTACCTTAAATAGCCGGACCATGGACATGATAGAATTGAATAAATCGAGCTCAGAGGAGGTAAGAACATTATTTTTACAATAGAGTGTCAATGAGTGGAATGCTTTACCAGATCATTTGATTCGAAGAATAGAAGATTTTAAGAAGAAACTTGACGGTCATTGAAACTGGTAATGTATAGAATTTATTTGGACCACTCGTGGCCTCTGGACGTGTGGTCGACAAATTTTTGTATTTGTATTGGTATGGGAAACAAGACATTCTTAATAAAGTTTAACGGAAATAATGTTCACTGTTTCGATAATGTCTGGATAGTTTAAAGAGCAAGTTCAAAATTAAAAAACTAAGTTTGTGGACATTTATAGGATAAGATGAGTAAGATGATAAAAATTTAATTCCTCCTCCTTGATAGGAAATACTAGAAAATTTACTTGGGTTATTAGTGAAAGGTTCACTACAAATGATCCAACTGGATCGATTTTGTTTTAATTTTTAATAAAACATTATTAAAAATACAAAAAATACGTAATTTTAAAAAAAATGCGTGGTTTAGATTGACTTTTAAATTTGGTGGTGATAAATTGATTCGAAACTATAAACGGCTTCACCGAGTAAGACGACGCATTCCAACGTGGATTAGATGCTGACCACTACTTTTTACCGATTATCTCATAAAAACTTTTATAACAGAAAAACACAAAAAGAAAAACTTATGCACATTTTAAAAAAATACTCCATTAATAGCAAACTACTTTTTAAATTATGGTTAAGTAACTAACATCTATGTTTTTTTTTTTTTCTCCCTTTAGTGCTTCCATGAGAAGGTGGCATCAAGACTTACATGCACTGAACAGTGAACTCATTAATAATTACAAGATACGATCCAATAACCATGAAGAACTCATGGCGTGCCTTAAACAAGTCAATCAAATTATTCAAAGAGCTGGAAGGCTAAGAGGTAATACATCAATTAGTCGATAATAATATTAATATCAACCACTAACACAAGGTTCTAAAAATAGCATTTTTTGTCCACTCTTCCACCAGTACGTTTAAAAACATATTCAATTATTTAACTTTTTTCTGTAATTTATTCAATAACACTTAATCATACATGTTAAAATATCTAATTTTAATAATACCTGCAAAATTGGAAATATAAATCGTTTTTATACAATATTCCCTAATACATTGTATGGTAGATTTAGTTTAAATATTAAGGGGGGGGGCAGATTGTAAATGGATTGTTCTTAAATGGAAAGTACAAAATTATCACTTCTTCTGGATAAAATAATATATTACTTTTTTCAATGTTCATATTAAAATGTTATGATGCCCCATGAACCCTTGAACCACCTGCTATTACTGTCTCAGGATGCAAACACACAAGTTAACATTTAATTATAATAAATGATAATGTATGCTCATCTGCTTTAAGTGAAAAAATATTGTGTTAGAGAAAATATAAGCGTTATAATAAATTTGCACATGCATCATTTTATGGTTATTTGAAACAAATGAATTAGAAGTTTATGCCATTTTAAAGGATTTATTCTTCATAAAACATGTAAATATGACACTGAAGCTGTATCTTAGTTTTGTTAAATGCCTTCAATCAAATATATTCTATCTTTAAAATTTACATATTTATTAATAAGAAAGAAGAAAATGTTTAATATTTTTTTAATATCTTCTCATCATAGATATAGAAAAACTATTCCTATATTTATGATATGATTAATAAATAGCACATTTAAATATTTTGGTTCAGTTAATATGGATAAATGGTTTAATCATTACATTTTAATTAAACATGTATATGTTAACCTTGTACATACTTTACTTTAAACATACATACTTTAGAAACTAAATTAAAGTTTTATTCTTTTAGTTGGAAGGCCCAAGACTCAAGTTATTAATTCCTGCCGTGCAGCTATAAAGAATACTGACATTGATGCATTGGTTAAAGTGATTAGAACTGGTGAAGCATAAGAAGATAAGAGTATATTTATTGAAGCTTTTGTTTGTATATTTTTTATAATGAGTTTTTTTATGCATTTCATTTATGTAGTTCTAGTCTTATTGTAATTAGTTTTTAAACAAGTTGCATTTCTAGTCATAGTTTGTATATTTAAATTAAAATAAAGTGTTAAAAAAATACTTTCTGTTATCAATACATTAACACATTATAAAATCAACTTTTTGCAACTGAAATGTACGTCAAGAGGAACAAAAATATTTTAAATGCCAAAAAAAAAGATAAAAATGAAATAAAGTTCTTTTCTCAACTATGAACAGGAATAACTATTGTGCAATTTTTTTTAATATTTAAAAGGCCTTGCATAAGACATTATATAATGGGTACTGTTAATGCTAGGGTCATTTGAAATTATTGCTTTGTCACCTAGCCCAGTTTTCATTTCTACTATTCATTTATTTCAAAGTTCTATTTAAATAAATGTTAAAAAAAGTTAATTTATACGGCACATTTTAACTTTGACATGGCAACTATTAATACTATGCACGCAATTCCAAAATTGGTTATTATTAAAAGCCAAATTAACTAACAGTAAATGTTCATAACCCATTAAATAACCCCTTACCACATGGTTGCAGCAAAAAAAAATGCTTTGACCATAACAGCATATTTGTTTTGTTCCTTAGTAACTCTTTACTTTCATAAAAGTAATATTCTTAGAAAAAGAAAAGGACCATTTGTTCTTTCAAACACAGTTGTGGTTCATAAAAGCAAACATTTAAATTGAGTCTTACATTTCATTCATTTATTTGAAACACAAATCAATTAGTATATTAATCTTTTCTATAGTATTACAGATTATTTTCTTCTTTTAAGAATAGTGTGTAAGAAACTAAGTCTTTAAATTACAATATGAAGATATGTACATGTTGTAGTAAAAACCCAAATTCAGCTAAGACTAGTTTTAACTGTGATCTTTAGCCTTTCCTTTCGGTTTTTTTTCGGGGGGAGGGGGGGGGTATTTTCACTGGATAAAACTAAATTTTTCAAGATAATTTTCAGAAGAGATTGGTGAAAACCAGCTTTCATTTTTAAAATTTTAAATAAACAAGGAATTTAATTAGAATATCGTTTTGTTTATTTTTAGCCTACTTTTTTTTATTCAAAATTTTTAAAAATTAAAAAGTAGGTATTGACATGCTGAGCTGACAATGTCCGTCTGTCCGTACCTCCCTTCCAAAATCATACCGGATCATAATAATTCTTATCTCGTTAGAAAAGTAAGACCTTGTAGACCTAACTTTCATACTTTTTGTCCGTCTGTACGCCCAAATTGACGTCTGTTTGTACGTCCAAATTGACATATGTCCGATGAATACTGATGATGTGTTTGGAGATTTCTTTTAAAATTTGTATAGGTTTTGTGTAGAAACTGTTCTAGGTGGCAGTTACTGTTACAAACCTACTTGTTTTTTTTTTATAAGAATTTCAGTAAGTACTTAAGTAATAGGAAAGTACGCTATTTTAGTTCTTTTAGAAAACTATTTACTGCTAACCTTGCAGTAACAAGGTAATGTGTGTTACTTGAAATGATTATTGGTGGCACTGGTGTTCCAAAGTTCCATCATTGAATATTAATTTTTATTATTAAATATATACCGACTAAAACAAATCTAAGAAATCCAACTGAGCGATTACTATTTAAAGAAATGAAAATAAATTAAAATATTACTAAACTAAGTTAAATCTAGGTTTACTTAATAAATGTAAGATACTAGTCAAAACATATTTTCTCCAATATCTTTGTTTAAAACTAGTATTTGTCAGGGAAATTGAGATTTAGCTAGTGGAATCTTGTTTTAACTAAAGTGGATAGTTAAAACTAGTTAAGGCTGAAGAATACTTGTTTTAAATGAATTCAGGTTTTATTTAACAGTAACGTCATTGACATAAAATATTATTTAAAAAAATTACATACAAAGTTTAAAAACTTCAATAAATATGTTGTAACACAATGAGTATTATTTAAATAAGACTACATATTTTTTTCACGCATGAGCGTTAAAATTTATTAAATTAGTACTGCTTAAAACCATTTTAAAAAATCAACATCACTTACATAGATATAGTATCTTATATGAGTAAACTAAATGCAGATTATCTTGGAAACTTATCACATGCAAAAACAAAAATTAAATACGACAAACTATGTTCACACAAAATAAAATTCGTTAAAAAATATAGATCTTTGGTACGTAAATGAGTAATGTATAAACAAGACATTGCATTTGAAAAACTGCAACAAAAAATATGTATATTTAAGCTATCATAAACTAAATTAACTATGCACTTATACTGATGAAACTGTTTTTCCTGAATTCAGGATTACAGAATTACCACTCCCGAACAAAAATGAAATTCTCAAAATTTTATAAGATGCCTTATTGGATTGGTTATTGGATTTCAAATAAGTATAAATTTCAGGTTTATTAATCTACACACAATGTTTTTACTCTTTTCTAGCTGCTCAGGATTTTAAAGATTGTCAACAGAACAATCTTGGAAATTTTTCGATTTGGTCGAATATAGTTTTGGTTAACCACCCAACAGAATTATCACTAATAAAATCATGCATTTTTTTTAATGCTGAAATTAAAATATATATTTAAAAAAAAATTCCCTTTGTTTCTATAGAGTGGCACCCCTATACAAAATGTAAAATAACACAACATAGTAAAAAAATAGATATTTACTTTTTTTATGGGAATATAAACAATTAAACAATACATGTGTGATAAAGCTACATTTAAACCCTTTCAAACTTTTAATATTATCTTTACTTTGGCATGTCTTGCCTATAATCAATTTATGATAATTATCTCATGATTTACAAGATTGAATACATCACATTTTATAGAATAAAGGAAGACAAAAGATTTACTTTTGGAAGAATTAATTTATCCTAATTATTAAGACATTAGGTCCACTTTTTTATGGGAATATAAACAATTAAACAATACATGTGTGATAAAGCTACATTTAACCCTTTCAGTCCCAATGATGCCATTTGGCATCATCATTTTTCTGATCATAATTTTTAAAAAAATAATAGGGCTGACATCTATTGGGATTAATAAAAATATTTTCTAATAGAAAAAAGTTTGAAGAATCGAATGATGGGCTTTTTGATATCATAAATGCCTATAGACGATCAGAATTTTTTTTCTAAAATAATAATGCCAAATTGTCATTGGGACTGAAAGGGTCAAACCCTTTCAAACTTTTAATATTATCTTTACTTTGGCATGTCTTGCATATAATCAATTTATGATAATTATCTCATGATTTACAAGATTGAATACATCACATTTTATAGAATAAAGGAAGACAAAAGATTTACTTTTGGAAGAATTAATTTATGTCTAATTATTAAGACATTAGGTCCATAAGAATTCAGTTTATTCTATTTATATATAGAAAACTGTACATATTATAATGTACATTTAATACAATCTAAAAAGAAACATCATTTTAACTGTTAACAAATATTTTTTAATATTTATGTTAAAAAAAAGGAAAAAAGTTGCCAGTTGAATATGTACATTTATTTTTTAAATAGAGTTTGAACCTTGTAGCACTACTTTGGAAAGTACTACTTTTCTTCTAAAAACTGGACTGGAAATCTGATAAAAATCCATAAAACTGATTCAATAAATTAAAGATATAGAGATTTCTATATAGAAATCGGACATTTTGATACAAGACAGAATTTGTTCTTGATACTATAAAAATATATATTTAAAAATGAAACTACAAGACTACATTTCACATTGCAATCAATAAATAAAATAACAAAAAATATATGAGATTCTTCTTAATTCATGCACAAATGTTTTTAATCTAGATTAATAAAATCACAGGGAAAAAAAAGCTACGTTCAAAAATTGGTTATCACCAGACAAGTAAACTACAAAAACACTAACATTTTCATCCATAAATGATTAAATAGAAAGTTTGATACTTCCATCCCTTATCTTTATTAGCCTTCAAAAACTCCTTTTTATGATTATTTGTAGTATTGAACTAATTATATTTTTATCCCATAAATAACTATGGTTTTTTGCAGATAATAATCAGAGAGATTCCCAGAAGTTTTTGACTAAATACAATTAAATATAGTTCCAAGATTTTTTTTATGAGAAAATGCACTTTATCAATTACCATATGCAATTTCAAAATGAACAAATAAAGATTGCCATTTGCAATTTCAAAATGAACAAATAAAGATTGAAATTTGCTATTTCAAAATGAACAAATAAAGATTGCCATTTGCAATTTCAAAATGAACAAATAAAGATTGCCATTTTCAATTTCAAAGAGAAGGAAAACCACTTATTGAATTAAGAAGAAAATTGGAACATTGTTGTCATCTTAGTTCTATTAAGGCGGATTTTTCTGTCATATACTGTTTTATTTTTTTATATGGCAATTGTTAAAGCAATGGGGTAGATGGAAATTTCTAAAAATTTTAACTTATTTTCAATGTATAAAAAAACGACCAAACAGACCAAAAATTAATTTAATATATCTTATCCTTGTTATCAAGTTTAAAGAAAGGTGGTTGTTATTAAAATATTAATAACTACCCTACTTACACTATTACATTAATTACTACCCCTCAATTTAAAACATTTTTATATTTCATTATTTTATAAAAACTAAAACAACCACAAAACCACTACAAAAAGCTTGAACTTTCATCTATTTTTTAATTAAAGGCAAATGCCATGACACAAAAATACACCAAAGCCAGGGAGTGCTGAACTACTACTTAATGTAAGATGAGTTGACAAACACTTTTCTATAGTACACAACACAAACAATTAAAGAATCATGAGCAAATATAGGTATCCTAAGCCTTTGATCACCTTTTTATAGAGCTAATTAGGATCTTAATGGAAAGTATTATTCCAATAAAGGGTTAACAGGGTGACATCTTGGTAAAAGCTTTGGACATCATCGAAATTTAGACAAATTATTGTATATTCCAAAAATAATTGATTTTTCAAAATTTGCACTTAAAGTTCGATAATTAAAATAAAACTTTTAAAAATTATGGCAAAAAAATATAAATCTATACTTTCACAAAAAGATACCTTTCTTATAATCAGAAAATAACAAGTTGAAATATTTTTTCCTAAAATCTCTATATAATAATTGTTTTCAACCCACTTTTACAAAATCTAGAAACAAACATTCACTGCATCCAGATTGTATCTTGTTTTCAAAAACCTCTGAAAAACTTATATATATTAAATTTCATTCAAATTTCAATGATATTCATTTCTTTTAAATATTGAGTCTAAAAGAATCAAGATACACCTGTACCTAATTCTAGTTAAAGAATTAAAAACAAAATCCTATTCAAGTTGCATTATATTTCAGTCCAAATATTTTGGTTCACTAAACCAGAGTACTGTGTAAGCTCTTTGCTTCCTGCAAACCAGAATAAAGTTGCTTTACTCGATCATCTAGCACTTCATCCGAACTTGAGAATAAGTTCAGGTTTTCAAAGTTAAAATGTTCTTGATAGCGAGCCATAACAAAAAGAATGGCTACTCCTAGTGCTATTCCTATGTTCTGAATAAAGAAAACATTCAGCTGTTTTTTTATTCCTTTTTTACGAGCTTCTTCCAAAGCCACGCTTAGTTCTCCCATCTGCAAAGATAAATAAAATATTGTTACATAAGTTTATAGGTTCTAAGAGATAGAATTGCACAGTCCAAAAGAAGAAATACATTTAGATAGAGATTTTAAAAAAATTATTTAAAGATTATATACTTTTGTTTATTTGGTTGCTTTTATACATGTTGAAAACATAAACACATGCATAAGAATGAAATTTCAAAAACTTTATTTGCAACAAACAAATATTTTTTACATGAAATATAATAATCAAAGAAATATTAATACATTAATAATTCAGCTCCATCAAAAGAATTTGAACTTGTTTCTATACGTAACTAATTAAAACCATTTAAATTCATAAATGTTTTGCCTACCAATTTGTTAAATTGTTTCTTTATGTCACTCCAAAAAATCTATGATTATGAAATTTTTTGCTGAATTGTTCTATATATATAGCTCAAAACTTGGAAGTCGGAATTTGATGTTCAATGGGCTTGTTTCACGTGGGACCTGGCAACAGCTCTGCGGTCTTGTTTTCATTTTTCTTGAATTACTTTTGTTGATATTCGAAATTGAGTTTTCTAAGAATAAGTTATTTTAGATGTTATTTTTTAAAATTACAACTTCTTGCTGTGCGGTTGGTCGTTTTAATCATTTATCAAGGAAAACTTGCACTGAAAGAAGTTGGAATTTTTAAAAAATAACAACTAAAATATTCTTGGAAAACTCAATTTGGAATACCAAGGCAAAAGTAATTTGAGAAAAATGAAAACAATACCGTGGAGCTGTTGCCAGATCCCTCGTGAAACAAGCCCATGGAATTGTTGTGCGAATTTCCAGCATTCAAGAGAAGTGTCTTTCATATAAACATACCATATCCACTAGAGCTATGTACAAAAACATGCCAGCTGCCAAAGCAAATATGTATGGAGCGCCTTCGGCCAAGTCTCCCAGAAGAATTCCCATCACAAGGCCTAGGTAGCACGTTATTGCAGACAGAAAATTATAGAGCAGGGCTTGCCGCATGGTCATTCCAGCACTAAGAAGCACTGCAAAATCTCCTAAAAATACGCACATTTCAAATTAAATTAAGACATTTGATATGAAACATTTTTAGCCAACTTTCCTTTTTTTTAATTGGAAATATTTTTTTAAAATGGGAAAAGTAGTTATTGACATGCTGAAAATGTGTCTGTATCACCATTCTAAAATTAGTTCTATCCTTTAGATTTTAATTCTTTTTTTTTGTTAAAAAGGTATGACATCAGGTACCTAACTTACCTACAGGTGTAGCTCAAAAAGGCTTGCAGATAAAATATGAACTAAATACTATCAATAATTTAAATAATTCTTTTAGCCATTTTAAGAAAAAAATTCTAATGTATCTACGGACAACTTTTTCAAACGAGGTGAAAAAGCCTTTTTGATTACCGCAATCAATTTTAGTATAAATACTATCAAAAATTTAGGCATAGTAATACAAAATTTTATTTATAAACCACCTAAGATAAACATGACGACGTTAAAAAATACTCATGCAAACTTACCTAACTCATGAGGAAACTCCTCACATATCACAGCAACAGAAATACTCACGCCCGCCAAAATGCTTTCTGAAAAAGCAGCACCGATGGAGAGACCATCAATGAAGTTGTGGAGTCCGTCTCCAAATATGATCATCCATGCCACTGTGGCAATGGTCGATTTACCTTTCTCAAAATGAATGGTGTGTTCATGGTGGTGAGTATGGTGATTTGCAATCTAGGAGTAAATATCACAGGGTTTAAATTATGAAAACAAAATATATATTGTATGAAATAAAAAAAAATTGAAAATAAAAATTATATTTAGAGGCAACATTACTATCTAATTGATTTCAGATGTAAAGCATTTTAATATTAATCTTGGAAAAATCTTCATAATAAAAAACTTTCCAATTAAAAAAAAATAGTTTTAAAAAAAAAGACAGTTTAATGAAAATCATTAGAATTTTTAAAAAGATGGCAGAAATGAGAAACATCATTTGAATTTTTTTATATTGGAATACATCTATTTTCGTTTTGTTAAGACATGTTCAATAAGCAATTTAACACATTTTTTAGCAGTCTGTTATAAAACAAAACACACACAAGCTTATTATTTTTTTCAGATTTTTAGTTAGAAGTATATGACAAAAATATACTGTTAATGTTTAAGATCCCTTTGAATTTCCTAACATTTCACTTTCTTGTAATATTGACACTGATATATATATATATTATTACCTCGTTAAACAAAACTATAAAACCATTTTTTATCTGTACATACTAACTGTTCTGAAATATATATTTTTTTTTAAGTTTTAACTCCTCCAAATCTACTGTTTAGGATTTAATTTAATATATTAAAATATTTCTTATTCAAAATTGATTTTAAAAAAATAATTCTTGAGAAACTTACTTCACTGTCTACTGGAAATGATTTAACAATGTTATGGTTATTTTCAGTGTCATTGACGAGTTTATAATTATTTGAATTATTTAAACCATCAGTAGTTAATAATTGCAATGCACCATTTGTATGGTTCTTCTCTTTTTCACCATTCAAAGCTGTTGAAATATCTGTTGAATGGTTGTGTTCAGGTAAGGGTTTCAAGAATTCAGTAGAGTTATCATTAACTTGATAACCCTGCTTCTTCAATTTTCTTTCCTAGGTAAATAATAAATATAAATGAACAATTGAAAAATTATTTAACTCTCTGAGGGATAAACAAATTCACTGAAATATAAACTTGTTTTCACTACATGGTATTAAAATTTTAATTTTTAACTAAAAATTTAATTTCTTTGAATTTTTTTAATTATATGTTTAATGCAGATGTAGCAGATAGCTATAAATGACTCATCTATACTTCAAATTTAAAAATTTAGTAAAATTTAGTAAAATCATAAAATTTGTAATTTTTTAAAAAATGTGTGTTGATGCGTGACATGTTTATACGTTTGTATCCCTTAGAGGGTTAATAAATTATTTCTTACTTAATAACGACAAGTATTCATTATTTAACAGAAATGATTTCATTTTTTGGTTAATTATGATTAGAAGTTTCATTTAAGTTCTTAAACATCCATAACATAAATTACAAGAGCAAGTTTTTATTGTTTTTGTGTTTTTAGGGGGGGGGGGGTATCATTGAGTTCCCAATAGGCCTTATGTAGCTCTAGTGTGAAGTTAATTCAACAAAACCAACTAGGTTATTGAAAAGAATATTAAGAAACAGACAGCAAATACTTTCTAAAAACCTGAGGTTTGATATTTTTCATTTTATTATACATGCATACACATTTTTATTTAGAACATTTTTCTACCAAACCATAACTAATATAACCAAAATAAAGTGTAAGAAACAGGCAAACATACCTTTTTGAGATCAATAATTATTTTCATGAATCTCTCACTAATGTAAAATAAATAGATTCCTCCAAAAATTAGAAGTGACCGCCATAAATAATTATGTTCTTTGTCTTGACCTACAAGTCTGAACGTCTAGAAAGAAAGAAAAAGATATATCTATATTTTGATTTTAGCTTCCACACTACGTTTATAACATAAAAAGTGGAAGGTTTTATAATCGTTCAGTCCGTCTGTCTGTCCGTCCGTCACCCACTTTCACAGAAAGAACCACAAGTCCCACAGACAAGTGGGATACGTCATTTTGAAGCAAAAAATCAGATTAGGCTACATTCCAAATTTCATTAAAAATTTTAAATTAGAAGTTTATTTAAAATTTAAATAACTAAAAATTTAATCTACATTGAAATAACATGCAAATTCCATTTTTATTCAATATTTCACTTTTGCCATCCACAAGTCCCACAGACAAGTGGAATACGTCATTTTGAAGCAAAAAATCAGATTAGGCTACATTCCAAATTTCATTAAAAAATTTAAATTAGAAGTTTATTTAAAATTTAAATAACTAAAAATTTAATCTACATTGAAATAACATGCAAATTCCATTTTTATTCAATATTTTCACTGTTGCCATTTCGTTAAACATACGAGAAACTTTATTTGAAAAAAAAATAATAATATTTATTTATGTGATATAATTCAGTTTGGATTGTTGTAATATCACAATAGAGTTCTTTTGATGGTTCATTATATATGTATGAAGAAAGATGCATAGAAAATTCTAACTTGGCATAAAAATGTGCAGGAATGTGCGAGGAATATCACATATTTATTCTTTGAAATATAAATTAATTTTTGCAAACGATAAGTAATAATTATTAAATTTTCGAAATAAAATAAATAAAACTAGCCAAATTTGGCGTGTAAATGTTTAATATAGAATTAATGTTGTGTTTGGCCCGTTTATTCCTGTTAAACACAAATGTGTGGAAGCGGGTTAAGTGACAGATTCTGTTACAAACCTACTTGTTTAAAATTTATCATGATTTCCATTTAAGGAAACATGTAAGATTTTGCCATATAGGTAAAAATTTTAAGGTAATTTTTTTTTTTGAATATTTTATAGTCTTGAAAAAGAGAATATTTCGATATTTTGATTTTTTTAATTTATAATAATTTTTATTCAAAGAAACATGTAAGCTTTTCCAGATAGGCTTTGACGTAAAAAGTTTTGAGAATATAGTAGAAATTCGATTATCCAATCTAATATGGACCGGAGGTAGGTTAATTGAAAATTCTGGATAATAGAGAATGTTCATTTAAATAGTAACACTTAAGTCTCTCTTACGCACCGAAAGTCTACGAACCTCATATTCGCCAACGTCCGAAATCCACGCTGGTTTCACATTTGTAAGGTATTGTTACGTTAAGGTATTTAAGGTATTTCTGAAACTGAGACTTCCTGGTAAAAAGTGCTAAAACTTTTTAAATTTAGATTTTTTTTTTAAATATCTGAGCGTATTTCTGGAAAAAAGTGCTTATTATTTGTTTTATAGTAGATATCATTTGGAGTCTCACGATTTTAGAATATTCCGGCAGTTGTCCGAAAACCAGAAATTCAGTCCAGAAATTCACTTTTACTTTTTTGGATTTATGAAATTTTGCTATTTTAAAATCACCTTAGTTTCTCGATTTTAGAGCAATCAGAAAATACTGAATTCAGAATCCCAGGACTCCCGATTTTTTAATGGTGGAAGTTTGACAATTTCATTACTTCAGGGGGGTATCCTCACTTTAGAAATGTCTTAAATTTCTACGACTGGTTTCTTTTGTGAACACCTGAAAATGACCTTGCTGAAGAATTTTTTTACCTTGACTTAGAAACAGTCGGTTAACAGAGAGTACCGGATAAAAGAGGGACGGATAATCGAGGTTCTGCTGTATTTCATATCCTACCTGTGGAATAAGATGAAATAGTGAACTCCCAACTAAACTTCCGACTGCCAGTCCTTCGAACAGCATTAGAACCATCTGATAGATGTTTTTGCTTAAAAGTGGCAATAATATCACACCAACAAGAGAGCAGCAACTTATGATGGTGACAAACAAAATGCCATAGCCCCAAACTGAAATTATAAAAAAAAAAATTATAACCCTTTCGATGAAGGAAAACAGCAAAATCTTTTGTTAACGAATTTCTAATCTTTTATTCTTAAATCTGCACAGGGCCTGTAAGGGTATTTGTTGATCATTACCAAATATTAAAAAAAAATTCAATGAAACATTTTCTTTTCTTTTTTAAAGCAACATTATATTTTCAAAGATATTCTTTTAAGATATATTTTCTGATTTGATAACCAAGTCTTGAACATCTCAGCAATTCATATGTTGTATATAATTTTTTTCTGTCTATACAGTTTTGAGTTTTGTATGAAATGTAATAATAATATCAAAATAAATTTCTTCTTCAAAATTTTGCAGATTTGTGTCCTTACCACTACGACCAAAATATCTAAACAGGCTAAGAAAACTGAATATTAGTGCCAAGTTTTCAACAACGGTTTAGTTTAATGACCCATATTTTCTTACTGCTACGAAATCTATAATTAATAAAAATACTACCATTCACACTAACTTACCAGCCAGGGTAGATGGTCTGAGACTGATCTTATGTTCTGGTTGAAGTGTAGTGCAAGCACTATTGTGAAGTTGAAGAAGAAGCAGAGGGCACAATCTTGCAAGAGCTTCGCTAACACTTTTGGTGGATTCGGGAACAAGTTCTAGCATGTCATTCGCTGACATGCACTGAAATTAAATGTATTAATTAGCTTTGAGATAATGTATGCGGTGGGATAATTGGAAATTAAGCATAAAATTAAGTGTGTGTTAACATCTCTCTGGTGCTTTTAAGCTTTTTTTTTAAACACTAAGAAATACATCACCTGACTGTTAGGTTTTTCAACACAAATATATATTTTTTAATTTATAAATGTTACCGAATTTTAAATATTAAGAATGGATAAATCCTTAATAATCTTCTATTACAGAAATAAAAAAAATTTTAATGTAAACAAATGAAATTTTGATCTGATGCAGAGAAAACAAGATTACAAAGGATAAGATTTACTGTACGGTCCCCCTTGGCAAGATTTTTTCGGATTTGGCAATAAATAATTTTTTCTGGCAATCTGTAACTTCGACTGATGATTCGAATTCTATGACTTCGCACCGATGATATTTTCCGGCAACCCTATCGGACCGTTGGTTATAAGAAATATTCCCATACCATCTTTTCTTTGAATCATGGTTTTTTAAAAAAAAGTCGCCAAAATACGGACTTTTGGCGCGATTTTGGAAAGTCCGCCAAGGGGGACCGTACAGTAAATCTCTACCGATTACAATTTGCTTATCCCTCAGAGGGTTAATGTCTTGAGAATATCGGTATTAAAGAACATTAAAATTAAACACAATAAACATCCTTATGTCCAAAACTACTATTGCGAAGATCACAATTTAATAAATTACTATTTTATATCTTTTCATTTGTTTTACTACCATAAAAAGATTACTATTATCAAATAAATCATTTGCAGCAAGAAGAGAAAAGTAGGATAAATTAAATCTGATTTGTCATTAGTTACATTTTGCTTATATTCAAGAGAGAAAGTAACTTTTTCTATCATGCTGTTAGAATTCAAGAATGTTGTTGGGGGATGCCTTAAAAAGTGCTCGACTTAAATTTGGTTGACTAATAAGACTTGAATTCGATAAACAATATAGCATAACATCTTTTAGCAAATCTGGTTAAAATCATGTCTGACGCAGAAGCTGTTACATTGTTTAGGTGGCATGAAATAGAAACATTTTTTTCTAAAAGTTACTAACATTTTATAAACATTCTTTACACAACTAAAATGGTAACTGTTTTTAAGTGAAAGAATCAATTAATAAAAAGGAATAAATAAATAAAATCGACAAAACCATAAAAGTAAATTTAAATAGTTTTACCATATAAAACTATCTTACCTTAAAATGATTACCATCATTGCACAGATTCTCTGGCAACAACGGAAACGGTGTGAGAGACGAACAATTCAAACTCAAATGATCATTGGTCAAATTTTGATTATGGAGATCTTCAAGAAATGAAGCGAAACCCTCTGTCATGTTGTCCGCATTGGAAAATGCCGAAGGGGGATGATGCCTCAGAAGAGCAATTTGCGACAATGCTTCGAGTATCTCCAAACTGTTGATAATCTGTTGTTCCCCATTGCAGAGGCAGAGTTTTGTTATAAAGACAATTGAAATGATTATTGAAGCTAATTTCCATTTCATTTTGGGGCTGGTCTGGTGAGGCTTTGATATTTCCGGCTGCAGGCTGTAAAAGGATCTAAAATAAAAGGAGAATTCAGGCTAATTCCATCTAACTCAAGAGTTTTGTAGTATCACTTGTAAGTCACAAGCTAAAAAAGCTTTTTTAATTTGAAAAAATTTAAAGTTAAATATTAAAACAAGTTATATTATTTAGTTGCGGTAAGTGTAGATCAACTATTTTTTTTTTTTAATTTAATATTAAAAGTTGTATTTGGATCACTTTTTAGCAGACATGACTTACACTACAGAAAAGGCAATTCTGTATAGAATTACCTTTAATTCAATATTTTATTGGTCGTAATATTGGGGCAATAAGCTACGACATAAAAGCGCTCAAAAATAAAATGATAGAGGAAACTTTCGCTTATTGGGTTATAAACTTACCAGAGAAAAGGAACTATTAATTTAATATGTTTTTTTAAATTTTGGTAGATATCATTTAAAAAAAAAGCCCTATATATATATATGTATTTTAGATATGTAAAATGATGCATTGAAATCATTGATGGTAATAATTAAAAACTTTACAAAATACTTTTCGGAAGGATTTGTTTACAAAACGAAAACCAAAATACTTACAATTATAGTGCATGTATTAGCATGACAACTGTCTGGTTAGTTCTTATTTTTGGAAATGCACCTTCACATGATCAACCAGAATTTTAAATTCACCGTTTTAATTGTCGTAATGTAAAAAAAAATCCATTGCCGGTCCAACAAAAAACATTAATTTTCATCAAGGTTAGCGAAGCAGCGTTCCGCTAAAATCAACCCGCAATTTGATCACATGACTATGTTGACGAAAAATGATTGGAAGTTCTGGATCCTTCTGGTCTACAGCAGTAAATTGATCGTTCAGATACTTTTTTTTATCTTTTAATTATAAGTTTTGGCTGTTTTTACGCTCCACATGGATGCCAATTATGCTTCTTAATTTAAGCCCTGGTCAAGTGACGAGATAAACCCTGAAAAGGCACCCAACGCAACCTTCAAGTCTCATCGTAATCGTACAATACGTGGCGTCAGGACTGTCGGCAATTCTGATTTAACAAACACTTATGTCGCCCGCGCCGTGTCAAAAATCCATGCCCATGCCGGGAATCGAACAAGGGACCTGCCTTTCCATTCATACGCCCAATACGGCTTTGCAACTACTGAAACGAGCTAGTCTTTCGAAAAAAAATACGTAAAATTACGTAGCATTACTGGAAATAAATGCACTTTTAATACTGTCCAGAGTCATATTGTTAAAAAAGGAGAGTGCAAAAATCCGTACCAAAAATAAATGTCATTTTATACATCCTTCCTTCTCTTTGAAATAAATAGTAGTCAAATAAATTTGAACCATTTTCTTCTAGTTTTGATTTATAAAGCTGTGTAAAATATGTTCTTATAATGACATATTTCTCAATCTAAAATAAATACATCTGCGGATGAGATATAAAATAAGTTACTTAAACGTTTAATAGCTTTCGATGATCAACGTCATTTCATTGCCAAGGACGTAAAAAGCTGAAAAGTTCTAGTCTATTTGTATTTTTGTTCTCTGACATTTGTATTCAAAGAATATAATTTTATTTTTATTCCTTTTTGTACATAATAATTCCATGGGTATCAAAATGAAGTTTCATTGGAACAAATGATTTTAAATTCACCCCTGATCCAATAAAGCTAAAAGTTGCAGAGCTCTTGTTCCACCCTTGAGTGAAAGAAGCTGTACGGAAATAATCCTATGGAGATACAATCCTTTTTTAGCCTATTTTCCTTTTTTTTTAATTCGAAAGAATAAAAAAGTTAAACAGTTAGGCTATGCTGACAATGTCCGTCTATCTATCCGTACCCCATACTAAAATCGGTTTTATCCGTCGGATCTTAAAAATTCTTTTTTTGTTAAAAAGGTATGATCTCAGACCCATCTTTCATACCTTTTGCCCGTCTGTCTGTATGTCTGGACGGACATCTGTCCACTGTCAGTTATCCACGGTCAGTTACCCATTGAATTAGCATTCAAATGTAATTTTAAGCCCTTTTAATCTCTGTTGCCACATCAACAATGACATGAGAAACTTTATTTACTTAAAAATAATATTTGAAGCAAACTTAGGTATAAAATCAAAGTTTACATTAAAAAAAATACCCTTAAGGGTACACCAATCCAACGCCGGGTTTATAAAGCTAGTTGAAATATAAAAGTGTATCTGTCGTTATTATGTGGGGTTTTTTTTTTTTTTGGGGGGGGGGGGGGACGTAACTAGTCTGATTTTAAATGAAAATTCAAGGATTCTCTATACTCTCACAAATTCTTCCGTCAACTAACGGAAAAGGAGGAGAAAGTTGTGTGGAATAATACAAGTTTTCTTCCAAAGCTCCACAACAGTGCAAGAACCTTTATCATTATTTATATATAATTAAAGGCAATGCCAAGGACATATTTATAATCTCTCGGGTTTCCTTGGGGAAGTTCTTGAGCAGAACCTAGACTTTGAAATCCTTATTTTCTGTCTTTTCCACTTTGACCTTTTGCATGAAAATCCGCCTTTCACTGTATCGACGCATTGAAGCTTCCGAAATAACAAAGAAGATAAAAGCTTCCTGAAAAACTGATTTCTTGAATGAGAGAGAAAGAGGCTTGGTCAAAACATTTACTGACCTCTAACTTGTTTAGCCTCCTGAGTCCTGAAGTGCGGAGTTTGGTAGGACATTTTTAATAATACAATGAATATTAAAAAACTAATATATTCTAAGTAAAATTTAAAGTATCGTTAAAACTAATAACTTTAATTTATATTCAAAGAATCAGGATATAATATCCCCCCCCCCCCCCTTTAAAATAAAAGCAAAATATTTCATATCAATATACAATCGAAGAACCTCTTTGTGAAATATATTTGACTTCATTTGAAACTGATTTATGTCGCAAAAATAATTTTCTTTTAATTTTTTATTTAAAAGAAATAAAGTTTCTCAAGCGATTGTTGTGAATAGCAATGGCGAATTAATTCTAATAAAAATGGGTTCTTATGTTTTTGAATATGAGCATTAAATTTTGCATTTTTTAAAATAATTGAAGTACTTCGAATTCGATTTTTTCCCCTGAGATTTCCAGTCTTCTAATTTCGATGCGCTAAATTTTTTGACGTATCACACTTGCCTCTGGCATTTGTAGTTTTGGCTATGAAAGTGGACGACAGACGGATAGACAGGCAGACGGGCTGAATAATTATAATACCTTCCACTTTTTATGTTATAAAGTAGTGTGGAAGCTAAAATTGGTACTTTTCTTTAGTGTTTCCTCTTTGTCATTTGTTTTAATTAATGCGAATATAATGACTTTGAAGTGTGATCGGATTTTTAGAATCCAAATCTACATATTAATATACTTATTTGGTATCACATTGCTACCAGATTGCCTTGATCTAGTACTAGATAATAGGCGCAAACTACTGCATTTTATTTAACAAGAAGAACTAAAATAGCCTACTTTTCTGTTACTGAAATACTTACTAAAATTTTTATCGAAATACAAATTTGGAACAGTAATTGTCTCCTAAAACCACTTCTATACAAGATTTATACACATTAAAAAAAATCGCCAAACACAGCATCCAGTTGTACTTAAAACTTTTAAAGGCCCAAATCAACTACTTTCATTAATTTTATTTCGCAAATTGAATAAATATTATTCATCGGCTGCTTAATTTATTTACAGTTCGAAGAATAATTATGAAGAAAATTGCTTTAGCCATATCTATACAACCGTTCCAGCGACATTTGGCACAATGGGAAATGTCAAAAACGCCTTAAATTGCACGAGCTTTTTATTCTTGAATAAATATCAACATAAAAAAATCTATAAAAACATAAAATTTTCGAAATATTTATCAATAACAAAAAACATGAAACTTCTCCAAACTGCAATAAAACAAGTAGTTTTGTAACAGAATCTGTCACTGAGTCCGCTTCCACACAACATTTGTGTTCAACAGAAAGAAAAGTCGCCAAACACAATATTAATTCTATTATAAACAATGGGAATATTTCTCATGATGTCACGCTCTTCATACTGTTATTTCATTGATTGTTTTGTTTTCTTTGACAAAGTGTTAAAACAAGCCCATTACACTTTAAATTTGCTAGTTCCATTTATTTTATTTCGAAAATTCAATAACTATTTCTTCAATAATTATTATCGTTTGCAAAAAATAATTTATATTTCAAAGAATAAATATGTAATATTCCTCTCTTTTAAATAGAACCAAAACATTTCATATCAACATACAAACAAAGAATCTCTTAGTGAAATATATTTGACGTCATTTTAAACTGATTGATGTCTGAAAAATAAATTTCTTTTAATTTATTATTTAAAAGAATTAAATTGTGAGTGACTGTTGCGAATGGCAATGGTGATTTAATTCTAATAAAAATGGCTTATGCTTTTTAAATGAGCATTAAATTTTGCAGTTTTTACATAATTAAAGTACTTCGAATTTGAATTTTTTTCTGAGATTTTCAATGTCTTCTAATTTCGATGCGCTGAATTTTTTGACGTATCACACGTGCTTGTAGCATTTGTAGTTTGGGCTACGAAAGACGTTGACGGACGGACAGACATACAGACAGACGGGCGGACAGACAGACAGACGAACGGACAGACGGACTGAACGATTATAATACCTTCCACTTTTTACATTATAAACGTAGTGTGGAAGCTAAAAAAGAAGAAATGTAATTTAAAACTAACAAGATTTTTGTGCAAAATATATCATGCTTTGCCGCTTTTTTAGCAAACAAATTAGAACTCAAACTATTAGAATTAGAACCACACTTTGCTACATTTTATGTCGTCATTCCTCTCCACTGGTGCCAGCACCCCATCAGGATAACCTTCTCCCATTCTGATATCAGCATTAATTAAGAAAAAATGCATATCCGATTGTGTCTCCGATCGACCATATCCTACGTCAAGTGAAGCCGCTTTGTAATAAGCCATAACAAAAGCTCTTGGCGAAGTATTTGGCGCTATTCTATAATAGAGTTTGCATAGAGTATTACTACATCGACATGGCAATTTTGAATCTCTAATAAAAAAAACTATAATTACAACGCATTTTTCTTACCTAAGGAAATTACTGCCATCTTGGTGTATAAATTCAGATCTCATGCCACAGCCTACAACCGGTTACAGCTATGATAATGGCTGGCCTGTTCATTGGCAACTTTTGGCGAGTGTGATATACCATTTGTACACATCAATTAAGTTAAATTTTGAAATATAATTAGAATCGAAAACGGCTCAGTGGCTGAGAGATATTACGTGTCCGCCTCATAAGCTCAAGTTTGCGGGCTCGAGCCCCGGCTGAGTCGTCGGATTTGCTGGATGGGAAAATGGTCGGCACCCATGTCATATGATTATGCGCATTAAAAGATCCCTTGAGTACCCATTTAGCTTAGGTTCTCTCTGCAAAATTAAATCTCGGCATGCTTTAACATAGAGAGCTTAGATTCATTGTAATCTGAGCGTCAAAAGTGGTAGAGAGAGTCACCTATATGATGCCACAAAAAATAGCTCTCAGTTCTGGGGAATATGCCGAGTCTGCAAAGGCTAAACCGCCGAAAAAGCAGCCCCATTGGAAAAAAATAATAATTAGAATCGAGTTGAGAAAACCTGATCCAGCATAAAAAAAATTCAAATACGTTTTTAAATCGGTAAATGAAATAAAATAAAATAAAGATATTCAAATAATGATTCCTTCAAATTAAACCCACAGACACGCGTACGTTTACGTGTTTATACTTAATTTTACATTGCGCTGAATTTTATTTCAAATGGGCTTGTTTCATCACTTTGTCAAAGAAAACCAAACAACCAATGAAATCGCATTTCGGAGCACGTGACGTTATAAAAAACCAATGAGCTTGTTTCAACACTTTCTCAAAGAAAACAAAACAACCAATGAAATCGTAGTATGGAGAGCGTGACATCATAAGAAATATTCCCTTTAGAAAATTAAAATTATAAATCCAAAGTTTATAAGAATAGTAGTCCATGTAGTACCATGGAGATAGGAAATTAAAAATATGAAAAAATTAAAATCAAATATAAAAACTAAGTCTCGCGTGCACACGTAGGTATTAAAGGGAATCTATACTAAAAATTTCAAATTTGTGAAGGCAGTATAAGTAGGTCTTTCACGGTCCACAGACAGACACACTGACATTTCCTTTTATTATCATAGATACAGTATTGAAACAGTTTAAAGGTTAGGAAATCTGTATATTTACTTATTTCGGCCTCTCGCGCGCAATAAAATAATTTAAACCAAAGTACGGCTTTCTTCCTCAGCCATCACACAAGCACAGTTATGATATTATATTTCTTTCAAATTCCAATATCTTTCTGTTGTCGTATGTTCTTCTCCTCGGTGCAACAGCCAGTTAGTTGGCCAAGGCCTGCCGTGCCCATTTCAGCTTGCGTGACCAAGGGCTCTGGGGTGCTGGGCATATGTCCCGGTTAGGTGGTCAACCTCGCGCGGAACCCCCAGTGTTTAGTTCCCAAGCATGCTTAGTCCTCATTTTATCGACCCACTTAAGGTATGAAAGGATGAGTTAACCTCTCCCGGTCCGGGACTCGATCTCGGACTTGTGGCGTGGCAATGCAAATCACTACCACTAAGCCACTGGGCCTCACTATTGCCGTATGTAACTTGCAAAATATTGAACCCAAATGATAAAAAACAAGGAACCAAATTTTCACATTTGACAACATGGTAAGTATAAAAGAGAAAATCGCAGGAGTTAGTATCCAACACAAGAAAAATGAAATACCTAGCTAGCATAGTAATAGTTTTATGAATTTTAAGATTACCTCAGGGAAAAAAAAACCTTGAAAAAAAATACACTTACCGATAATCATGAAAGAAAAACCCTAATATTCCAGCGTCATTCTCCAGCACAATTTTTCAAATTGAATTGAATCACCATTTTAGTACTGTTGTCCTTTCAAAACAAGCGAAGAGTGTTAGAAAGTCACCGTCCAGTATGTATTATCCAAGTTCAAGGGGAAGAGGGGATAGACAGTACGCGCATATCACAACCATTTAAGACGATTTCTTCCGGAAAATCCAACATCGACCCGATAAGCTGAAGACGGCAGGACCAAAGTCCGTCTAAGTCTCGATTTTTCCCCCAAGACATGCATGCGATTAGACAAGGGTGATGTATTGATAATTATAATTTAACACATGTCTGTATGTATGCCTGTTTGATCAGAGGAATCAACAAGACTAAACACAATTCTCCGTGATTCGTTTTATATGGTTGATTGGGAAAACAAATGCATCCGTTAAGTAGTTGATTTCTATGTTTCCTTTTCGTAATTAATCCTTATCAACAAATTGGATGACGTCAATTGCCCTATCAAAGACGCATTTTTAAGAAGACTTAGGATGGAAAACCCTCATATGTTTTTAAAATATGAAAGAGGACATTTCAACTTTTTCCAGTTGCCCAATGTTATACAACTTAGCAGAGGAATATTTTTGATCGTTGTTTTAGACAACAGATTGGAGGGAAATTTGAGATTTTTTTAAAAAAAATCTTAGTTGTGTATAATTGGAGTATAAAGTATACAATATACATTTTTCAAAACTTACGTACATGGTCCCTTCAGTCCAAATATGGAAGTTATAAAGAATATTCTATTTCAGAATATGTATGTTAAGATAAATGTTTTATACGATTTTTTATGAGATATCTAGAGGTCTAAGACACAAGTTTTGAAAAGAATTTACATAGATATCCTTCTTCAGCATTTCGTTCTTCAGTATACCATATAAACTATTAAACAGCTTTATCAAGACTTGTGTTAGTAAAGAAAAAAGTTAAGAAACCATTATGACGAAACTCTCAAAGTGGTCAAAAATCCAGTGTTCGGAAATCGGATCCATTATCTCTTGCCAGTGTTGGGCATACAATTAATCAATTGTCAATTGTAAAAGTAATTGCAATTAAATTAATTGCAATTAAATTAATTGCAATTGAATTAATTGCAATTAAATTAATTGCAATTGAATTAATTGCAATTAAATTAATTGCAATTGAACTTTTAATTGCACCTTGCAATTAAATTAATTGCGATTGAACTTTTAATTGCACCTTGCAATTAAAATAATTGCAATATTAACTTTTTTAGTTGTTTATGAAGCACATTAAAATGGGTCTGGACATTTACCGACAGGCGAAATCCGACAAGCCAAAATCCCGAAAATAGATTTTTGTCCTTTTCTCGATTCTTTTTTAAAAAATATTAGAGATTATTTATTTAGTTAGTTAGTCATTTAGTTATTTAGTCAGTTAGTCAGTCAGTCAGTTAGTCGGTTTAGTTTAGTTTGAATTATATCACTAGAGCTACACGAGGACTATTGGCGACGGGCGTCGTATTTTAGAACCACATTCAAGTGACGAGCCGACACCTGAGTAGGCACCCAACGCAACCGTTAAGGGCGACATCGTTAGTTAGTCAGTCATCTAGTCAGTCAGCCAGTAAGTAAGTAAAACAGTCAGTCAGTCATTCAATCAGTTTGTCAGTCAGTCAGTTAGTCAGTCAGCAAGTCAGTTAGTTAGTCAGTTAACTGACTGACTAACTAGTTAGTCAGTAACTAACTATCTGACTGACTGACTAGTTAGTCAGGCAGTCAATCAGTTAGTCAATTAGTTAGTCAGTAAGTCAGTCAGTAAGTCAGTTAGTTAGTCAGTTAGTTAACTGACTGACTGACTAACTAGTTAGTCAGTAAACTAACTATCTGACTTACTGACTGACTAACTAGTCAGTCAGTTAGTTAGTCAGTCAGTCAGTTAGTCAGTCAGTAATTCAGATAGTTAGTTACTGACTAACTAGTTAGTCAGTAACTAACTATCTGACTTACTGACTGACTGACTACTTAGTCAGTCAGTCAGTTAGTCAGATTGTTAGTTACTGACTAACTAGTTAGTCATTCAGTTAACTAACTGACTGACTTACTGACTGACTAAACTGACTGACTAACTAACTGGCTGACTGACTGACTAATTGACTGACTAACTGACTGACTGACTAATTGACTGACTAACTGACTGACTGACTAATTGACTGACTAACTGACTGACTGACTAACTAACGATGTCGCCCTTAACGGTTGCGTCGGCTCGTAACTTGACTGTGGTTCTAACTTACGACTCCCATTTCCAATAGCCCTCGTGCGACGATAATTCAAACTAGCCCTAACCCATACGGTCGGGTTGTCGGTCGTGGTCAGTCAGGAAGTCGGTCTTGATCGGGTGTCGGTCTTGGTCGGGTTTTCGGTCTTGGTCGGTCGGGTATCGGTCTAGGTCGGGTTGTCGGTCTTGGTCGGTCAGTCGGGTAGTCGGTCTTCGTCGGTCGGTCAGTCGGGTTGTCGGTCTTCGTCGGTCGGTCGGGTAGTCGGTCTTGGTCGGGTTGTCGGTCTTGGTCGGGTAGTCGGTCTTGGTCGGGTGGTCGGTCTTGGTCGGGTTGTCGGTCTTGGTCGGGTTGTCGGTCTTGGTCGGGTTGTCGGTCTTGGTCGGGTTGTCGGTCTTGGTCGGGTTGTCGGTCTTGGTCGGGTTGTCGGTCTTTGTCGGGTTGTCGGTCTTTGTCGGAAAGTCGGTCTTTGTCGGGTTGTCGGTCTTGGTCGGGTTGTCGGTCTTGGTCGGGTTGTCGGTCTTGGTCGGTCGGGAAGTCGGTCGGTCGGGTTGTCGGTATTGGTCGGTCGGTCGGCCGGATAGTCGGAGTAACATTAATTAATTGTTAATTGTTACTACTGCAATTAACAATTAATTAATTGTTAATTGCAGTTTTCTACAATTACAATTGATTAATTGTTAATTGCAGTTTTCCACAATTACAATTGATTAATTGTTAATTGCAGTTTTTCACAATTACAATTGATTAATTGTTAATTGCAGTAGTAACAATTAACAATTAATTAATTGTTAATCATTAATTGTTTTTGCAATTAAAATTTGCCCAACACTGTCTCTTGCTTGCATTTCTTATACGTAACACAAAACACCAGTTATATAATCTGTTTATCCTCGGTTCTCAGTCAGAACCTGATTTGCGGCAGGGCAAACGGAACACATGCCCAGGTCCCCCACTTCAAAAGAGACCCCAAATTTGCTTAAAAGAATAATATTGATGAAAAAATGGTCTAAAATTAGTTTTAAAAAAATTATTAATAAATATAATGCATTTGAAGTGCCATAATTTTTTCAAAAGCGGTCTACTACTATATAATTATTATATCTCCTGTTATTTTTATAAATTCTGGCCATGTCATTTAAAATATTATAGATCTCTAATGTCTTATGTTGTTATAAAAAAAATACCAAAAAAATGCAATGCTTACGCATGTATTTAATATAATTGTTAAATGTTATTTATTTGTACAAATTCAAAAGGAAAAAATCCCGTTCATACATATATTAATGTATTTTGCTGGGGCCCCCAAACTTACTTGTGCCCTGGGCCCCAAAAGTTGTTTCCGTTTTTCTAAAGCGACACGTACAGTATACAACACAGTTTCTTAAACCGCGGATAAGTTCAAAGTTCAACAGGAAGAATATCATGCTGAACACGCGTCGTACGACTACTTCACTAACTTCTTACTTTACTGATAATAATTATTAAAAATATTTTTTTTTGTTGTTGTCTGATATATTTTAAAATAGTATCAAGATAATCATCCAACTGCATTTTGTTGGTTTTGTAAAGTAGTCGTAATTTAGAACCGCAATCAAATGACACGGAGCGGACACCTGAGTAGGCATCCAACACAACTTTTAATGGCGACATCGTACACGGCGTCGTTCGGGGTTACTTTGGTAATGCCCGGGCCTGAACCTGGGACCATTAACATGCAAGGCAAACGCCTTACCAACTGGGATCTCCCAGCCTTGGTTCAAAATAAAATATTAGAGTGCTGAGTAAAAAAATATATATAACTTCATTAATACATTTATGAATGTAATAGAATAACATCTACTGCACATGAGAGTATAATTCTTATTTAGTTAATCTAGAAATGAAAGAATATTGGACGTCCAAAGAGTGGTTTATTGTAAAGGAATCATATGTTAGAGTTTGTAAAGGACAGGGGCCGGAGCCGTAGCTCGGCACACCAAAAAGCACACAACTTTACATCTCGAGGTCTGATTGAAAAGTGACTATTTTTAATCATGGTCATGAAAAGGCGGATCAGAAGTCAAAACAAAGTCTGCTGCGTTTGCAATTTCTGTGGGAAAGAATGTATTGACGCCTATTGTAAAACGTGGGAACTGTTCGATGGATTGGCAAGACATTAACTGAGAGTTATTAAGAAAGAACTAAATATTAGAATATTATAGAGATTTGTGTAGTTAATATTATAACTTTATAGCAATTTGCATCGATATATCACATGAATAGTAATTCTTGAGTTTTTATTATGATGTTTATCGTAATTATTAAATAACAATTTTTATTTCTACTGTTGCATAAACAACCTAAAAAAATATTCTTGCCTTGAGTATTCAGATATTTCTTACTGGTTGGGCATCACATGTGACATGCATACTCTAATCAGATTCCAACTTAATATATCTTCTACACACTATATAACTTAATCATCCACATTTTACCAAGGTCACCGATAAAGCTCTTTCTCCACCTCGAGAAATTATTATTTTATTTTATCTTCCATATCTGAAGTTTTATCAGATGATTTAAGGTTAAGAAACAGTCATCTATGTATTGGAGTGTATAATAGGTAATATAGTGTGGACTAGTGTTATACCCCAGGATCAAATTATTAAAGCCCATTCCAAATATAGTTTAGTACCGATATTCGTATTACTCTTTTTTTATATATACGAAGTTTTATGCCATGGCATTGTATAAAGAAGTCTTATATTTTGAAATCATATTAGTTCTTCGCTGCAAAAATCAAGAAATGGTCACGAACGTCAAGATTAGGTAGTGCATTCCAAAAACGCAAAATATGCATTTATAGGAACGTTTTTTATTCAAATATTTTAATATTAGGACGTCTTTATAAGTTTATTCTGGGAATATAGTCTGATTTATTTCGCGAGTTTGGAAAGTTAATGTTTTAAGTATATTTGCATGTAACAGAAATTATATCACACATATTTCTAAGAAAATATCTAACATACAAATACGTACTAAATTAATTCGATTTTTTAAAGTGTCATATCCGCACTTGTATAGCCTTCACGATAGCCAACCAAACGATTTAAAATTACTTTGGATTTGGTTATGATTGAATAACTCCGATGGACCTTGAATTTGATTTACGTGCGTCCTTCAATAAAATCAATGCCAACTTCAGACCCAATTGGTAAGAAATGAAAAACATGCATGATAATTACTGTAACAAAATTCTTTTACGGATGCATTTTTCTTAAATAATTTTGAAATAATGTTATCTCATTCTTACAGCGGAAAAAGTTAATTGATTTACTACACGAATCATTGACCACCGTCGGAAGTAAAACAAAAGTCTTTTTTTTTGTTTTAGTATAATGAGATTTACTTAACTGTTAAAGGACATTTGAATGGAAAAGTTATGTTTGAAAAAGGGTTACATAATTGAAATCTATTTTAATATCGATTCGATGCTTATAGTACCTGTATCCAATGTGGACATCCTGAGGAAAATTATATTTTTTCACCCCTTGTACACGTTACCGGACTTTAAAATTTTGTTACCACAATCTTTGGACTATTGACTATCATCAGTAAAATTCGTGACCTTTTAATTATTATAGTTTAATTTAAATAATAAAATCAAGAAATGTTACCAATGTCCATATAAGGAACCACATGTCCCTATTATGGGCATGCATTTCCATATTAGGGATAGGTGGCTCCTTATGGGACTACTACTGGAAGGAAGGGCCACTCTTTCAAGGGATTTTAAAATGGAGGGAATAACAAAAATATCATATCGGGGGCGGGAGGCAGAGTAAATAATATCTTCAAAACGTGCACTTTAGAAGGGAGGGAGGTCATTTTCGGTTGTGGCTCTTCGGAGACCTTGAAAGTGCAGTAATGTCACTGATATGAATATTAATTTATTATTAATTAGCTAAATAAAATTCCATTATGAATACAAAGACAGATATGTTACAAATTTAGTAATCTGAAGATTCATTTGCTGTACTTCCAATGGGGACATGAGGTGTCTATATTGGGAATCGGGTACAGTTTTTCTAAATCTTATAATAAATAGAAAATAAAACATTATCAAGCAATTTATGCAATATCAATCGAAAATATGTTTCATAAGCTTTCTAAAACACTCCACTTTTAAACATTTCAAGTAATTATGCAATATATCATAAGAATATAAACTTTCCTGCAATTAAGATCAGCACATCAGGAAAATACAAATTACTTTCGAATGGGCGAACATCGGGCTTTAATGCACTTTCTAGGCTTAAAATATTTTTTTACCTGCTCTTCTTCACGGACATGTAGCACTATCTCTAAATTAAAAATTTAAGATATTAGGGGTGCCTATATTTAGAGCACTGTCCATAATGGGTACAAGTACTATATGAAGGGTGTAGTTGCAAAACTGTCATTTTCCGAAGTATGACTAAGATATCGGGTTAGGATTAATTACCGTCGCACTACAGCTTCACAAGGGGGGTATCGGCTATGGGCGTCATAATTTAAAACCACAGTTAAGTGGCGAGCCAACACTTGAGTAGGCACTCAACGCAACTTTTAAGGGTGACATCGCTGCGTCCGGACTTTGAAGCATATTTAACTTGCATTCCCTCTACACGGGGTATTATTCGTTGAACTTTTTAGCTGCACAGACTGTTTATGTAGGTCGTCAGTTATTTTAGAAATGCCCGGACCCGAACCTGGGACCTTTCGCATGTAAGGCAAGTGGACTAGGCTCCCCAGCCCCTAAGATATAGGGCTCGTTTGGTCTGACTTTTAATAATGGTAAATTCAAATGGACGAAGTCTCCACTAAAAGGGCCAGACACTATATATTAGTTATGCTTTGGAGTATGTGTGAGTATTGCAACTACACTCTTCATATAATTAAGCCAAAAAGGATGCCAAATTTTCTACGTGCTCTTGCCAATTGCCCTCGAGTAGCTCTAGTGCGACTTTAAGCGACTTCAGTGCTCATCAACCTTAAGAAAGTTTTCAAAAATTTATACTATATTTTTGTTATTTTTTTGTAAAGTGCTGTACATTAACAATATCTATTAAAGAATATCAATTCTGGTAACATATATTTTTATTTTCCTGAATATTTGTTCAGCAGATTATTTTTATTAAAGATATTTACACAAAAAAAATCAGAACCTCCAGTAATAGACTTACTTTCCATCTGTAAGTGGCCGGAAGTTAAGATGTCTACTTCAATATTATTGAGCCTTTTTAGGTTTTAGAAATTTATCAATTTTATAATTTAACAACATAGTAAAACTATTCTTTGTATAGGAAATTATAAATAACCTATACTTCTTCTCAAGTTGTTAGTCTAATATGACAGTTTTTCTCATGATTGAAATAAAACTTTTCATTAAAAAATTTTGCTATAAATATCTTTTTTCATTTATTTGAAGAAATTCGTTAACTAAAAATATTACAATGGTGTTTGTAGGTTTCATTGAATTCATAACATAAAAGTATTTTTAACGTGTAACAATAAGTTTCGAAAAATCTCAGAAATTTTACCCGTCCCCAAGGACGGCTTGTCCAACAATGTACCCGTCCTCTCCTTTGAAACTAACCAGTCAAACTTTAATTATATATATAAATAGCTTCTAAATAAATACAAATATAATTTTGTCTTATTTATTATAAACATTTATATAAAATGCCCAATGTATTAGTAGTTACTAGTATTATATTATACATTAATAAAATAAATACTAAGTAAGTTACTATGATAGCAACCTCGTATTTATTTTATGAATATTAGAATTAAAATGACAAAGTTCAAGTTAGCTGGAATGTCAATTTGTCCGAGGTTACTACGTTTTTTTAATGAATCAAATATGGCGGTTGCCAGTTTCACAATCAAGGAAATGATTTACAGAGGTTTCTGCACAGAAATGTGAAAGGGGTTTTCCAGTTAGGTAGATGTTCATAATTGCGTTTAATGCTCCTTGTTTAAAACCTGAGCATAATGTGTTTTGTACGTAATTGTTAATTCCTTCGTTGTTACATGTTACAAGTCAAAAAGCACATGCACCGAGCAACTTTTTTTGTTTACAGATTACGTGAGCACGCGCATTTGGTTGAGGAAATTTTTCTAGATTAAAAGGTCATTTTAGAAGTGATATCTAGACTCTTGTAAGATAACAAAAATTTAAAATGTATCACAAACATTACGGGGAAATGGCCGTCCACGACGACGCTGGGATCGAGTAATTAGTTGTCCTCGGGGAATTTTCGACCGCCGAGGACGGGAGGACGGGCGGTTTTTCGAGCCCTGAGTTACCCTTATCCATAACGAGCTCTGTTGATTTAGAGACGTATTCCTATTTTTGGTGAACTTCAAGAAGTAACTATTGTAGTGAGTAATCAAAGCACAGTAAATTTTCGGATTTCCTAAATCCTTATTTGCAATGAATTTGTAACCAACTATACCGCATTTTAGAAATAAATATTAAAGTCTTGACATTGAGTAATGTTGTATGAAGTAGCGCATATTTAGGAACAAGTTCTTGAATATAAAACGCGTTCGGTTTAAAAATTTCACCTATTTTTTATTTTTATTTAGGTTAATAATTATTAGTTAAAGGGTTTCTTTAAAAAATTCATTTTTTTTCACAAATCAGCTTGGAAAAAAAGAAAACAGAATATTTGCTAACATAATCAGTCTATGATTTTTTACACCCTAAAATCTCTTGAGTTACACCATACACAGAAATATTTGACATGAAGTTTTCTTAAACGAGCTCATTAATAAAGTTTTCAAGTAAAATCACGGTTTAAAGTGGCAAGGCTGACTTCTGAATAAGGCATATGTAATGAGTCAAATATACAGTAATTTTAGATGATTTAATTATGAAATGCTATGGGCTTGTTTCAACACTTTGCCACAAAAAACAAAACAACCAATGACATCGCAGAATGAAGAGCGTGTCATCATAAGAAATATTCCCATTAATCCCATTTCAAGTTCAATTCAAGTTGCCATCGTTTCACAAAGATGGCAGCACTACCCTACATACCACCGTTCTCACTAGGTGGCAGCACCACCTCATATTTAAATTATTCAATCCTGGCAAAAGAACATTTGCAGACATTCTCGGTAGATGGCGGCACCATGACTTCTTAAATCTAACATTTCATAATATGTTTAGCGTGTAAATTGGTTTTCATTGCAAAATATTTAATATCATGGTGTTGGTAATTAAATAATTTTCTATTTTTTTTATTCTGATGGATAACACAAGTAAAATACCGAGAAAAAATTCATTAGTTCACAAAAATTCATTACTTTTAAAAGTAATTTTTGAAAAATTGAAGCAAATTTACCACTGGAAAGTATATTAAACATAGAGTAAGCATGCTATTTTGGAAATAAAGCAATGCCATATTTTAGCAGTGAAACAAATAAAATTTATATTTTCTGCTAAGAATTGGAAACAATGAAAATTGTTACGACCAGTTTCTATGGCAATAACACAGTGTCGGTATCAGACTATGGAATTCCAGACCTAAGAAATTTTCATCGGTATAATTTTACTTTTCTTCCATGACAAAGCATATTGTGGAAGTATTTTTAAGAAAAAATTTGATATTTTTCATATTTTATTGGGTGTTTATTCCTGTTAGACAAACAAAGCTTCTTAAAGACGTAACAAAGTAAATTTAACATTAAATAAAAACAAACTACATTACGTGCCTTGAAGAAAAATATACCAACTCAAATTTATTTAAGTGAATTACCGATTGTTTGAGAAATATACCACCCAGTCAAGTACAAAAATAGGTAGTAAAATATAGCCCTTATCCAAGTAAAAAGTCTAATGGGCAGTTTTTAGTTTACCCTGCCTTTGATATTTAAAGTTTTTAACTAGTGCTTTTCTGTTTAGGGAATCCTATAGAGTATTTTTGGGATACTAGTAAACGCTTTTTCAATTGATATCAATTTTTTGAGAAATTAAATTCAAAGTTCTTTAAGATTTTCCTATTTTGCTCCAAGACACAAATAATAAAACAAAACTAAAGATTAATTGGAAACAAATTACAAAATACATAATTTTATTCCACCAAAAACCACATGCAATACAATATAAATAACAATAAACATGTAAAAACAAAACACAGATTAAGTATACCTCCACAAAACCAATATATCACAGGGTTAATGAGAGAAACAAAGATAAAGAGGTAGACTTATTTGATTCGAATGTTAATAGTACCAAGAACACCAAAAAGAGAGAATAGTTGATTTTTGACAAATTTAATCTGTGCGCTCATGATTATCGATAGATTTCTGCATTATCCACGATATCCTGTACCATAATGCTTCAGGAGTTAGTTCGTACATCCAGTACTGAAAATAAAATGAATATTTGTGTTAATACTTTATTTAGGAAATATATATTTGAGAAATGATTAGTAGATTACATAGTTACCTTTATTAACTAAAAACAAACAAAAACAATGCTTAAGCTTTTAATTAAAGTGTAAAATTATAATATATTTTTAAAAGTAATTAATAAAATTCAACTGTGATGCTTAACAATGGATTAACATTAAATATTATTAAACAAATTATACTAATAGAATAGAGAGTTTTTTTTTAGCTTTGAATTTGGGTACATAATTAAGACAATTTAAATGTATAAAAAGATACATAGTTTTCAAGTTATCAATAAACTTATAAAAGAAGTAGATTAAGAAAGTTGACACGAAAAAGGTAGAGTTAGGTTTATAAACTGTTTTCTATATAGTAGCAAGAACCAGTCTACTGAAAATAAAATTAGATGAGTTTGGAGATTACCAACGCATGTCTACAGTTTAAAAGATTCTAAATTTGCAAACACGTATCTTTTCTTCTAATACAACAGAATTATCTTCAAAAGAGAATTTTAGACACATGATGCCTGTTTCAATGGCAAATTAGTAACACACTAAATATAAAATATTTGTTTGAGAGCAATTATGGAAATATTTTACATTTAACTTTATTCTCCAAATTACGGACATTAGTTTTAGTACCAAATCCATATTTACTGTGAAAAAAGTGTCATTTCATAATCATGACATTTTGAGTGACAAATACTCAAATATTTTAAATTTGGAGATCTAGCGATTAAGCCAAATCTCAAATTAATCAGTAAAATAATTGGAGTTACTGCTTGCAGATCCTTTTATTTCTTGTAATGCAATGCAACAGAAAATATTAAACTTGAGACGATTTTCCCGAAAAACAAACTTATCGCTACTTTTTCGGGCACAGTGATAACATTTTTTTTCTGTTTTTTAAACTTTTTCACTCCGAAGCAAAAGCCTACACATACATTCTTTATATAAATATTTTTTTAACCAATTACATATATATTTAAAAGTATGTTTAGCAAAGTATTTCGAAAAATTAATATTTAACATTTGCTGAGGAGCACGCCAATTGAGGGGAATTTGAGATTTGGAACCATGGAAAAAAATTGTCTACCATGAAAGAACAAACACTTATTAGGAATTAATAGTCTATTCTAAAATATTTTTTCATATAAAATGTATTATACATTTACAGCTGGAAGTTTTTTTGAAGACCTCCAAAACCCTGGTGCTACATTATTTTCTATACAAATTAACAGTGTGATACTTGTTCGTTTGTTTTTATTTGAAAAGTTTGAACATTCTAGTTTACAATAGAAAAGTTCAGGAAAATTGTAAAATGAAGAGAATTCTACACAGGTCCACGTATGTGTACCTCTGAAACAAAGACGTTAAAAAAAAAAATCTATCCGAAAATAATTAAAATTCCGAAACAAAGTGTTTTAAAACAAAAACTAAATCACAAAATTAAAATCCAAAAATATACCTGTATTCCATGCGACCAGAAACCAGTTGTGCGATTAGAAACCCCAATGGTCTGGATAGCACTGTTCACAAAGCGCTGTGGATCAGGAACTATAAAGCTAGGACGCTGCAAGAAGCTGCTGAATTTAACAAGATTCGTAGCAATGTAGGAAGGCACAAGGCTCTGTACTATGATACCCTGGTCTTTGTACTCATAATTCAAAGCTCGTGAAAACCAATCGACAAATACCTGTAAAGACAGTTTTGTAAGTATTAACAAGTAATGGTGCTTTTTTTTTTAGTTGTAAAATATAGTGATAATAGGTTGACACTTAAAAATCCAGTTATATTTCCAGGTTTTATCATTGAATCAAATATATATGATCCAATTAACTACAAGATGCAGGAGATAAAAAAATTGGATGTTTTACTCAGGGATTGGAGTAACGCGTTACTTGTAACAGTTACTTTTTTTAGGTAACGTCGGGTAACGCTGTTACATTTTTCAGAAAGTAACTGTAACTTAGTTACTTTTAGCGGTAACAAAGTAACGAAAAATTGCGTTACTTTTCCGTTACTTTCCGAAGGCTGTCTGATGCTTATTTATAAATTCCACTCCTAAGAGAGAGAGAGAAGGGAACATTTCGCATTCCCGAAATATGAGCTTTTCTTGGGAGGGAAAAAGCAAACTAGCATTGTCCACTTTGGCTGCTAAAGGCGTGACGGCTGTTTTCAGCCAGAATTTTTAAAGTACGAATGGTTCTCCTTGTCTGTTTACCTTTCCAAGTATCATATTATAAGACCCGTAATTACAGGCTTCTACCGAAAAGAAGGGTTTTGAAATAAATCACGCTAATTGTCAAGCAGGTTGTCGTTCGGCAAGTTTCGACCAGTGCAAACCCCTTTGTGTTGCCTGAACCTGAATGGATTCTACAACAATGACCAACAACAAAGTATCTCCCCTTGAAGAAGCGGGGGGGGGGGGGGGCACGTTCACACCTATTTCTTGATTTTTTGGATTGAACCAGGATTGAAATTAAATAAAAAAAAATTATTAATTATAATTTCAGCATTTTGTTTGTGCTTATGTTTCGTTAATAAAGGTTTTCTTTGAAAAATGGTAAGATGGCTAAATTACAATTTTTCTTATAACTTGAAATTTCAAAAAGTAACTGTGAATCGTTACTTTTCGTAATAAGTAACTGTAACGCGTTACTTTTCATATTAAGTAACTGTAACGGTAACAGAGTTACTTTTTTTTATTAAGTAACTGTAACAGAGTTACTTTTTAAAAGTAACTTTCCAATCCCTGGTTTTACTAGATATTTGCTATTATTCTAAAGAAGCATAAATTAAATAACTAATCAAAAATTAAAACTCTTTAAAGGTTAGGCATGGAATTATAGACATTTTAGGGTTTTTCATGGCCAGAAGGAATCTTGTTTAAACTAAGAAAGCCGAGTACAACCCTTCACTTTAAATTATTTTGGCTAGCTTACTTATTAATTTAGCTTATTTCATTAATTTTAGTTTAATTTTTCTAAAGAAACACAAATGTTAGGTAGTAAAAGCAATATTATTGCAAACCATCAAAAACTTGAAGTTGAGATATTAAATCCAGAATAAATAACCAGTTAAGAATTATCATAATTCATACATTTTTTAAACAATCTAAACAAACAAGACTAGACTAACATAAGAGTCAAACTAAACATATTTCATACTCTTAGTGTAGTATATTAAGATTTAAAAAAGCAAGGATTGATATATATAATTAATGAAGACGACGTTTAACAAATTTATGAGTACATAGTAACGTGGCTACCTCCACCTCCGGTATGGCGGGAATTAAAACATGGCAGGATGGCAATGAATGGCCGCGAAAAAGCGAGTAGGGGAGTGATGGCGGGGAATATGACAAGGACAAAACAAAAAGATGCAGCAAAAGACCCCAAAAGAGAGGCTGATAACAGTACGTGGCAATTGAGCACCCTCCCAGGGGAGTGGTGACAAAAATTTAAAAGGGATCATGGCAGGAAGTGAGGTGTCGAACAAAGTTCAAAATAAAATATTATATATATATATAATTAATATTTGTGACATTGTATATGCTAACTTACCTTTGATGCTGAATACACCGCCATTAAGGGTAAAGGATAGAAAGATGATATGGATGAGATGTTCACGACGACACCCTTTTTCCTATTTAAATCAATCAAATACTAATTTATTGAAGAACTATGATACCAAAAAGGTTTTTAAAAAATCACTACTTTAGAACACACTATAAATACTGCTGGATAAAATATATTTAAATTAAAATGATAGGGATATTCCAAAAAATATATTTAATTACAAAATTCTACATACCTTTGGACCATTTGAGGAATTATAATGTACGTCATCATGGTAACTGATGCAATATTAATATTGATGAGGTCCCATAATTTCTACAAAAATAGAAAGTAATGCACAGACTTAATTTTTTAAACCCTTAGATTGTACCAACACTAAACATTTCTAGGAACCTTTTCTTTATACAAAGAGACCTAAATATTGATTGAAACTGAATAACAATCTGTAATTTAAAGATTAAGATTAAGAGCCTAATAAAAAGATTTAAGTTGATTTCCTGATTGTATTGTAGCATTGTCATGTAAATATTGTTTTATTAATCAAAAGTACATTTAAAGAAAAAAATCTTTTAAATTTAAAAGAACAATTTAAGTACTAATCAAAAGTACATTTCAAAACAAAATGTCTTAAAATGCATGGTAACAAAAGCTATAAAGCATAACCTAATATCAGCTTAATTTAAAAAGCTGCAGTAAAAATATATTAATTTATTTTTAACTAGTAATATAATTATATTACAATTAAAAACATTTTTTTAAAAAAATAGTGTATTTCAAACTTACTTGTTCAGGAACTTTCATAAAGCATTCTGGATAATCATACATGACACCAACATTGTTAACTAAAAAAAATGTTTTTAATAAAACTTCAAGCATAAAATAATAAGAAAGGATAGGTACAACAAAAAATAACGATATAACTGGATTGATTTATCTTATTTTAAAGTAACATTAAGAATTGTTTTTTAAGCACATATTAAAAAAATATTGATTTCAATGTAGGAAATATCTAAATTTAAATAATTAAGTTTTAGTACATGTCTACTTTCTATATAGTTAATCTTTGTGGGAAAAACTTATATAGCATTCTAAATTTTTAAAAAATTTATTTTAAAAGTTTAACTACTTATCAAAAATTGATTTAAAATCAAAATTAACTTTTGAATTTTTTTGTATTAAAAATTATGGCCTTTTTATAAAAGTCTTACTTAAAATGCCAATTTCTTTGTCTTCCAGTTGTTTTGAAATGTTGTCATAGATTTCTCTTCCACTTGAGAAATCAGCTTGAATAATGTAAGTCTTCACTTTGAAATCTTTCTCTATATTAAAAAAAAACTATGGTTGAGCAAATAAAAGTAACATTCCCCAACTATATGTTTTTATCTGTAATCAGTAAGTTTATTAAAAAGATTTTATTTTGAAAGAGAAAAAGGCAGAATAATTTAATGATAGTTCTTACCGACATTCTAATAAAAAACAAAAATTCCCAAGAATTTTTAATCAAAACAGATGACATGAAACCTTAAAACGAACATTATAACCTATTACGAAAATACAATCCTTAACAATTTTATTTTTTAATTTATTGAATGCATAAAGTGGTTTTGTAACTTGAATGTTCAATGGTGCATACAAGTAAAATGTCAATTTAAAATTTAAGAGGGTACTCTAGATCACCTGGCAACATCAAAATGAACCAAAAAAAGACAAAATTTAAAATCGGAAAAAAATTAGATTATGTAGAATATTTTGGCAACAGCTGTTTTCATGCTGAAGCACTTTAGATCTGAAAAAGGTTGATTTATGGGATTTTAGAGAGGTTAAGCCCTTATCACACGGTACGAACGTCGCTCGTCGAACAACTTTTTGGAACAGCAAAAACGTCAACGAGAGAACGGCTACGTCATGCGTGACATCACAAGTTTAACAGGCATGACAACGCGACGTCACGACTGAACTTCGTTCTGATTGGAGCAGCCGTTCGAACAGTAAAAAGGAGCCGGATTTTTACAGGTCGATTCGAAAAAGCTCATCCAGCAAAAACTGCTCCAATAACCAGTTTTTGATATGGCTTACGGACGTCGCTGAACGAACGAGCTCTCGTGTGATAAGGCCTTTAGCCTTAGCTGGTGTGGGACAAAAAGGGTTACAATTAAATCCTTAAAACTTCTATTTGAATTGATTTGTTGTAGCAATCTTGTCCGTTATATTCATTTCATGAACGTAAGTAACACTGAACTAAAACAAGCATAACACTTTATCAAGTTATATCATTATATTCGAGTTTGCCGAAAACTTCAATACTGCAATGAAGATTTTTTTGGAGTTTATATAAAATGCTACAATGCTGTAAGGAGCTGTTACACCGTATTATACTTCGGAAAAAAAATACTTTTACTGCAACAAAATTACAACCACGAACAATTTTAATAAAAAGATAGGAAGCCAAATTTTTTTAAATACTGAACATGCGTCGTCAAAACAAGGTCTTTTCCCATTTCTTGATGCAAATCTCGCCTAAAGAATTTTTCTGTCGACAAAACATAGTATACAAAGTTAAAGGTTACCATTTTGAATATTCTATTTGGCAGTGGTTGTACATTTTTAACGACTTTCTCGCTTGCGATCGCGGTATGGAAAATTACCCAAAACTATTATAAACATAAAAGCAAATTCTAATGACCAACCGATTTCTCTAGCAGTTCTTTCTAACTTTTCTCGACTTCTGCTTATGATGATGATATTCAGTCCACGGCGAGCAAGTTCACGAGCATAAGCTTTGCCAATGCCATCTGTGCCCCCAGTAACAACTAAAAATAAAGAATGGTAAAAAAATAGTTTATAATATTTTTAGAACCAATTGGAAAGTGTTGAAATTGCAATGATAGGTTTTTTATAGATTGATCAACTTTAAACAAAACCTCATTCAATTTATAAGTTTTTTGAAATAAATGTTTTAAATAGTCTTTTAATAAGTGGCAACACTTCTTTTCCTTAGTTTAAAAAGATCATTTTGAATAATAGTAGCTTACTTAATGCTCCAAAACACTCTGAACTTGCTTCAAAAACACAGACATTTTGGGTCAGCTGGACATTAAGTTTAAGCAGTTATTAAATTACTACAATAATTACAGCAAAATAACAAGTATAGTTTTAGTTATTAAAACTACAATTTGTATCACAGTTAAAATTTGTCATTTAATTCCAATTAATCTTATTTCTTGTTAAAAAATTTCATTTTTGAAGCAATACTTCTGCACTATGTTGTGTTAAGTAAAATAAAATATATCTTTAGTCCTATGGAGCAAAAAGTTTGTTTCATGTTCTCAGCGACAACTACTCTGCACAGAGATTTGAGTATTTGGGACATTTGGGTATCATTGCATCAAATGACTAAGGGGTTGATTATATCCCAATCGGGGAAATACTAAGGTTCATATCAGCAATCAGCCTTCTTTAAGGTTAAATGGTTAATTTTAAGTTGACGGTGCTTCTGTCGCCAAGGGATTTGGAATAAAAAACAACAACTTGGCGAAACTCGCGCGTTTCCCCATTGCCAGATTCCTTTACGCCGATGCAGTAACCCTAGTTACTTTCGAAAAGATAAACCAGACTCGGGGTTTTGGTTTGCTTTGGGCAACACAAAACAAACTTTATTCTACATAATGGGCTAGTACTTGCAATCCAGTTTAGTTTTGTTTGAATTTTCGTCGCACAAGAGTTACACGAGTGGCAATCCAGTTTAGTTTTGTTTGAAAATTTTCGCACTAGAGCTACACGAGTGAGTGGAAATCCAGTACTCACATGTTCGGGGCTCCGGGCAATGTTTTTTTCTCTAAAAAAACATCAGTATCCTACATGGGGCAGTACTGTAGGGCCCATTGAAAGCCTAAACACTCGTTTGGGGCCCCGGGCAATTTTGTTTTCTCTAAAAAACATCAGTATCCTACATGGGGCAGTACTGTAGGGCCCATTGAAAGCCTAAACACTCGTTTGGGGCCCCGGGCAATTTTGTTTTCTCTAAAAAACATCAGTATCCTACATGGGGCAGTACTGTAGGGCCCATTGAAAGCCTAAACACTCGTTTGGGGCCCCGGGCAATTTTTAATTTACAAAGTAAATCAAAAATAAATTTATTTAGTTTTGCAAAAAAATCCGAATTTAAATAAGCACCATCCATAATAATCGGATGTTCCTAAGCCAAACGCAAACGAAACCTCACGAAATGACGATAGAACAAAAAGTAATTTATAGAATACAAATAAATCTCACGCGCATATCATCCGCGCAACCTAAATTCCACGCAAATATCACCAGCGCCAGCGATTGGACAATTAATTTAGAACAAAAAATCCCACGCGCCTAACATCCGCTCAAGTATAACCAGCGCCACCTAGCCACAACAAAGATTCCACAACGTATTTCACCAGAAAATGCTGCAGCACCAAAAAAAATTGTTTATCGCTCCCAACAAAAGCGCCAAATCCCTTGGCGACAGAAGCACCGTCAACTTAAAATTAACCGGTTAAATAATGGTAATAGTACCAGATACCAGTGGTTGTAGTGCTTGGCCATGATGGGCCACCCCACTCAAGTCATGGGGCAAAAAAAAAAAAATAATAACGATCACCCATAAGCTTTGTTCCCAGAAAACCTAACTTCAAGCTTTATGCCTTATTTCCCTTGCGTCAATAATTCGAAGGGTATAATTTTGTAACTTTGATATTACTGATGGGAGTGAGAGACCCCAAGTTTGCCTCCCAAATGAAAAAACCCTTCCTGTCATTATTGAAATGTCTAACTTGAGACTCTAATCTGCTATGCTTCAGTGAGTTAACATAGAGCTCCCCAACTGTAACATATGAAGTTTAGAATTGTTTATTTAATATTTATTTGCTACTGTTAACTTCATATGATGTAATATCTCAAAATAACTGGCCTTTTTAATTTTAGAATAATAAAAGTTGCCAACTTATGAAGATGTATCACCACCAACAAGAAAAATCCGCATGGTTTGTTAGAATTAATGTCACGCTGGGGCTTTAAATGGGCTATTCCAAATAGCCCTTTACTTTCTTCTAAAGGGTCTTTAAAAGGGTGCATACAAGTATTCTGCTTGTTGAAACAACTACATATTGGTGAATTTTGTCAGAAAAGTGTTTAAACTCTGCGAGTAACTCTGATCTACTACGTTTTTAAATGTTACATTGTGCAAGCAGAAAAGCCACGGGTTTGATTATTCTTTAATTAACCTTGTGAATATGTAATCTTTTGGCATTTCAAATCAGACTTTTGTTGAAATAGTGAAGTTCACAGAGTGAATTATAGCTCCAAGAAAGATTATAGATAGATATTTTTCATTTAAATGCTTACAAAATTGTTATTTTACTTTTTATAATAATTTTTTTAATGGTTTATGATTTTTAAAAAAATGAAACTTTGACCTCTACACGAGAAAAGTATATTTTTCTGAATTCATGATTTATGTAAATAAAATTAAGTAGGTACAATTGACCTATAACAACAAAATTTATACAAATATTTCAGAAAATCCCTGTATAATTTACAAAGTCAAATTTGTTGAATATAAGACAACGAATTTAATATTCAGCATTTGGCCATTTTTAAAAATATTACAGCAGACAGACAAATGTCAAACAAACATACCTGCCCATTTGCCGAATCTTGTCAAATCCAATGATCGGAAGCGCGACAGAATGTGGGTACGTAAGCCCTGCAAAACATTCCACGTCAGTGAAAATGCAGTTTTGCTTACATATATCAAGCCGACAATGGCTAAAATGTCCTCACAAACACGGAAATTTCGGTTTATTCCTTGGAATAAAAACGAAAATTGATCGATACCCGCCATTATTTTCTGTTTACTACTGAGATTTTTCAACACGTCGGTCATCATTTATGTTGCTTTGGCAACAGTCAACGGAAGTTTAATTCTGCCTCAGTCTTCTTCTTCTTCACAGTTTTGGTTTTATTTTTACTTTTTTTGTTGCACGAGGTCACCAACGCAACAGGGTAAGATGTAGGACGCTGATTGCATTCTAATTAAAACAATGGCTGTCAATGTTTTATAACAGGACATATTATCACCTCTTCAAAATAAGTTTTGTTTCTTTTTTGTTTATTTTTGCAGTCTAACTCGGTGACAAAAATACGAAATATCTTTTTTATTGGGGATAACAATTTATTAAAAATAATTTTTTCTCTTTTTGTTTCAATAATTTGAAAGAATTTTCAAACAAAAAAGAATAGAAAGTATATAATTAAGTGATAGCTTGTTTCAGTGGACGTATTATTTCCTTTTAGCTTACATTCCTACATTTCTTTCAATTCAGTGCTCCGAATTGTGCTCTCACAAGACATTGCTTACCCATCAAGGGATCGAGGCTCGAGAACAAATATATATATTTTTTAGTCTCATTCAGCATTTCTGCTGCCACTCAAATTCTCATTGCACAACAACATGCAAATTGATACATCATGGAGTAGCGTATGAGACTTCCGTCAGCCTGTTCTTTTCTCCTACTCCTCCTCTTTTCAACCGTTTAAAAAAACTTTAAAGGTTGGACACCACACCAGAAACCTATATTTTTTATTTTTTTTTGTCTGTTCGTCTCTACATTTGTCTATGTCGACTTCTTTGCAGCAGCTGGTTTACAACAGACGGAGGGGAAAAAAATTGTTAGAGTTACTAAAATATATAGTTTTCATAAAAATTATAAACGATATAACGGACGTATTTTCTTGAATAATATTTTATTTTCAGATGAACTACCCTAAGCTAGCCAAAAACAAAGAATAATGAATTAGTTTTTATTTTATAACCTTAACATCTGAAAAAAAATCAGTAACTAATGTGTTTTTCGACACTTTAGCAGTTCACCAATTATTAATTTTCAGTGTAAAATATTATATTCAAAGTGCTTTTATTTTTAAAAAAATGACAAAAGTGGACTTTTTAATCTTCTTTTTGGCTTCTTATTTAGTTACTTAAAAATATACAAATAATATATTCAATTTTTTTCTCTGGTTACCACAGCGCAAGAGGCAAACCGAACCACTACAGATACAAAAATGACAATTACAGGTCTATATTCGGTACTCAAAACTGAGAAAAATAAACTAGAAGCTGCATTGCACAGATTACTTGAAACGTCTAATTTAAATTAACAGCAGACATCAAAGTTGAAATGAAGGAAGGCGAATCTATGGGAGAAACCTTATGGTGTGCTTAGTGGGGGGCAGCGGAAACAGGTTTCGTATTTAAGTTTTAGGATGCTTCTAGGTCAGAAATACTTCTGCATAAGCTTTCTCGTAAGCATAGTAATAAAACACAATTTTTTCTTAACATACATACACTAAGAACACACTTTTAAGAGCTCTAAAAGGAAAACGTACGTTGGCATACCTTAGCACTAGGCATTTCCATTCAGCGGCGCTAACAATACGTTTCAACAGTCATCCAGTTTTGCCGAAAGAATCGGTTTTGTCGATTTACCATGGGAATGAGCCTTACTCGAAAATCATTAAGGAGATGCAAAATAAAAGAATACTTTATAGGACTACTGAATTAATGTTAAATGTTAAATAATGTGTGTGTGGGTGCTAGTTTAGTTCTACTCTAGTTTTAGTAATGTATAATCATACATTTCATCAATATATTCAATGTAAAGTATTAAAGAAATATATATTTTTTTTTTCAAAAAAAAAGTAAAAAAATTTGTAAGTTACTTGCTGGTTTAGTTTTCTTTTGATTCTTTAAGGCACTTCTTTAACGATTACTTCATTCACTTATAAAAAAAAAAATTTTGTAATAACAGATTATTCGAAATATGTAATAAATAATGTTTGGAAACAGAAAAATTTGCATACAATTTATATTTTATACATTTTATTTATCTTCAATAGCAAAATTTAACTTGAAACAGTTTATTTCAAGCAAATAACTAAAATGTCATTTTTTGGTTTTATAAATACACAGATTGTCGCCAAGCCTTAACTATGAATACAACAGCATCAATAAAATAATTTTATGCAGGTTAAAAATATTAACATAATTGCTTGCATATATTAACATCAAATGTATTACTTCAATACATGCATTATTTAATCACAATAAATATTTTACAAACATTTACCTTTACCACATTAATATATCACATATTATAGGAAAGTACTTTGATAGATTATAATATAATTTAAAGGTTTAACAAATATATTTTTCCTAAGTTCCAAATCTAAGGCAACTCTTTTTATCGCTATACACAGTTTTAAAATACTATAAGTATTTAAACTAATCTATAATCCATTCTTTATGTATTTTTTAAAATTAAGTCTAAAATTTATTTAGATCTTAAAATAAATGTGTAAAAAGCATATTATTTACAACAACCTTTGTCAATGGGCTTGTTTCAACACTTTCCAAAGAAATCAAAACAACCAATGAAATCGCAGTTCGGAGCGCGTGACGTTATAAATAACCAATTAGCTTGTTTCAACACTTTGTCAAAGAAAACGAAACAACCAATGAAATCGCAGTGTAAAGAGTGTGACGTCATATTATTCATAAAATTCGGTCCAGTTTTATGATTATCTAAGTCAGGGGTTTCCAACCTTTTTGCCCCTGCGTACCACTTAACTTTTTGAGAAATTTTGGCCTACCACCAGACCTAAATATTTTAATAAACGTATAGTATTTACTCTTCTAAAAGTGTTCAAAGGCTTTTAGAATTAAAGGCTTTTTGAACTTCATATTTAATGATTAGATATTTGTTTATTTATAACATGCTTATAATAAAGGAGAAATAAAAAGATTAAAAGGGTATTAATTTAAAGTTTTACTAAATAAACATAACATAAAAATAGTCTTTAGTGCGAAACTTGTTGTTTGCCTGTGATTAAAACAACAACATTAGGAGTAATGGAAGTTATCTTCACTCTTAAGTCCTCTTCAACACTTATTCTGCTTCTATGTTTATTTTTTTATGTACAAGAGTTCAGAAAATCCACTCTCACACTAAAAACTCGTACCAAACGGCATAAAAAATAGCAGAGCTTGCCGGAAGATTAAAGGGTACTGGGTTTTACATTCGATGCAGAATTTAATTAAAGATTTCTCTTTAAACTAATGTTAATTTTAAAATAATGAGTAATACGTTTGCGTGCTTACTGCTCATGCGTACAGAAGCTATCAATAGCATAATGTTGCTCACATTACTCACGCGTACCACCTGAAATTTTCCCGCGTACCACTGGTTGGGAACCCCTGGTCTAAGTTATACGAGACTCTTAAGATTTTTTGTGAGATCATTCTTAATAATGGGAAAAAATATATAAATTAATTAGCACAAATTGAAATAAAATTATTATAAAAACTTTTGACAATTTGAATTTGTTAAATAGAGAAAATATATTTATCTGTTATTAAGGTTATGCAAACGACAATGGATTATTGAAATGCTAAAAATGTTTAACCTATATAAATTTTATTAATGTTTATTAAAAAGTTGAACCTATATAAATTGAGCATTAAATTTATTTTAATATGTCTGACGCCTAGTAATAAAAGGTCCAATGTCCTTAGAAGTGTTATTTAAAGATCTTTTACAGACAAAGGTAAGCAACACAGTAAAGTGTTAAGAGACATCTTCTTATAAACTTTTCTAGGCAATTATATTTTTAAAAAAAAGATACAAATATAATGTAAAGCATTTATTAATGATAGCACCGATACATTTCAAAAATATTTAAAAATAAGGAGTCATTTTTGATAACATATATTAATCATTACCATGTGACTTCTTTTAACAGTAATTAAAATTCTGTAAAATAGTAGAAAAATAGCTGATGTCAATGATATCAGAATACATTGGTCTATTATATAGAAAGGCACAGAATGCAAATGATTGTGTTAAAAATAGATTTTATCATTTACGTTGTATTTTTTAAAATCGAGTTACAAGTGTGTACCCTAGTAGATTAGGCCAATGATATTAGCCAAAAGAAAGGTTCAATATCAAATGTCAACAAATGTTAAAGATTTTAACTAGAAAAAAGTGACACACAGGTGTTTAAGGAAATTATATTATTATTTTTTTTGGAACAAAGGTTTTTTTTTCTACTTAGTGCAGAAATATTTCAAATTAAAAATACGACACATGGCTTTTTTATTTTTTCAAACATGACTAGAAATTCCAATAATAAAATATAAATAGTTTTAACAATAATTAAAATCACAAGTTCATCTTAGATTATGTCCTACTATATAATTTTACGTAAGAGTTTCTCAGAAAAATATTTAAAAATACATAATAGACATAATGTGCAAACGAAAAAATATAAATGTAGAAACAAAATAAATCTTTTAATATAATAAATGAAAACCCAAAGAGGAGAGAGAGAACATATATCATAAAGCATAAAAAGCATATATATTTACAAAAAAATTACTAAAAATCTCCCTATCACAATAATAGATAATTGCATTTCAATGAAAATGCTTCTCTTAAAATTTTGAAGGTATACCATTTTTAAGAATCAATTTATAACAGTTCATAAAATTAAGTGATTAAAAAAAAGCAGTATAATCTTGTTACAAATGAATTTAATTTTTATAAAGCAGGTGAAATATAAAACTATCATATGTCTGTAAAACTTTCATTGCTTTCAATATATTTCTTTGCTTAGATTATTTATATAAATTTGGATCTTAGCTTTTCATTTAAAGAATGACTGATTTTTGAGAATAAAAAAGTTTTAATGCATACAAGTTATTTATAAAATACTATTCAATATACAGAAATATCTTGAAATAAATATAAAAAGTATACCTTGGAAAATCTAATGCACCAAAATAGTATTAACTTAGTACATTATTTATGAAACCTTTATTTTGACAAGGAATACTTTTTATTATAAAGTGAAACAATATTTTTTTTTTTGCTTTCAAACAAAGGGACAATCAAAATAAATTTTAAGGATAAAGTTGATTCATATATATATATATTTATATATTATATATATACTAGAGTAAGCACCTTCTTAACTGGCGAAAATGGGACCAAATTGCAAGCTGGTTAGGTGAAAATTTAGTTAAAACAAGAAAAATGAATTCAACTTAGGTTTGGTTACTCATTTAATTGTACGTTATACATTGATGATATGTGGTATATAAATAGATAATTAAAATAGCATGTTATTTTATTCAATGTATTTAAGACACATTTCATCTAAAAATAGAATGAAAGCACAGGTTATTTTTATAAAAATTTATCAAAAAATTATAATATCACTAATCTATGTTAAAAATCTATAATCAAACTTTACAAATACCTTTTATTTTCTGTACGCATATTTAAAATTAATTTATGAAATATGCAATGGAATGAATTTTAATCAAAAAAACTATTTTAATCACTTATCCTCCCAAGCATTCCAATCCCAGGTACTAGGCTCTTTCAATTCCAGACTTTGCGGAACATCCTCAGAACTATTTGACAAAGAAGGATTGAACTTCATTGGTGACAGAAGATCTGGTGTTGCTAGACCAGCTGGGTTTAAATTAAATGTGGAATGAGTGCTAGACCGACTCAAGGCACTATCTAAAGACTGGGAACGATCTCTGCAAATAGAACTTTCAACCATTGTCGGAACATCGCAAATGAACCTCAGAGAACTGTCGGATTTGGATCGTAGCCTGGGTCTGTGCCGAGATGTGGATGTTTTGTGGGTTCGTGGAATATCAGAGCGAGATTTTCGGATTCTGGAGTCATCAATCGCTTCATCCAATGTGCGGACTCCAACTGCCTTGAGAATTATGTCCATCTTGCTGGAGTAATCCATGTGACCAGAAACCTAGAAAATGAAGTAATAGCCTTCAATAGAATTTCGATGCTCCAATTCTCACAAATTTCATATGATTTGGTAATGATTGTAAGAAATATTACCAAGTTTATCTTTGAGTTAGGTTAAAAAGCCCATATAACACATGTTGATTTTTTTTTTAATAATGTCAATTAACCCTTTTATTTTACAGTTGCTAAGCTACATTTTAATTTAGTTTGTGACTAATTAGGTTTAGCACTAAGAGATGATTCAATATCTTCACATGAGTGTTCGGAAATGGTAGGCTTTTTTTATTGTTTAATGTTTTTCATTTTATTTTGGCCGCAAATTTTTTCTTGAAGGCTAATGCAGAGACTTTGTTGAAATTTTATTATAAATAAATCTTACTTAATCCATAAAACTAAAGATACACAGAATTTTATTTTCTGAACATGATTCAAGAAGTGTTTTCCCCAATAATTTGAATCAAGATTTCAACAAAAAATTTTTAAGAAAAAGGTAAAATTTATGTTTTAAAACAAAACTTAGGAATTTGTTTCATACGATACACAGAATCAGATCAAAATGTGATAACTGGTTTTAAGGAGTAATTACTTACAACACTACTTAAATCAACATTGCACATCCTACGATCACACCACTTAATCGCTTGTAGGCCAGCTATTTTCATTGTGGCAGAAGAAGTTCTATATAGAAACTTTAACAACCAATCACCCCTAGAATGAAATATAAAATTCTCAAGAATAAGTAAAAAAAATTCTATAATCACAAATATAGTAGATTCAATTTTTTTTTAAATATTGTTTTACTGTGGTAAAAATTATAAATTTTCCAAAACTTATAATTACCACAGTAAAAAAAATATTTTTCTTTTAACATTTTATTATCAGAATACAAAAAACTCTCAGTGATTATAGTTACTTCACATAATTGACAAATTCTGTAAAATTACCTTACCACTGAATCACAAATCATGAGTGTCTGAATTACAAATCCTTAAGTGTTTCTTAATATTAAAACTTTAATTTAAATATTCAGTGCAAAACATTTATTGTGAATCAAAAATCTTTATTTAAAATCATTAAAAAGCAGTAGATTTTTACAATTGAGTTACGTAATCTGAAACAACCGTATTGGCATAATATTTTTAGAAATCAGTGTAACAAACCTGCAGTATCCATTAACAATTCTGCCACTGACAACTTTAGAAAAATCCTGCCAATTTTGTGCATGGGCAGGAACGGGAGCGCCAAGTAGTATGACATCTTCAATTATACCCTCACAATCTATACAATAAAAAATTCAGTACTAAAGAAACTTACACTTATTTTTATTATAATAACGAAATATTAAACTGTGTTCATCAAAATGCATTGCATTGATTAAGAAAAACAAAATATGCACCTTTGCGTTTGGCCATTTCTTGAAGGCAGTAAAAAATAACTCTTGCACCGAGGCTGAAACCAATTAGAGTTATGGGTCTCTTGCCCTAGAAATAAGACATTTTTCAGTATTAAAACACAAAATGCTTATTACATGAATGCATGGGATATATTTTACACAACAATACTTAAGAGACAGTTGTTTTCTTGATACACAAATCATATTTGAATTTTTAAAATAAATATCTTAAAAAAATTTTAAATTATAATTTATTTTAATAATACAGAAACGGTCAAATGTACCCAAATTAGTTAAAAGTAAAGTAGAAATATCGGATAAATATCAAAGTAATGTCTTATAAAAGCAACATAAAACTCTTATTTAAAGTAATAGAAGACAAATATTTAAATAGTATATTTCTTTGATAATGTATTCTTTTAAAAATGTGGGCATTTATTATATTAGCTTACATACTGGTGAAGGTCTTATTTTATTGGTTTATTTTACCTAGTTTAAAATTAGTTAGTGTTTCGAGATATTGAGCACCATATGAATCCATGTTACAGAAATGTTAAAGATTAAAAAAAGGTTCCTCATTTCCATATATATGAGATGTATTATTTATGAAACACCTAACTTAAACTAATCTTTTTGAAATATATTTCATATATACATAAAAAAAACAAGTGGGATATGTTACTATACACTTAAATGAATAGTAAAAGTTCCATATGCTCTACTGTGTTGGTACAGCTTTGTTTAATGGGACTAAATCACATACTTAGGTTTTATACTAACTATAAAGATTTTGCAAGTAAAATAAATAATTCATTTGAACTAAAGTCAACAAGTTTAAATACAATTTAATCAATTTATTTCCGTAATCCCTTTTGTATCAATATAAGAACATTGCCTTATTTTTTATTATTTTAATAATTGTTATATATTAAATAATGCACTAATATATAGAATAGGGGGACAAAAAAAGTTACAAAACACACATATATTTAGAAAAATAATGTAGTATAAAATACATGTTGCCTTTCAAGGAGAACTTCTGCCAAATGCCGGCCAACTTGCTCTGATCTCCTGATGCACACTCCCCAAGGATTGTCTATGACACCAGCCATTGTTATCAAGGTGGCTGGCCAAGTGATGGCAGCAAGCAGACCTAGATGGTAGAAGGAAATTTAATATTGATAATTAATGGAGTCATATCTCTCTTATTTATTGATCAATACACAGTAGAGAAACTTGTTTAATTTTTTTTCCCTCCAATGGGGCTGCAATATTGGCGGTCAAGTCTTTGCAGACTCGGCATATTCCCCAGAACTGAGAGCCATTTTTTTGTGGCACCATCTAAGCCACTCTCGCTACCAATTTTGACGGGCAGATTACTATGAATATGAGCCTTCTTTGGATGTTAAAGTATGCCAAAATTTAATTTTGCCGAGAGCGGGTTAAGTGACAGAATCCAAGCAAACTTGTTTAATTTAATCATTACAAAACAAGCCAACATAAATCATTCAGAAATCTTTTTTGAAACATTGCTGTTAATTATCAACTTTTTCAAACATATGTATAGCCAAAAATTAATTTTAAGATAGGATGAAATACTTTGAAATAATATGAAGTAAAGCATTTGGCAACAAAACATTGACATTTTCATTTGGTGTGCAACAAAAGACAGAAATCATTAGTCAATTTGAAAGGATACTGCAAGACAAATGTTTTTATATCCAAAATTGTTCTTCATAATTTTTTTTTTCGGAACTGCATGGAATTTAAAAAAAAAAATAGGATTTTGAATTAGAAAATCAACTAGACTGCATTATTTTCAGAAAAATTTAAAATGTTATATACTTAACAAATTAAAAAAAATCCATGATTATGTTTTATTATAGAATTATAGCATAATATAAGATATTTCAGAAGGGGAAATATCTCCCTATCTGCGCACCTGCCTACACCCTTGAACTTTTGCAATTACCCCCCCCCCCCCCCAAAAAAAAAAAATAAAAATAATAATAATAATAAATCCAAGCCATCCTAGTAGAAAATAGTTATAAAAACATCATATTTGGCCCAATCTTATGTTTTCTAAGCATTAGTCAAAAGTATATCGAAAAGAACTTCATACCAGACGATATTGTATACTTGAGGCACCCAAGTAGACAACACTGTCAAGCATAAAGTTCTTCTCTATATACTTTTGACTAATGTTTAGAAAACATAAGAGTGAGGAAAATCTGATGTTTATAAATGTTTATTACTAGAGTTGCTTGAAATTTCTTTCCTGGTCGGTCAATTTATAGAAAAGAACTTCATACCTGACAATATTGTATACTTGAGTGCCTCCTGAGCTGCCATGGAGACAGCAAAACTGAATAAGTAGTCCATGGCACGTCCCAGTTGCAACAGATAAGTAGATTCATACCTCAAGCAGTACTGTTCTCTTGAGTGCATCAAGTTATACCAAGGCTCTTGGAAAGCTTCTAAAGAGATAAACTACTCATACATATGAGTTATGAAATAATAACTTCAATAATATCATTATGTTTTTTAAAATAATAAATTACTTATCTTAAATCGCTATAAAAATAATTTATTATGTCACATAGCTAACAGGTTTTTACAAAATTAAAAGACTTGAGATAGGTACAATTTACAACCAAACTACTTTAGAAGGCATTTAGTTTCCTTTAAATGCATTGATTTATTGAGTAGTAATTAAATAATGTTCAGTGTTACACCCTTAGTTTTTTTTAGAATTATTACAATCATAACACTATTTAAGAATGCACTAATACATAAAATAGGAGTTCCGGACATTATCGGAAATTGATACTACTCTAGGTTCAAAGTTTTGCTATCCAGAACAAAAACAGTTACACTACAAGTGCAACAAATAGTTCAATAGTTTAACTAGTTGCTTTAGTTTATCTAGGTATTAACAAACAAAAGGTGAAAGCCATTTATGGTTGACTGTTCAGTTAATTCTTAATTTTTTTACTTACCCTTTTCTTCCTCAGACAGCCAACCAGAAATTGCCAATGTGATATGCAATTGCTGACCTTCCGTCAAAGTATCAAAAGCAAACTCTTCAATGTCCCCAACACGTTTCTGCATTTTATATCCTTAAAAAAACGCAACCAATCTAACAGAATTTTAAAACATGTTTACATCAATGAAAAATAAAACAAGAAGATCTTAAAGAACTAAACAACCTACTTTCCTGTTACTTAAATACTTTCTGAAATTCTAATAGGAAAACAACTAGGTTCCTAACAGTAAATATCATCAACAACCGTTTATACACTAGATTTATACACATTAAAAAAAAACGCTAAACACAACATCCACCTATAATTTAAACTTCTAAAAGCCAAAATCAACTATTTTCCTTAATATTCTTTCTCAAATTAACTTAATATAATTTATCGTCTGCACGATTTATTTGTATAGATCAAAGAATAATTCAATATTTATTAATAACAAAAGTAATGAAACTACTCCAAACATTTAAAAAAAAAGAAATGTAAATTAAAACTAAGCAGAATTGTAAGCAAAAAATATGCCTTGCCGCTTTCTTGGTAAACAATTAATGAACAATCAAAGAATCACATTGTGCTACATTTTATGACGTCATTCGAAACTGATTAATGAAAAAATGATTTTGCTTCAAATATTTTTTAATATATAAAGTTTCTCATGCCATTGTTAATTTGGCAACAGTGATTTAAATGACTCAAAATTGAATTTCAATGCTAATTCAATGGGAAATTCGCCGACAGATAGTAGATTTATGTCCGTCCGGACGTACAGACAGGCGGACAAAAAGTATGAAAGTTGGGTCTCTGAGGTCATAGCTTTCTAACAAAAAAAAGAATTTTTAAGATCCAATTGTTAGAACCGATTTTGGAAGGGGGGTACGGACGGACAGACGGACATCGACCGCATGTCCATACCTACTTTTTCATTTTTTTAATTCTTTCGAATTAAAAAAAGAAAAGTACTAGGCTAAAAAATTACAATAAGTGAAACCCATCACTTATTTTAATTTTTATACTAGCAACTACATTTTAGTAATATTCATTACTATGCAGCAGAATTTTTTAAATATATATTTGATTCAGATGCCGGGCTGGGTGGTAACGCGTTACTTGTAATAATTACTTTTTACAGTAATCTTACAGGTAATTCGTTACATAATTTTCGAAAAATGAATCTTTGTTACAGTAGCGCGTTACTTTCATTAATTTTATCATTAACACTGTAATAAATGTCCAAAACAAAAAAAATGCTTAAAAAAACGAAATAAAAAAACTTTCATGTACTCTTTGCTAAGACGAGAAATATTGTTAACACAAAAATTAAACGTTCCCTACTGATTGCAGTGATTAAACACTCATCTAGTAGTGATGATGATTTTTGTGAGAATGTAAAAACTAGACATCCGTCCGCCGAAGCCGATTTTGAGTTGTCTACATCTTTTCAAAGTAACGACCATAATATGACTGTATTCTGTACCCTACTAACAATTAAAAGCATGTTCATAAAATATAATACCCCCTTATCAGCCAGTACGGCTGTTGAAGTTAGTTCTGGGGGTTTATGTTTCCGACCCAATCATAGCTGTGCAAGCGACAAAAATTTTGAGATGCAGCTTTTGTTGTACCCCAATAAGTAGATTTTCTGCTAACTGTTTAATAAAGTCGATTTTCGAAAAAAAAATCATTTATTCATTTATACTTTATTTTTCAAAACATTTGTAAATATGAAATTTTGTCATAAAAAGTAATCTTAAAAGTAATTGTAATTTGGAAATTAGTAATTTTACAGGTAATTAGGTACTTTTTACGAAAAGTAATTGTAACTGTAATGAGTTACATTTAAACAAGTAATGGCCCAGCCCTGCCAGACGCCTTCTACCCGTAAGATGCCTTCTACCCGTAAACAGACAAATAAGTAAATTTGAAAAAATGTTGCTTAGAAATTTTTTTAACAGGATGTATATTTCATTTATTCAAAGATTTTGCATTAATGTCAGTTTTTTTCATCTCTGCACAGAATTTTTTTTAAAGAAACAATGAGACTGCAAGTGTTACTTTACTAATGTAACCAGATGTCCCGTTTTGGGAGGGGAAAGTCTTGCTTTTTGTCCCACTGTCCCATTAAAATGTCCTGCTTTTCTGTTACAATCCAGAAAAACAGGAAAAGTATAAATAAAATAAAGATTTTACAAAATTTCTCTGAATACTTTTTGTTTAAACGTTAAAATGACCTGAAAATACATATTAGTTCTTAACTATCTATATATATAATACTCTTATACGGAACCCAAATTTCCTTATATTTCTATCTCTGGAATGGCAACAATCGAAATGAACAAATATACTACTAATTTCAAAATGACCGACTGAAAACAACAAAAAAGTGTATTTTCAGGAATGGCTTGAAAAAGGGAAAAATAACTATAAATATTATGCACAAAACATAGTTTGATACGGCAGAAAAACATTGAATGTATTTTTTTTTTGAGAAAGCACTACGAAATAACACAAGGATTGAAAATTTCGGGAATGGCTGCAATAAGGCCAAAAAATGAAAAACAACCATAAATATTATGTGCAAAACATTGTTTGATACGGCAGTAAAACAATTTTTTGAATAAAAACACAACGATTATTTATAAAAAAAGTGAAACGTTAAAATGCTGAAGAATTGATTTAAAAAAAGTAAATAATTATTTAAAATCACTAAGCATATAATTAATAAAAGATTGGCATAAAAACACTTCAGAATATATTTATGCATTTAAGATTTAAATGGATTAACATTTAAAAATTGGGAATGCAATTGCTAATTTCGCCAAAGGTAGCCATAATACCAATTTGTCGGAGTAACCAGATTTGGCGTAAAATTACGACGTTTAATGTATGAAAACTTAAATTATAATTTCGATCGACTGAAATTAATAAAAAACGCGTGGAATTCACGTAGTTTACTAAAATCCAGTTACGTCAATATATTTGTTCACGTTATTTCATAGTTGAAAAAGAAAAAATCAAATTGTTTTTAAACATAGTTTCTAAGCGTTAACGGCAACCACGGTTATCCAATTTAGTAACAAATGGATCTTAGTCAAGCAGCGAAATATTTTCGCAATAATCTTCACAGGGTAATCGCCAAAAAAAGTGAAACTCTGGAACAAGCAAACACGCTGTGGGTTTAAGAAATGGCAGGGTTGTAATATTTGGCGAATTTCGCTTAAAATACGATCTATGCGATTCTGCTCGATTTTTGTCGCCATTATATTATTTTAATTTAAAATTATATTTAATTTAAATTAATTTATTATTTTATTTAAAAAAGATTTTCATCGCCATTTATTATTTTAATTTAAATTAATTTATTAATTTTATTTTAAAAAGGATACTAAAGGCTATGTGGCGGTTACCACAAGCACGCAACTTCAATCAATCATCCACTCGCTAGAGGGCGCAGATTTACCTCTGTGTTCCTACCAGTATCTTGAATAACATCGGAAATAGTAGTATATAAGCCGAGGTAACTCATCTCTACCTTGAGGATCCTTTTGGTAGACTGTGGGTTACTGAGGCCGCTACAGCTATACTAAAATATTTCAATGTACGGTGAGCGAGCGAGCGAGCCTGGATCGCGAAGGGATCCAAAAGGAACTGCGCAAGCAGTTCCCCGGGGGTTGGCGAGCGACAGCGACCAGGGTGTGTGCCCCCTAGTATTTTATATTTGATTACTATAAGGATAATACTACTTATTATTTACTACTATTACTTATTTCCAGTAATTAGTTGTTCTGATTTTGGGTTTCGAAAATCTGGTCACATTCTACTTTACTAACAGGATTTCTATTTTCAGTCATGCCCCTCAGAACCAAAGTTTGAAGGTTTCAAATCTCCCTATGCCCTTAATGTTTTTAGTTATTCATGTGCTTTAATCAGATTCTTTCCAACATAAAGTAGCAACTTAAAATACCATAGCTCATCTCCCAAAAAAAAATTCATACATACCAGTTAATCCTGCACCAGCCACTCCAAACAAAGAACCAATTACAGCCACACCAGCTGCAGAGCCCAAAACAGCTGCCCCTGCTCCACCTATGATTGCACCAGCACCAGCAGCCATGAATGGAGCAGCCAGACCCCCAGTCAAACCTAGGAGTAATTTTAAATGAAACAATTCTATTAGACAATTTCACTGTGGAGGAAGTATGTTTTTCAGTAAATTACTATTGCTTTACAAATATTTCTTGTTTCAATTACATTAAGATGACCTTTTTTAAAAAAAACACTTTGAATGAGAATCTAAGGAATAATTTAGAATGTTTTATTTAAATTAGTAAATATACACCTATATTCAAATATTTATATTTAAATAAATAAGAATAGCTGAGGGCTAAAAAGCATTTCGAATTTATTCCTAAAATTATGTGTTACAGATTAAGTGTAGTTGTAAATTTATTTTACAAAGCCTCTAAAATTAAAATTTTAAATTAATTATTATTAAATTTTAATTATAATTTTAAATTGATTTAAAACAATAGCATTGTCATACCCAATACAGCTCCTCCCCCAATTGTTGCTAATCCTACATACAGAAATCGCTTGATCTTTTTATTCCGTTTCCTTTTTTCATTAGCTTTCTGTTCATCTCTGAAAATTAGAGCCATTTTTATTTGTAGTTTTCAGATATAGAATTAGATCAGAGTAAACACTAAAGGCTTAAAATACGAAAAAATTTGCAACTGAAAAAAGACTATAAAAGTTTAGTACAAATTTTTTATGTAACAAGTTTGGAACAATAAATAATGCAAACTGATTTTTTTTAACAAACCATTGATTATTCAACAAGAAAGTATTTGAATACTTTTATGAGTAAAAATGCAAAAATAAAAATTTTTATAAACTATTTTAAAATAATCCTCACATTAATTTTTTTCTTTAAACTATCCCTTGCTCCTTCTGTATAATGTAACGGCAATTTTAAGTTCTGATTGAGACTTATAAATTTTATACAGTAAAGACAAAAGCTTAACAAAAAATTACTTTTAATGTAGTTTAAGTTGTAAAATTGGATTACCACCACCTACTCTGATATTTCCTGTACTTCTCTGGATAACATGTCAACAACTGATTCCTCATAAATTTCAACCAAGGGTAAAGCAACTTTCAACAACCAAGCCACATGTAGAGTCAGTACCCTCATACGAGCATCATAAACACCTACAATTTAAGACCATACAATATAATCATACAGTAAAAGATTAAGTAGTAGTAATATGAGGAATTTACCAGTATTCTAGTTTAAAAAAATGGTACACAACTATTTATTATTAATAGTCGTTCCAAATTATAGCTTTTAGCAAAACTGATGTGTGAAAGTGTGGTCAAGTAATATGTTAGGCTGTTCAGAACATTATACTTTAGAATGACAAATATAGAATTGAAGTACATAGCTCCATTTTTGGTGCCCAAGTAAAAATACTTTAATACTGTGTATTATAAAAAAGGTGGTTTGTCTTCGAACCTAACCTGATCTTTTGTTTCTGTTTGAATTAAAGTCGCACTTAGAGCTACCCGAGCGATATTGAAGACAGGCCTCGTAATTATAGGAACTAGAAGATGTGAGACTTTTACGTAAAACCAATCATTTCATGGCAATATTTGTCAGGGTACAGTTATCAATATTTGAGAAGTTAATGTTATTTTGATAAATACTGCCTGAGCAGACCCATGAGGTGCAAATAACTAGTAATTGAAAAAATATATCATGTTGTTAGCTCAATGATAAAAAATAAATATTCTTCAGATACCTACAGGCAAACAATACTTTTTAAAATTAAATTATTTTTATTTTTAATAAAGCAGAAGCTGTTATTGTAGTTTGGAAATAAGTGGATACTTACCAGTTAACAATCCTACATAATTGTCAATAGAAATGAAAGGAAGAAACAGACAAGTGATTAGAATAGACTAAAAGAGCAATAGATTATCTTAATGAGGAAACATTTATTAGTTAGAAGTAATAGACAAATGAAAGTAGATAAAAGGGTGTAGTTGAAAAATAGAAAATACTAGCTAAACAACTCTTTCAGAGGCAAACATGTGCAATTGGGTTTATTAAGAAACATACATTAAAAAATTCCTTTACATTCCCCCCCCCCCCCCTCCTCCTTCCCTCCGAAAAACTGAACCAAATAAAAAAAATTAACTATAATACAATAAAATTTTACATATATTAACACAAAGAACATAAATCTAAAGCAGTGTTTGAATGAAACAAAAATTACAGTAAATTCATAAGTGCTGAGGGGGGGGGGGGGGAATTTGGTACTCAAAGGTGGAGGAAAATTATATTTCTATTCAGAAAAGGGAAAACTTATTTGATGGATTTATTATTATGATGGATTTAATATTATTTTCACCTGTTTCCACTGCAAATAGGATTAGGTCTTCAAGTACTCGTAAACAGTTTCCATTCAATCCAGGTTCTTCTTTTAGAACATCTATTAGGGGCTGTATATCACTACCTTCTCCACTGAGGAAGGCATACATGGAAGACCTAACCTAAGAAAACAAAAATCTGAATTAAAGTAAATTAAATACAATTTTGTTTGTGTGTGCAGTGTGCTCAATAGATTTAATAATCAAATGACTATTTTGAATGTTTCGCAGATGAAAATTGGTTTTACTGAATTAATCTTATAAGTTTGGCTGGTTTTTAAAGTTCTACCTGATGATTTGTTTAAATAGTGCATTTGTGACTGTCACAAACACAAAATACTGCATTATTTTGAGTTTAATACTTTACATAACTGTAATTATAACAATTTAAATAGTACTAACTAGTATAGAGGATTGATAAAAGCTAAATATAATAGCTACAAACCTGCTTTGGAAGACCAACATGATCTATATGCCTGGATAAACATTGTTCCCTAAACTTCCTGGAAAAATATTTTTAATATATTGAAATGTGTCATAACAAAGAAAGAGTATAACATATTACATATTAAATATAGTAAATACAAGCCTTACTTAAGTCCGAATCTTTAAAAAAAAATGCTTTAATTTGCTCTTGGTTAAACAGGAGCTAAAAATTACTATTGGTAAAGGGCGGTGGCGGTATGAGCGAGAGCAGTTCAAGAACAACGTTTTTCAACAACCACCAATAATTGTAGTATTTGTATAACTGTTAAATTCTGTATCTGTAACTAGAACATCCATATTTAAACTCTGATGAATTTATGACATTTGCTACTATTTACCGTGTACACCTTTTCCTTACCAGTTTTATGTTTATGAGTTATGTTTAGTTCATTATGTTAGTTATTAAAAGTTATGTTTAGCCAAATATTAGTTGTATCTTCTTTAATACACATTACTGTGCTTGTGACAATGGGTGCAGTATAAGGAAGCCTTGAGCCTTGGAATTCGGAACCCTGGTCAAGTGATGAGGTATAGATTGTAAACTAATTTCAAAAACTATAATTTTTATAAGAGTTGGTGCACTAAAAGCAACAGTTACAATAATTTATATTTTATAACCCCTAATGGAAGAGGTTATAATTAAAATATCCTGTCAACTTAAATAGCAAATGAACATGCTTTAATGTTTTTACACTTCCACTGCTGATCATGCCTTAAGACATGACGAACTAGGGATTTGATAATGCTATTCCTACGACACATTACATGGCAAAAAAAATCTTCAGAAAAGAAAGTGTTAAATGAAACAATAATAAGGTTTTGCACCTGACCAAAACCCCTACTACAACGATAATATTACCTGTTCCACTCTTCCTTAAACAAATCATGTAATGATATGGCACAAATTGCACAGTACGCATAAACTCCAGCATCACTGATGATAGTACTCAAAGGCTTGAAGAGGCTTTGGTAGGAACTGTCTAAATTGGAAAGATTCAAAGATTGTATAAAATATAGTTATTTCCAGGTATTCAATTTGATAATTGCAAAATATTTAATTATTAAAGTAAACTTGAACGCCAATGTTGAGATATTTATGCTAAAAACTTCAAACTTCCCCTAAATTTCATTTTTATTTTACTTTTAGCCAGTTGTTATGTTTTATATTTTATTTTTTTAAAAATTCAATCAAATAAATAAGTAAATAATATGCATGTTTAACTTGGCCACTAATTAGAAAGATTTTTTTTTTAAAAGCCATGAAAGGTATGTGCCTGAAATATTATTATTTATCAATGCATAATTTGTTTGACCTGTTTTTGAGGCATAAATATTTTAGTATTTTTTTGTATCATGAAGTTACTCGAAAAAATCTTTTTTAAAACATTAACGTATTAAAATACATAATTAAGCTTCACTCAATCGCTGCTAAAATGTTTATTGAACATGTGTCATTGTTTTTCAAACTGTTTAGTTTATAAATTTAAAAAAATTTTAGTTTAAAAAAGTTGAATTTAACATGAATAATATTTAGTAGACATGTTAGCTTTTGCTCCCCTCAAAATACAGAGTTTGCAGTGCATATTAGTAGGTTAGGAGCATCATCAAATAGGTTTTAATTTAAGAAAGTTTACTAGTAAAACTATAAACACTAGGTGGGATTTTTTGTATTATCTTTAATTTTCAGTAAAAACGTTTATCAATTATTTTAACAATGAAACTACAAATTGCTTTAAAAAGTGAAGATTTTTTATTTAGTTTAAAATTCTAATAAAAGTTTGAATTCATAATTAAATGCATATTTTTGTTTACAAAAACCAGAAAATGTTGTAATCTGCAAAATTACTAAAAAATTTATTCTTTGTATGTATTCAGACATTGTAGCACCAACAAAAGTTAAATATGTCTTTTGTTAACTTAATTTTTCAAAGAAATTAATGAAAAAAATAAATTCCCACCCTTTATTTCGTCATGTGATTTTATTTCTGTTTTTATATTCGTCGTGGCCATGGTGACAGCACAACAACCATGTTGTGTGTTGTCATGAAATGTTGTTTTGGATTTGGGAAGTAAAAGTTGAAGTTTTTTCCTTTGACTTTAAGTCACGTTAAATTTCATTGAAGTTGGCTTGTTTCATATGACGTACATTTCCAAATAGTTTAATCAATGTCTATACATTGATTAAACAATCTGGAAATGTACGTCATATGAAACAATTATTCGCTTAACTTGTTTCAAAGTACGTATTTCTTGCTTTCACTCCTAGATTTCATTGGTGCTTTCGGTGACTGGTCCACGGTAGCTCGGTAAGCGAAGCTACCGTGGACCAGTCACCGAAAGCACCAATGAAATCTAGGAGTGAAAGCAAGAAATTACGTACTTTGAAACAAGTTAATTATGAAAGAAAAACCAACAACAAAAAGGCAACCAACACCTCCTACGCAACATTATCTAGATGGTACGCAACTTTCTGGCCCCCCCCCCCAATTTCGGCCCCCAAAAAGGTGTTAAAGGGTTGCCAGAGTAGGGGAAGATTTCTCTGTTCCGACTGTCAGAACTAAAACGGTATTCTACAGTAGGCGACAATTTATTAAAAATCGGACCTTTGGATTGATTTGAGTTATTTTATCGCATGCGTAGGATTTCTCTTAAGTATTATTTTTTTCTTTCACAGTTTTGTTTAGTGATGGAAATGATTACTTGATGTATATGTTATAAAAAAATATTTTTAGTCTTGGGGTTTGGTTGTGGAGGCTATTTCTTTTCTTTTACATATAATCCTTCAGTGGTGACATTTAAAAAAAAAGTTGTGAAGAGTATATAAAAAACAATGTTACAATTTGATAAAGATTGCTCACTTTTAAAAAGAATTTTACAAGTCAAACTGAAATTGTCATTAATATATATCTGAATTCATTGATGATTACATACTAGTCAAATCCTTAGTCTGTAATAAAAAAAAATAAACACTGAGAGATATAAGTTGAAAATTTTAATTTTCCCAACTAGATTGTTAAATTAACACACTTGCGTTGACTGAGAGATATCTTGAAGGCTATACATTGTTGGAATTTTGCTTAAAATTTCAAATATTTTTTTTTACAAATTTGAAATTAAAGCTGATATACAGTTTAGCTTTCACATTTAGAACAAAAGGGGCGATTTTACCCATCTACTTTACATATTATAGCAAATGATATATAAAATTATTGAATTAACGGAAGAAAATCCATAAAAATAGCTTATTTCTTACACTTAAAGTTGAACTAAAAGCTGTACTAAATGATTTTTTTCTAAAATATATAAATAAATCTTGTAACAATTTTCGTTAAAAAAAAACCCAACTTAAAAAAAATATATATATATCGAAAAAATAAGAAGAAATGTCAAATCAAAGAGTTCTATTTCCTCTTTGTGTCAAATAGCTTATTATACTTCAGATTGAAAATCAAAATATCGTGCTTGTAAAATAAATAAACAACAGCTTGGTAATTTGGCGCAATATGACCTGAAGATTTGGCTTCAACTAAAACAGAACCGTGACGTCAGTGTAGCGACAGTCACCGGTTCACCTGATTGGTTGTTGGGGCCCAGTTGGCCAACTCCGTCGCGAGAGATCGACAGAGTTGGAGAAAATTTCTCCAACGCCTACGTCATAGTACGTAGCAATTTCCGCCAATCATGGTTGGAACAGAGGTTGCGTTGGGAGTTGGGTTGGGGAAAAACCGCTCGTGTGATAAGGCCTTAAGAAACGACGCCCCGTTCAAATGCTTAAGTTTTTTTCCTATTTTTTTTAAAGACTATTAAATATTTTGAATTTTTTTTCATGTTTTAAATGCATTTTCTTGCAGCTTAAAAAATTTCCAGTTTCCAAAGATATCGTTGCAGGGTCATTGGAAAACAGCATAGAGGAAATAAATATGAGAGCAAGACATTTTCAAGATATACAAAATATATTTGCTTATATAACAAATAGGATACATTACAGTTGCATACAAAGCGCCTGGTTTTTTTTTTTCGTTTTAGTTGTGGGCCGATAAATACGAAACAAGAAGCCTGAAAGGAATCTAGTTATGTATTCAATACACAGGTTTTCATTCGTCAAATTGACTCACCATATATCATCGAATAACATGGCATTGGAACACTGCCCACACGTTTCACATCCTCTATGTTGTTTGTCAATGACCCTGTAAAAAAAAAAAAACACGTCATAAATTTTAATAAAGTGGCGCAATTCTACAGTTTGGCAACACTTCTGCTTTGTTTTCGTTTTGGATCGGTTTTCATTCAGCTTCAGCACAATTTCTGTATTTCATTTTTGATCACTCACTGAATGACCGAATCTGTTGCGGATGCACGGCGGTAAAAAATAACTTTCTTATAATTTTTTTCAATTAACTTTTTTATCAATTGGGACAATGATAAATAGGAAGTTATAGTTATCATTTTATTCGTATTGAAGCTTCCTGTGTCCTCTCCATTTTAGCATTTGAGATTTGTAGGAAACGTGGATGGTCATTTGACTATTTTCAGCAATGCTCTTAATGCTGCCGATCTAAGCAAAACAAAAGCTTAAATTTAGTTTATAATTAGTGAATTTTGAGTATTATTCAGTTGTAAAAAATGAGTTCTTTACCACGTCGTCGTGTGGGATATTGGTGGAGTGAGAAAAAGAGTAGAAAAATTAACAGCAGTGAATTAGCTGAAGTTTGCCGGTAAGTAAGATTATTATAATTATGTTATTATTAATTTTTTTACGAAAGCTGAAGCTTAAAATCTTATTTTAAAGCAATGTAAAGTAATATTAAATTAAAGGAATCAACAAATTGAGAAAAACAATCAACCTAAATAGAAATAGGTTAATGTATAAGTTTAAACCATGTTTTATCATGAATCATGCTGAAAAGTGTTTATTTATTACACAACTGTACTTCGGCTTATCTGTCATTGTTAATTAAATTTTAATATGCTACCATTTTTTTTTCAGAGCTGCTGGTCTAGACCTAGTAAAGGTAAGAATACTTAGTACTTAATTAGTAACTTTTTGTGTTTGTATGTAGGACTATTGCTAAATTTAAAATTAATTGAAACTAAATTAACTCTGCCAATTAATTTTTTAAACTAATTAGTAAATAATAAATTATAGATAAAATATTTATTTAAAAAGTATCCATAGATCTTATCATTTAGTAAATTATAACACTGACTCTTCCAGGCCCGGCCTTTTTCCCAAAAAAACTTTCTGCCTCTTACTTTTTAAACCCTACATTCATCTCCTCAAAGGGTGAAATGCGCCTTCGAAATACGATAATGAGATGCGATAATACGCACCGAAGGTAGAATTTTGAACGCTTCATTTTCGTAAAAGGGGACGTTCGACTTGAGTTAAATTGACGTCGCACTACAGTTGAAGTGGGCTATAAGTAAAGAACATGGCGGTGAGGTTTTCTTGATAATATATTTTATAATTAAAGATATTTTAATAGAATTTTCACAAAAGAAATTTCCAGTTTAATGTATTTCAAACAAACAAAAAGCTATTTAAATGCATTTTTAAAAACAAATTTGGAGTTATATAAAAAAGTGAATAAATCAAAATGGCACAACATACAACATATTCTTGTTGGATATCAATATATGAAGTGTGCACTACAAATTCCTGCAAAAATCGCTGTGGGGAAGTTTACTTTTACACTAAGAAAAATTAAATTAACAAGAAAAAAAAATCTTATTTTCTTAGCTATAATTAGAACTTTTTTTTAAATATAATTTTAACTTACAGAAACTTTAGAAAAACAGTTTATATTAGTAATTTCATAACTGAGGGTTTAGAATCCATCTTTTTTTTTAATTTAGAAAGACTATTTTATCGTAAAACGAGCTTAAAAGCGACCAGTTTGCGAACGTACTTCACTCGATTAACACATTCGGACACAAAGTGCTTAGTTCGTGGTGGTGGAGGGGAGGGGGGAAGAGCTCAAACCAAGAATAATTCACAACTCCATATGCCCCGAACTATATTGTTTATATTTATCAAGGATTCACAGCTGAATGCTTCATTTCATTTTTTGATTTTTTGCCAGCTAATTCGTGATTCTGACACACTGTGCAACGTCAGTATTTGAACAATAAAATCGTTTACATATCACATGCATGGACTTATTTATTTTTGGATTTTGTTTGGTCTTGCTTGATCCGTTTGGGAGGATTATGATTAGTTGGATGAAACAGAACCTTCAAAGATAACCACCATGGCATGACACCTCAACACATCCAGCCGAATAAATTTTGACTATATAAATTTTAAATGGGACAATTTGATAAATATTAAAAGAAAAGGCGCCTCCTTTTCATAGAGACGCCATACGGCTTCTTAACACTTACATTTGTATAAAATTTTGATGTCTGGTGACGAAACTTATTTTAGGCGTTTCATTCATACATAATATGTTGTTGGGATTGGTTTTTAAAGAGGGATCTAAAATATTGGAGCGCCTTAGAGGATTGGAGTATTGGAACACCTTTAATTTCATATTGGGGGCTTTTAGAATTCTTTGTATACATTTCTTAATTTTCCGAGTAAAAAAAACTCATTAAATTTGCTAAGCAGAGCGCCGGCGTGGATAGGTGGATTGAGGCGTCACATGCCGTACTGAGGATACCTTCTAAGACTATGTCCTTGTCTAACACTGATGTTGCTGGGCAAAAAGATAATTCCACCAGTAAATAGTGCCATGACTAGGTATAATTGAAAAATATAAAAAAACATGCACCAAGGAGCAGCCTCGTCACTCGACTTTGTTTCCAAAATGTGAGACTTATTGCCAATTGACCTAACCGTTTATTTTTTTGTTTGAAAGGTATGATATCAGAGACATATCTTTGTTCTTTTTCTCCATCCGAATTTTTGCGAGTGTTAAAGTAACAACTGCCTGGGCTATTTCCAAGTTCATTCATTACTTCGTGTTTTATTTTGTCGCATAAACATTTCCTAAAGTAGGCATAAATTGCATTGACTTGAGAAAAATAATAAACTCACTTTGTATGTGAGTCTCTGATACCTGCAGAGAGATTAAATGAAGTTCGGTTAATAATATGCGAGGGAAAAGGGGGGGGGGGTGTGCTCCCTTCAAAGCTGAAAGGGACGGTAAATCTGGGCCTTTGTCAGGGAGCCAGTCCGGCCCTGGACTCTTCTTCAGCAAAGTACAAAATTTTCCGCAGTTTTAGAGACACATCAAATGTTATTTCTTGATACTCTTCAATCTAATAAATCTTAGATATAAAGCCCTGTTTTTAAGTAATGAGGCTCTAAAAAGCTAATGATCTTTTATCTGTTTGTCGAGTTGGTGACATTTTTTTGTTTTGAAATTCCTAAATTAATTATAATAGCTGTGCATTATAATGAAATTATATGTGCATTAAATAAACTTTAAATGTGTTTAAATTGTACAGTTAAAAAACAAACTTAATTTATTTTGAAGCTGGCTTTAAAAAGCTCTTTAAATTTGCCTTAGTTTTAATTAATTAAAGGCTGCAAAAGTAATTTTAAGCAATAAAAAGTGATACACAAAATTTACAAGCAGGTAAAAGTGATTGTGTCGTCTAAAACAAATAAAGAACTAGTTTCTAAAGAAACTAGGAAAGGAACTAGTACTTTAAAAAATCAAAAATGTTTGTTTTGGTTGTATTCTGCTTTAAATATTTTGATTAAAAGAACTCAAGGTTTAAGCACAGGTTTGGAAACATGTAAAGATTTAGCCTTGAGAACAAATTTAAATGAGTGCGACCCAACTAGCTTTCTTCTTCAAAAATTCAATTAGTATTACAGAGTAGTGCCACCAATAATAAGTGTTTCAAAACATTTCAATTAATTGGTTTTCTTAGTCAAGAATTATTGCCTTGGGGAGTCATTCTTTCTCAAACTTAACCTACTTTATTATGAATGCTGTTTCTTTAACTGCTAAAGAAGCTTTTCTTGGGAGATGTACCTAGAATAAATATTGGGATTAAAAAATACAGAATTTTCACAAAATTTTTGGCAAACTATTTTTAACCAACTGGGGCATGCAGATGTATAATCCTGTCAACTGAACATCAGGTTTTCCAGCAACACAAATAATTTTTTTAAAAAATATCGTTTTATTTCATTTAAAGTATTATTGAGGAGTCTTTTAAAAGTATTTTGAAAGAAATATAAAAGAATTTATGAGTTAAAAATTTAAATCTCATGCACTGAGATAAAATTTTAATTGTAGGAGTCAGGTATGTTTTAAATGTATTTTTTTAAGTAGTTGTAAACTAAGAACAACACATAAGTTAGGAAGGATGGTAAATAAAAAATTGATCCGAGTACTTGTGATTTTTTGTGTGGCAAAAATGAATGAAGCTAGGCAAAAATCGACTGTTGTCTCCTTATCTGAGTCACTAAAAGAGTACAATTGGTTCCAATTAAGGGGACACAATAACCTAAAAACATTTTGGAGATATTTTCAACTATAAAATACTAATCACAGTAGTGTTGGTCTTCTCAGCTAAACATACGTGTAAAAAAAATGAATAATTTTTTTAAATAAAAAAATTAACTAGTGGGTTTGATTCAAAACCTTACTACTCCTACAATTTTAAGATTATTTCTTAATAATATTCCTTCTTTAAAATTTTTTATAAAACTGAACATTTTTTAAGGTAGAATTTTTTTAAATTTGATTTTCCCGATTAAAATTTTTTTTTTATAAAAAAACTCAACATTGCTAGCTTTGTTCCATCATAGGAAATCCTATTTCATCCACAGTATTTTAAAATGCATGTAAAAGAAATTTTCATATAAAAACAAACAGGAAGAAGATTAACTTAAGTTTAGATTTCCTGCATTAAAAACCCATTGACTAATGTATTTGTAATCACTTCGTGGGTACCAGGCAGAATGTGATCACTTATTGAGAATGAGATTGAGAAGAACCCTATTTAAAATTACTTAGTTTTAATTAAACCTATTTACATTATTTACAAAGCCAACAACTAAATCTTGGGTGATGCAGAGTGCCGAGAGATTATCACCAGCCTAGCAGCATCCGAGCATCTCCTTCCAGAGGTCATTGTAGCGACTATATATTGGCTGGCTCATTTGCATATCTTCTGCTTGCACGCTTGGCGCGGAAACGATCGGAACCAACACTTGGTCGTTCACGCGACCTTGCGCGAGCTCTACATTTCGATGCAGAGCAAAGATTATGCAGTGACGTAGGGCAGCCACATCTACTCCCCCTCCAGTGTCAACGAAGTTACGCGGAAGCGTACCTTCCTACCGTACCTGGTAGTCACCGGAGTTGGCATTGCTGGTTCTGCTGAAATTGGTGTTTCTGGCTCTGGCTGAGATTCACACAAAAGAAAGGCTGGCTTGAGCCTGTCTATAGAAATAAAGGTTATCTTGTTATTAATTTTCAACTTAAAAACCTTGTCAGTCCTTGACAAAACTTCATAAGGTCCTTTGTAGGGAGATTGCAATCCTCGGCGAACTCCATCTACGCGAACGAAAACATGGGTGCACTTTTGTAGATCTTTGTGGATGAACACTTTCCGTCGCGTATGAGCTGAAGTTGGTACTGGTTGTAGATCGTTCATGATTTTTTGTAGCTTACCGACATATGTTGACTGGTCTGTTTTCACCTTGCTTTCTGTGAAAAACTCACCAGGCAATTTGATGTTGGTGCCGTAAGTCAACTGTGCAGGCGTAGCTGTCAAGTCTTCCCTGTAAGTTGCACGCCAACCCATCAAAACCGTCGGTAACGCGTCTGCCCATCCCTGGTTTGCATGGCATTTGATAGAAGATTTGAGATATCTGTGAATTCTTTCTATGGCCCCGTTCGCGGATGGGTGGTACGGTGTGGTGCGGATTGTCTCAACGCCTAGTAATGCAGCTAATGACTTGAAAAGGCTTGACTCGAACTGTCGTCCTTGATCCGTGGTTATTCGTGATGGGACCCCGAAGCGGCAGATCCAATTTTCGTACAGCGTACGGGCCACTGTTTCAGCAGTGATGTCTTGGATGGGAAATGCTTCGGGCCATCTTGTAAACCGATCTATGACAGTCAGACAGTAAGAGTATCCTCTTGATGGGGGAAGTCTTCCTACGATATCTACATGGATGTGCTCGAATCTTTCTGAGGGCAGCTGGAACGATCCGACAGGTGATGTTGTATGCCTGGAAATTTTATTGCGCTGGCATTCGATGCATGATCTTGCCCAGGTTGCAACGTCCGTCCTCATGGAGGGCCAGACGAATCGTGCTCCTAGTAATTTCTGCGTCGCTCGTATTCCAGGATGAGATATCCGATGAAACTGGTTGAACACAATATTTCTGAAACTGGCTGGCACGAATGGTCGAAGCACACCTGTAGACGTATCGCAGTAGAGGTTGGAGTTCTGGAACTGCATGGGTTGAAGCTTTAGGCTTGTACCTTCAGGTCTGTTTAGCAAGTCCTGCAACTCTTTGTCTTCTTTCTGGACTTCCGCCATTTCCTGGTAGTCGATTGGAGATGGGGTGTCAATAGTCGAGATTCTACTAAGAGTGTCGGCAACTACGTTGGCTTCTCCTTGGACATGTTGAATGTTGGTTGTAAATTGGCTGATGAAATCCAGATGTCGGAGTTGTCGAGGACTAGCTTTTTCTGATTTTTGCTGAAATGCAAACGTTAGAGGTTTGTGATCTGTGAGGACAACGAATTGGCGGGCTTCCAGCATGTGACGAAAATGCTTGATGGCTGCGTACACTGCAAGCAATTCCCTGTCATAGGCACTATATTTTTTCTCTGCTGTTGACAACTTTCTTGAAAAATATGCAAGAGGTTGTTTACCGTTTGTACCGATCTGTTCTAAGACTCCTCCGATGGCTGAGTCTGAAGCGTCGACAGCTAGAGAGATAGTTGCGGAAGATGAAGGGTGGGCTAAAATTGGTTGGGTAGCCAGGTCATTCTTGCACTGCTGAAAAGCTTTTTCTGCTTCCTCAGTCCAGATAATTTGTCGCTTATCATTTTTCTTGGCGCCTTTCAAGAACTGGAACAACGGGGCTTGGGTTTCTGCAGCTCTGCTGATGAAACGACGGTAAAAGTTATTCATGGCTAAAAATCTTCTCATCTCTTGAACAGTTGAGGGTTTGGGGAAATTGACGATTGCGGAAACTTTATCTTCCATTGGTTGGGTTCCTTGGGCGGTAATCCTGTATCCCAGAAAATTGACTTCTGGCTGACCAAAATTACACTTCGAAGGGTTGATTCGAATTCCATATTCTTGGAATCTCTGGAAGATCAGACGAAGATGGTGCATGTGCTCCTTTTCATCTTTAGACGACACTAAAACGTCGTCAATGTAAGCTGTACAGAAGTCAAGGTCTTGTAAAATGGAGTGTATGAACCTTTGGAACGTTTGAGCTGCGTTGCACAATCCAAAACTCATGAACGGGAACTCGAAAAGACCGAAGGGTGTGATGACAGCGGTTTTCTGTATATCCTCTTCTCTCACAGGAATTTGATGGTAGGCACGGAAAAGGTCGATCGTTGAAAAGATGGTTTTTCCTTCAAGCTGTTGTGCTACTTCATGGATGTGTGGGATGGGATACCTGTCCGGCTTGGTGACGTTGTTAAGCCGTCTGTAATCCCCGCACGGTCTCCAGTCTCCGTCTTTCTTGGGTACCATGTGCAACGGTGAAGCCCAACTACTTTTTGATGGTCTGCATATTCCTTGGTTGATCATGTATTGAAACTCTTGCTTGGCAATGGCTAGTTTTTCAGGTGTTAGCCTTCTTGCTCTTGAAAACACTGGGGGTCCAGTAGTCTCAATGTGATGCTCCACTTGGTGGTTAATCTTAACCGGATTAGACACTTTGATGATTTCTGGAAATTCAGACAGCAGGTCTTTGAACTTGGAATCTTGGGCTAGAAGGGAGATAGTTCCGTATGACAAGGCTATCACTGGAGCAGAAACCTTCCTTCCGGTGCTTGTATCGATAAGGCGGTTGTTCTTCATATCGACCAGCAAACCGAAGTTTTTCAGGAAATCAGCTCCAAGTATAGGGTGAGATACGGCTGCTATCACGAACGGCCAAGGTAGTGATCTTCGGAGGTTGAGGTCCACATGTAGAAGCTTTTCACCAAAAGTAGGAATGGACGTACCGTTGGCGGCGTACAGCTTCATTTTCCCAGGTGGTCGGTTTCTTTCTTGAGGGGTTTGAGGTGGAACGATTGAGATTTCAGCACCTGTGTCAATCAAGAAACGTAATCCAGTGGATTTGTCGACTAGGAACAGCCTCTTTGGTTGGCCGTGGTCGCTTGTGGCCTCAAGCGACGGCCCTGTTAGTTTTCCGGAACAAATTGGCACGGCTTGTTGCAATTTCTAGCCTCGCTTCCAAATCTTTGGTGGTACCAGCATACTCCTGAACTTGGATCGAATCTGCTTCGGGAGTTGGATCTGGTTCTGGGAAACCTTCCACGAGAATGACTTCTAGATGGTCTTCTCCTTCGTGATCTGGAATTCTGGAGATCCTGAATCATCCTGGAAAGTTCAGCAACTTGCATCCCAAGGTTGTGGCAATCGTTGCATGGATTTCTTGCCTGGTCAACGAGATGGATGGTAGGGGAATCAGTCACTTCCAGGATCTTGTCGGCCATAGTTGCCACGGCGTCCAATTTCTCGGTGCTGGCTGCCAGGATTTGCTGTACAGCTGTTGGTAGCCGCTGGAGCCACAGGTTCTTGAGGAGGTCTTCAGGTACCGTAGGGGATAGGTCACGCATTTTCCGTAGAAGCTGGCTTGGCTTTCCATCTCCTAATTGTAGTTCCTGTAGAAGCATCTTGATCCGGTGAGTCTCGGAGTCAGCATACTGCTCAACCAATCGTTTCTTTAGGGTTTCATACTTCTTGGTGGCTGGTGGATTGACGATGATGTCACTCACTTGGGCGATGACGTGTGTTTCGATCGCGGATACCACGTGATGGTACTTAGTCTCGTCTTGAGTGATACCGGCGATGACAAAATGGCTTTCTATCTGGGCGAAGTACAGCGTCGGATTCTGCTTCCAGAACGGCGGAGCCTTGAAAGCTACACGGGATATTGTTGGTTGGAGAGCCGTAGGGGTAGCACCTTCAACTCCCGGAAGAGATTTTGTTGAGTCATCTTCGGTTTGTGTACCTCTCTCCTGCTCGTCATCACTGGCCATTTCGGATGGAAGGACTCGAACGGTTCAGGTGTGCAGAAGGTCAGCTTAGTCCTTTGAGTCCGGGTCACCACTTTGTAATCACTTCGTGGGTACCAGGCAGAATGTGATCACTTATTGAGAATGAGATTGAGAAGAACCCTATTTAAAATTACTTAGTTTTAATTAAACCTATTTACATTATTTACAAAGCCAACAACTAAATCTTGGGTGATGCAGAGTGCCGAGAGATTATCACCAGCCTAGCAGCATCCGAGCATCTCCTTCCAGAGGTCATTGTAGCGACTATATATTGGCTGGCTCATTTGCATATCTTCTGCTTGCACGCTTGGCGCGGAAACGATCGGAACCAACACTTGGTCGTTCACGCGACCTTGCGCGAGCTCTACATTTCGATGCAGAGCAAAGATTATGCAGTGACGTAGGGCAGCCACATATTTTTAATGGAGCAAATCTCTCACTAACAACTAAAAAATTAAAGATTTTGACAACAAGTGCGTTACTTTGTCCTCTTAACACTTTTTAGAATTATTTCAAAGCTTTAGAGGGATGGTCAGTCCCATAATTGTTTTATTTTTAAAACCATAAATCTGTCAATGTATTGTTTTGAAAAATTTATCGATTTTTTAGAAGATACTGATATTTCAGAATTAATGCATTAGTTCTATGAGACAGGACCTACCATTCAGTTCCTGCCCCATAGCTGTGCATTATAGACCAAACACATTAGTTTTGAAAACACCATATCTGCTTTACTATTCTTAACAGGTCATAAAAGCACTTTTTGTTCATCTTAAGCAAAATTTTCTGCTTTAAGCAAGTTCACGAGGTTAATATTACTGCTAATTCCATTGTCGCTATTTTCTCTCAGCAAAACCTTTTGTTGGAAACAAAGTGCAAAATAAATTACAACCTTCAACATCCCTTCTTCACCAGCACACAGATATAAAAATATGCATTTTTACTTATGTTTTTTCGTTCTTATGGCAGCTTGATTTAGATCGACCTTTCGAGGAACAAGGACCTTTTAATGCAATTGTACATAAGCTGTCGGATGTCATTGTGAAAGGAAAGAAAGGAGATCTGCAGTCAAAGTTAATTTGTGAATCATTCCAGGTACTTTATCTTTGTCATAAGTTTTATGTTTATATTTTTTTTATGTATCGAAGTTCTGACATTGATTTCATTTTGCATTGGGTGCAATTCAGTCCTTATTGTGTATAGGCGTTTCTTAATATGACAGATTGTTCCGAGCCCAGCTTAATTGAAAGAATCTCACAAAGTTCATGTAATTTTTAAACCGATGATGGGGTTTACATATTTGGCACTAAATCATTGAAATGATTATTTTGAAAAATAATCTTTAGTTTTTATTGTTGATATTTTAGGTGTTGCCATATTAATATATTTAACAGCAGAACTACTAACTGTTTCAATCTACTGACTAACATTGTACTGGAGCTACATAAGTAACACTTAATGGTGTCACACTAGGTTATATAAGGAGTAATAATGAACCGATAACAATGTATCATAACTATATAGCACTTTTTTATTGAAAAGCTATAATAAATATAAATTCTAAAAGAATAGGTTTAATTTATGATATTTTAACATTTTCACTACTGATGGCATGCATGTTAACAAAAACTAACTCACAAATGTGCTAAGGTTTAGTGGTTTAATGATTTAAGAATTAAGGGTTCTATAATGCTATTTATTCCTATGACATGTAACATGGCAACAAAAAATTTCAATCGAAAGTGCTAAAGGGTTGGTGTTACGCAGATTCATAATGCGTTTACTATATGGTATGACTTATGATCTGATTTGGGTGGCCCATATTAGGCCAAGCACTGCAACCACTGGTGTATTGTACCAACCCTATCGTCTAACCTTAAAGAAGGCCGATTGCTGACACGAACCTCAGCATTTCCCTGGTTGGGATATTATCAACCTCCCTCCCAAACATTGATACGATGGTACTCAAGATACTCAAATCTCTGCGCAGAGTAATTGCCGCATTCACACACACAGAGAGAATATGAAAAGAACTTACCTCCACCTATTGACATGCCCTACAGAGAGGTTCATCGTTTACACCCATGATGCTCAAGTTTCTATTGAGAGTGCAGTGACCCATTAGTAGTCCAATTGCTGCACGGATATCTCTCTTTTGCTAAGGCTAAGTAATTCTTTGGCTCTCTGCCATGAAGCACTCTGATTGAGCTTTTGATTGGTTGACAGCTGCCAGCTGTAAAGTTATAGGTCTGGAACAGTTGTCTTAGTCTTCCTGACAGAATCACTACACGGTTGACTGATACTATTACCTCGTCATTTTAACATTCTCTAAATGCAAGTTAGAGATTCGATTTAAGACTTATGATTCATATGAATTTTTTTCTACGGTAACGTGTCATAATAGCATTATACAAACTTTAGTTCTCTTATCTTAAGGCATATTCCTCAGCGAAAGTGTTAAGGCATTAAAAACTAAGAATTTAATAATGCTTTTCCTAGGACATGTTACTAGGCAACAAATATCTTATGTAGCAAAAGTGTTAAAGCTTGTGCTTCATTTATTGAAATTTATTATGAAGATAATAATAAATATTTATTTTTGATAATTAGATTAATATAATCATCAGAATTTTATGATATTCGAGTTGACTGTTTTACTGTACACTTTCACTTCTGTTCATGATTTCTGCTGTTGATGCTTTTCTGGTTGGGCCAATATGTAGTGTCAGAGTTCTCCAATGTGCTGGGTAACCTACAAAGAGGAAGTTTGAATTTTTAACATATATAGTGAGTGTTATTTCAGTGGAAACTCTTATTTTGATCCATAGTTAACAGAGGCTAGCACACTAAACACACTCATATAACAAAATTGCACATAGTTCGTGTCATAGCTTTGGACCATGACACACTCAACATTCCCCAGTCCCATATACACAGATTTTTTTTATCAGTAGGATATTCCCCCAGCACAATTTATTTATACCTTTCAGGACCAGAACAAGTCAACAACAAATAATTTCCAACGGAAAAGTCTATTACATGGAGTTGTAGCTAAAATGTTAGAATCTGTTTCCTCCGCCCCTGCTGATGAAGTATATCTGGCAAAACCTGGCCGAGTGGTCCTTAAAGAAGAGCTTAGATGGGGGCAGAACTTACGAAAGTGGTTTCTGTGGCAAACCAATTGGCCAAAGCAGCTCCTTAGTTTTTATTTAAGCTTGCACAAATTCAGAAAAACAGACTGGAAACATGCATCTCACGGTCGCTTTGTACTTAATGCAGTCATCCCAAAACATGGAAGCAGAGAACTTCCCCTTTATGCGACTGGTGTTTCCAAATCCGAAGCAGATGGTTTGAGAGGCAGGATACTAAAAGCCTTGTGGTACAAAGGTAAATCTGTGTACTGAACATCATCATACTTGATGTTGTTCACAAGGTCTACCTGCTTCTAGTCACATGAACCTGTGAAAACAAAGATAAAGCATTCGAACCTCCTATCAACAAATCTGATGAAATGGATGGATGGATTGATGTTCGGGTTTAATGATGCAAGGGCATCTAAATCAGAGAATATAAGCCTATATCAACTAATAAGAAAAATTAAGAATGATTTGACAAAATGGAAAAGAAAAGAAGTTTAATGTAGGAGGTATAGTAGAGGGTTAATAAGGTAAAGAATTGGTGAAACACAGATAGGAACATGATAGGACACACAGATAACACAGATAGGACATGAGGAAATGCACAATAGGCACATTTCACACCTTGAGTGGTAACAGTCCCATAGGAATGAAAATAAGGTCTTAATCGGTTAATCAATTTAGTAGGCGGTGCTTACTGTGTCATACTACCAATCACTGAAACCACCAATAAAATCCAGAAACAAACCAATTATATGTTTTTGGAATTGCATAGCTAGGACTAGAGTATCATGGGCTGTTGTCCACAATGTGGGTTCATTATTTAGTAAAGACCCACACAAGACTGTTAGCAATGCAATTAACCTCATAATGTTTAACCTCAAGATAATAATATTATAAGAGAAATCTGCTAAAGAGAAATGATATTAATCCATTGTGTAATATAAGGGTAAATTATTATTAGTTGCAACATTGAATGATCATGACATTCAGACTTTGATTCTAGAAATTCTAATTTTTTAATAACCAGTTAACATCACAAAGTAGAATCAAGGATGTCCTGTGCTAAAATGGTGCACCTTGAAAATTGCTAATACATAGCTGACCTCTCTGTAATATTTATATATATGGTAATTAGTTTATTAATGGGTTTAGGGGTGTAAGTACAAGTATTTATGTACTTACCGATTTTCAGACCAGATTTTCAAAACCAAAGATTTGGACATTCCATTGTTACCATCCCCTCTCCCAACAATTTTTCGTAATGTACTGCCCCCCAATTTTTAAGAAATGACAATTTATGTAGTAAATAAAAACTTATGACTGAGGAATAGTTAATAAATTATTAACTATTCCTATTATTTTTAAGATATTTTAAAGCGTCATGTCAACGTTTTTAACAGTAATATTACACAAACAAGTTGTAAAATCTCTATTATTTTTATTATGAAATCTATTTTATTTTTAGTTACCTTGTTTTTTTGCGGGACTGTAAAAGAAAAGCGGGACATTTTGAGGGGACATTCGGTCCGCGGGACAGTGAGACCAAAAGCGGTACTCTCCCGCCGAAATCGGGACGTCTGGTCACATTACCATTATGTAATTTTTGAACAACGTTTGAAATATATGTTAAAATGGTGAAATAACCTTGGTTTGAAATATACAGTCACAAAATTTGACCCATACGGCAAGGCCGCCTAAAGTGGTTTGGCCTTGCCTTGACTGTGCCCAGACCTTCAGTTCTTTGACAACAACATTAATTCGGTCTCGGTTATCGCTTTTTTTATTTTTTATTATGGCGATTTTGCCAGGGCGAAGGTACCGAATTTCAAGTTAAAAAACTATTTTCTAATGTAAAGCTTTCCGATTTGGCAAATTTTCGAGGATTAGTTATTGGAATATTATTTTTATGATTGATTATTTGCTAATATTTGCAGACTCGCGATTTTTCTAATTTTCGAGGTAACGTGATTTACAGATTTCAATTTCGCGATCGATATAAAATTTACGGAGTTGCCGATTTTCGATGACTCGCATTTTTCCAACTTTATCAGAATTTGTCGATTTTCTAGGTTCTGACAATTTACAGGGACATGTGCCCATATCCGAAGTACGCTATTTACTTATTTTTAGGGTTTTGTAAGTTTTTCATTTCTGAGAATTAGCGATTTTTACAGATTTGCCGATTTAGAGTTACCGATTCCCGGTTGTTGAAGTTTGGCTTGAAGATGGATATAGTTCAGAATACAAGTGAACCAAGTCCAGTTTTTGTCATTTTCGAGTTAACAGCGCAATTGCATGCACTAACTATGTAGAACTTCAGTGCAATGATGAAAAAAAATCCTAGTTAAGATAATATATCCAGCTAAAGAAGAAAAAATCAAGAGCAAATTTTGTTTTAAAGCTTTAACTTTAAACCTCTGTAGCATAAATAAGCTTTTTCTGGATTTGGTTTACTTGTATTCTGAGCCTTCTATATAACAGGTGGGCACTGTCCTAAAAAATATAGTTATAATTTTCTGAAAAATGCTCCTTAAATAATATGCATTTTTCTAGATTTTTAGAACAGCACAATCGCTCGTAATTTTTTATACCTAATTTCTAACAACTATTACAACTTCAAAATTAGACTTTGATCTTATTCCCCAACACAATATTCCAAATTTCCTGATTTTTAACAAAAGTTGTCTAATATTTTAGTGTAAACTTACTGCATTTTAGAATTTTACTAATCTTTTTTATAACATACCTCATGTCATAACCCCTAATTTTCACAATAATATTTTACAGAAGTATGTTGATTCCCACCCCAGCATGGTTGTTATTGATCCTCTTCCCAATATTGAAAATGTGTTAGATCGTTATAGACAGTATAAAATTGTGGATGAAAGTGAAATATGTGATAAAGGTATGTGCATGTCTTTCAGATGTAAAGTAACACATTGAAAACTGACTATAGTGACCATGATATTTGATAAAAAGAAGTCAAGCTCATCCTGTTTTTTCACTTCCTATGTTAACACTATGGAACAATTTTTATTACACACTTTCTTTGTTTTTAAGTGTATCAACTAGCAGTTTTTTTTATAAGAAATTTAAGGATAATAGTAAACTACACACTTCAGTTTAGCCTAACAGATTTTTTAAATATTAAATTTAATTAAAGATTTAATTTTTTAATAGAGGCAGGATACTAAAAGCCTTGTGGTACAAAGGTAAATCTGTGTACTGAACATCATCATACTTGATGTTGTTCACAAGGTCTACCTGCTTCTAGTCACATGAACCTGTGAAAACAAAGATAAAGCATTCGAACCTCCTATCAACAAATCTGATGAAATGGATTGATGTTCGGGTTCAATTGATTTTTCAATTGATTTTTTAAAAAAAAATTATGTTAGAATAAAATGGAAAAATTGGAACTAATATCCCTTAAAAAACTTCCTGAACTTCCTTTTGCAGAAAGTGCCAGTTGATAAACTTAAAAGCACCTTAAGTACAGTTTACCTTAATATCTGTTCCATAGAGTTTACATGGGAAGTAAAAGAACCGGAGGTGTTTAGCTTCCTCTTAACGCAATAAACCAATGACACTAATGTAAATGATTTTGAAATATTAAGATCAAAGGCAAAACTATAAAATGACTTCTAATAACTGAAAGTATGTAGATAAAATTTTCTCTGTAATTATAATTTTTTTAAATTTTATATTTTGATAAATCTACCTTCCAAAGTTTTCAACAATGTGTTAGTTTAAAAAAATGTTGATATTAAAAAAATACTATACAAATTAAGGTTTGTGAATTCTAAAGACCAAACTTTTTTACTTTAAAACACAATTATAGTTGCTACCAAGTTACAATATCCCAATTTAAATCATATTATTCATGTGTTACACATGATTTTTTTATATTTACGATTCAGTATTATAGTTTTTGTTTCAGACGATATTTTCATTCCTGCTTTCGTGGAATTACTCTCCATGAATGTTCCTGAAAATTTAGCCAAAATGAAATCAGCTGGTATTGAGTTTCCAATAGGTAATTTTGTGTTGCATTGTTTTCTCTCTTTGTTCTTTTAATCATGTTTAAATTTGGTATATATTATAATTTTTAGAAGTAAACTTCTTTTAATTCCAATTCCTATTTTGAGATAAACTCTGTGTAAAGACTTAACATGGGACATTTAAGGCAGGTCGGTACCTTGTATACGGCTAATGCTAAATTGACCTTTTTCATGTTCCTTTTTCTTTGAAACTAACATACAAAAACAACACAAAAAAAATGTGCATTATATGCACTTTGAACAATACACTGGAATGAGATTTTATCAATATATGAAGTATTTTTAAAAAAATATTATTTAAGGTAATGTGTTAGGTTTAAAAAAAAAAGCATTTTTACATCACAAAATTGCCATATTTTTTTTCCTTCAAATTTTGAGAAATGCTCATTCCAGTAGGCAAAACACTCTGAAACAATTATTCTGTAAAAATTTTAGTTCTATACATGAAATAGTTTTTAAGAAAAAGGTACCTAAACCTGAAAAAACATCATTCTGAAGAAAAATGAGATTTAAAGTTGAAAACTTACATTATGAAAATACTGCTGATCCATATCCAAATTAAAATTTATCTAGGTTAAACTTGTCTGGATGACATACAAAGGGCATCGTTGGAAAGCTCTTGAAACTTTTTTGCATAAATACTAAAATCAAAAAATCGATTTTTTGAAAATTACATGGTACTGAACTGCCTTAAGCTTATCACCCCAATTCCAATACTTGAAAACCAGTATTATAGGGCACAAATGGATATTGGAAAGGTTTAGTGGTTTTGCAGTGTTAATGTCCCTTCATTCAAATTAGCTGGATATTTTGAATCATCCTTAAATTTTATATTTTTTAAAGTCATCTAATTACTAAATAATTGTGTGAATTAAATAACAGTATTTAAACTTTCTAAACATCATCCTCGAGAATAAAATATGATTTAATTACTTAACTTTCAAAACTTTAGATGTAAATTTTATGACTTTTATTTGTTATGTTTCTTGTTGTTCTAAGCAAAGGAAATATAATACCTCATATTTTTATGTTTTTAATTGCATATAATTTTCTTGTTTTAGTTTGTAAACCATCTATGGCTCATGGTTCAACCCTTTCTCACCAGGTAAGAAAAATTTAATATTTATATAATATTTATACGCACATTTTAACGTCCAAAGTCGAATGTTATAACACCTCAAATCATACTTTTTTAAATCATAAGTACCAATATTATGCGTCATTCTAATGTGCAGATATATTTTTAGTATTTTGTATTCACTTTAAATGATCATTAATAAATGGAGTATCAAAAGGTACCACTGAATTAATTGAAACATATTAAACATAACTTGGGTATTTGATATCAGTATTAATAAAATATGGGTGATAATAACAAATGAGGGCACAATTAAAAAAAAAACATAGATTGCAACTATATCTGAGAAGTTTTTAATTTCCCCTGACATCATAAATGTAAAATCCTTAAAGTATGTCACTAATATATATTTATTTTGAAATATTAATTTGATTTAGTTAGTTTAACTGAAAACCATTTTACAATAAGCCTATACTTCTTTACAGATGTGCCTTATTTTTAATGAAGAGGGTCTGAAGGACATTAATCCACCATGTGTTGTACAAAGTTTCGTCAATCACAATGCAGTGCTTTACAAGCTGTTTGTCATTGGAAATGAGTATTTTGTGATTGAAAGACCATCTCTAAAGAACTTTTCTGCCAGTGGTAAATATTTTCTCATTTACTTAATGAGGTGTCTGTTTAGAGAAAGTCAGTTTTAACTCTTTAAAGACAACTTGGACTGGTATATGTAGGGCCTGTTATACCATTAGGCCCCAAATTTCAGTTTCTATTATGCTAAATACTGTGATTCCCAAAATATTATTACATTTTCTGAGAACACACTTTGTTTTTAGCTGGACTTTGACTCAGATTTCCCCTAATGTGATTGGTTTGATTGATGTTGTAAGAAAGCTGATAAAATGGTAGCAAAAAAATATGATACATTGGCCAACTGGCACCAACGTTGTGGACAATCATAACATAACATAACATTTTCCATAAAGTGGCCCCCAAAATTTATTCCACCTATAGTCTGAGTTTTTGTAGATAAGGCTTTAGTTGATCAAAACTTACTGCAACTAAATAATATAACCTGCTTTACTTCATGTTTTTCAAATTATTATTTTTTTAATTTGGGACTTACACTACAAAAATCTTCTATTGGGTGGAATTAGCCAAATAATCTTATGGCCCTCCAATTAATTTTTGCTAAATGACTTTCATATTATTTTTATTTATTATTACTAGGGGCTGCGCCCCTACAACAAAAAACAACAAAAAGACAAAATAGTAGCAAATAAAAAATCGCGGACCTTACTGAGAAAGATTTAACAACATGATATTTTTATCAGTTCTGAAAAAAAAAACTTCGTTATCTAATGTTAAAAAAGGGGAAAATTTGTGATTCCACTTTAGCAGAATAACCTAATAAAATGATTTTGTTATAAAATGTTTGTTTATTGAATTCTTCCACGTATAAAGCAACTTTTGTAAAAATAACAGGTTAAAGAACTGTTCTTTTTAAAAGAACAGAGCAGATAGCAACTGTTCTTTAAAAAGAATGTAACAAAATCTTGCATTTCTGATCTTTTCCTCCTGGGTGTTATGTAAAAAGGAACCACGATTTCGATTTCATCAAACTTATTATAATTTTTCTTTAAAAAACTAATTGGAAATTTGAAAAAAAAAAACCGCATAGAGTCATAAGGGAGACACACCTTCCAGAAAACTTTTGGACTTGTAACATCAATATTTCATCCTGTTATGGCTGCGAACACTTTAATGGCCTATACTTTAACATAGAGAGAGACTAATTTTTATTTTTAATTAAAAAACTAATTGGAAATTTGAAAAAAAATGCATCGAGGCATAAGGGAGACACACCTTCCAGAAAAAGAATGGAATTCTAAGATGAATATTTCATGCTGTTATCGCTCCGGACATGTTAAAAGAGCTTACTTTTTTTAATATAGAGAGATTATTCATTGAAAACTAAATGTACATTCTACTATTGGTTGATTTTTACGAGTTTATTTTACTAAATTGAAAATTTTTTGCAAACAGAATTTAACATAAATTGTTATTCAATTTTTTGTTAATCATCTTATAAAATGTCTTTAGAAAAACATCTATTAAGGAACTATATTAGTTTTTTTTCTCTGTTTTATATGCTAAATTACGACACGTTTACAGAACGAAAAACCATATTTTTCGACGGTAATGAAATTTCCAAGCCAAATTCCTCTTCAGAGCTAACTGAGGTTAGTATTTTGGAATTATAATTTTTTTTATTCATGTTTTTCATTGGATATGCCAATTGTGTTTTTATGTAAAAGCATTTAGAATTTTCTGATTGTGAAATTGCAAGATGTGTTTGTTATTTCTGAGACATTGTTCGTTAGTATGTATGCATATAAAGACTTCAACTACAGCTAATACTTTGACTTTCATTAATTTGGATTCATTAATTTTCATACTCAGTGTTCTGAAGAAATATAGTTTTCAAAATATAAATATATTTTTTACTAAATAAAAATTCTTAACTTGCAAATTGAATCACACAAATTCCTGCCTAAAACAAGCAAAAATTAGAGGAAATATTATTTTTTGTGATACTTATAAATTAGTACAAAATAAAATGATGCCAATTTTAAAGGTTTTGGCAACTTTTGGATGATCTTAGTGTCAATCTATAAGATATCATGATTTTAAAGGATCTAGTTTCAATTATGGGAAAAAACGCTAAACTTTTTCTTTAATTTGGCAGTGGGTCTGTATTAAACTTGGAAAAAGAATTGTAGTTTGCTTAGAGTTTTACAGATCTGCCAACTCTTGGATTTAACCCGGCAATGCCAATTTTTTTAACCATTTTGTAACAACAATGACACCACACAAAAAGTTTAAAGTTTCTCCCTTCAAAAATTCACAATTGAATAATTTGCCTCTTGCATACTGTCAATGATTAAAAATCCTTTATTGCCAGGTTAAATCAGAGAGTTAGCAAGTCTGGGTTTAGATTACTAGACAGTTCAAGATTTTTTAAAATTATTTTTAGAACTTTTTCTGATTTTAGTTAGATGACAATGAATCCTACACACCCATGATTTGGCCAGAGAAGGAGAAATTGGACCTTATTGTTAAAGTCTTACACAAGCGTGTTGGATTAAACTTACTAGGCATTGACATTGTGGTAGACAACAGGACTGGTCACTATGCAATTATTGATACAAACGTCTTTCCAGGTACACCTAATGTTTCATTTTAACAATTTAATAAATGTACTTATAACTTAAACACATTTTTTATAAAAGATTTTACTTTAAGAAAAGGGGTTTCAGTATATAAATTCAGTACATAAAACTCAGAATTTTTTAATCAGCGAAAATGGTATATATTAGAATAATATAATGACATCTTTATTATGTTAATTGATCCTGAATTAAAAAAAAAATATTGTGGTTTAATTTTAGAAATAAATACAACCTCGTAAATACAACTTTTAGTCTAGAAATAAATACAACCACAATATAATTCGTAATATTAGTCCAGTTATTTAGAATAAATTAGTCAGACTATTTAAAGTTAAGCATTAGCAAAGGAAAAGGCAGGATCACATCAAAATAAATAATTTTTGGTATAAATGGTGTAACTGTTTTATATGTTTACGAAGTATTTTAAAACCTAATAAAAGTAATTTATAATTACCAAATAAAACATCATTTCTAGTCATTCGAATCCTTATATTTCAAAGTAGAATTTAAAAATATATTAATTTAGTAATATTGTAAATTACTAATTTTTATGTAGGTTATTCTGAAGCAGATAATTTCTACTATTTGCTGACCAACTTAATTGTGAAAAACATCGAAGCCAAGGAATCCGGATGCCAAGAAAGTACTTTTGTACCCACACTAATAAATCATTTATCAACGCCAGTTCTGAGAATAAATGCAATGGAGAAAAAATTCAATTTTCCATTAAATGGATTGCAATATTCTGAGGAAAGTAGCCAATCACAGGTTTTCACTACTTCGGAATGCTTCTGCTGTCCAATCACAGGAGCCTGTAGAAATTCTGAGAAAGCAAAGAACCCATCTGAAGTTAGCAGACACCTGAATGGCCAAATTCTGGAAAAACCATCCAATCAGCTGTTTCAAAAGAATGGGGCCCAAGAAGATTCTGGAGTCGAGACTTCTGATTCGTGTGACGAAAAGAAAAATAAGCATTGCCACAGGACTGTTAAGCATCAACATTCCAAATTAAGCACCTCTGGGTGTTCCACTGTTATGGATTCGGTATGATTTTCATTAAGCTTTGTGTCTTTGCCAAATCAAATTTAAATGTATTTTAAAACTGTGTGTATAGTTTTAAAATGGTTGTAAATCAAAAATAATTTAGATATTGAAATTGCCATTCTAGTGCAATTTTTTTGCACATTTAATATTTCTATGTGTTATGTAATTGCAGACCATCTGCATAAGTTTTTTTTATTGTATTTTTATTATTATTCTTTTCTTTATATTGACTTCTACATCATGGAATTAATCATTGTTGTAGCTAGTTATATAGAAATATATCTTAATTTTAAACATGGTGAAACTCAATAATTTATAAGTACAAACAACTAAAAGCGTTCGACTTATTTATACACTTTCATTCTACTTAAAAAAACAATTTCACGTACATTTCCATTTTTAATGTTTCCTTAAAATTTTTTTAAAAAACCATTGTGCCATTGAAAATTTTTATTAATATAAAATTGTAGCAAGTGTTAATATTAAGGTACCTGTTACTTGAAAATCATAAATTTTGTAACAAATTGTTTCCATATTGTAAATTAATCATAACATGTGGAATATTTTCTAAACTTAATGTTAAGTTTAATAAGTGACTGTAAAAGAAATGTACAAATTTGTTTTCATTTAAAATATGTATTTTAGGCTTTTTTTTTAAATTTTAAATCAACATATTATAGTGTCTAAGGATTTTTGTTAACATTTGTTCATAATTTTGTGAATAACCATTTGTGTTTGAAAAAATTATTAAGGTATTTTTAAATATTGAATGAAATTTTTTTTCTTTTTCAATGCAAATTGTTTTGAACTAAAAATAATCATTGAAATGGATGTAACTTTTTAAAACCTTACAGTTTATTGTACTGAAATATCATATTATTAGAGTAATCACATTATTAAAACATTTGTTTGCAAGTTTATAAATCTTAGTAGTTTTTTAATTAGAAAAATATAACCTTTTTTTTTAGTTTGAGGGAAATAGAATTGACATATTAAATAAAACAAGTTACATCCAAAGTTACAAAAAGTAACTCTCAATGAAGCTAATTTGAGGGATATATATATTTTAATGTTGTTCCAAATTCATCATTTTTTCTTTACTACTTAATTTCCCTACGACAATTGTTAAAGCAACACCTATCATAATAATGATAACCTATTTTGCTTGTACCTACTAAAAACAATTTGTGGCCTTACTGATTAGTAACCAGCAAAATTTCTATATTTTAGCTCTTTTCTTCTATTTCATAATGGGATTTTCGGGGCACCCTTTTTACATTAAACATCCTCGACAAATACATAGGTTACATTGCCGTGTACACAGTGGCAGAACTAGAACTTCATCAAGAGAGATAGGAGCAGGCGCTAACGCTCGAGGGGGAAGAGTGAACTCTTGTGCCAAGTTTGAATTGTCGCTATCTCTTTTTGTTTTTCAGAAATACCTTTAAAAACATAAATTCTTTGTTATCTCCCCTTTACACATGGACGATTTTCTCTAAAAATCTTATTATGACATCCAACAGGTATTAGGAACTCGTAAACCAAATATGAAGCCTGTAGCTCTTTTCTTTTAAAACCAATTCTTTTAAAACCAAACAAGTAGGTTTGTAACAGAATCTGTCACTTAACTCGCTTCCACATATTTGTGTTTAACAGGAAAAAACGCGCCAAACACAACATTAATTCTATATTTAACATTTACAAGCAAAATTTGGCTAGTTTCATTTATTTTATTTCGAAAATTCAATAATTATTACTTATTGTTTGCAAAAATTAATTTATATTTTAAAGAATAAATATGTCATATTCCTCGCTTTTAAATAGAATGAAAACATTTCATATCACCAGGGGTGCCTACAAGGAGGGGGTCAACGACGCAGACTGGGTGATTAAATATAATTAAATAGTTCAATTCCGAGTTTCACGGTAAGAATTTTGTTATATTTAACTTTAATTTTTTAAATTTTAGTATTTTTTAAGTGGAACTACCCTGTAAACATTATAAAATAATTCTGATTTGTTTGATAATGCCAAATGTGTTGTATTAGATAAAAAGCTATACCAATATCAACTTTTTTATGCATTAAGAATTGAGGGAATGAATTGGAAGCCGTTTTTGATTGGATCACGTGTCCGGCTATTTTTATTGATTTAAAAAATAATATAATTACATAAATTTTGAGCGGAATTTTTACCAATTATTTAGATACCGATAGCTTTTGCTGTAAAGAAAACCTTTTTAAAGGAAAATTAAAAAATAGCTTGTAATTCCGTATTATAAAAGATATTCCAACAAAAGGTGCTTCCCGTTTTCGATTAGGGGCAACTATCTGCTTTGACCTATCATTAGAAAAATATTTAAGGAGAAAGTCACTAACTAGGGTTTTATTTCTTGGGACAAAGTTACGGTCCGGATTTAAAGATTTGCCGCTTGTAGGCTATACGATTGATTTGCCGCCACTGTCACAATATTCTCCCCCTTCGGGGAAAGGTAGCTGGTTAGCTGCAAAATAGGGTGGTATGTGTTGTTTAAAAAAGATACACATATTAGAAACATCTATGTACCTTTACACGCTAAATCGAAAGCGAAATAGGCGATTTTTTAAAAAAAACTGTTCGACTATTTTTCTTTCAACTTCGAAATCCGGGAGGAGAGGTGCAATTGCCCTCGCAGCTACCATGTTTGCTACGAAATATTAGTATTATATATACATTTACGGTTTACGCATTAATGTAAAATATTTGTTTTCTTTCTTAAAAATATTCGTATCTTTATAATAATATTTTTTGCCGAATGCCGCTTTAATTGGTCGTGAAATTTGCCGCCCCAAAAAATTCGCCGCTCTAGGCTACAGCCTACTTAGCCTATTTAGAAATCCGGCCCTGGTTACCTCATTCGATGGTACTTAAAATATCATTTTACTATAAGGTTTTCTATATACACCGTAAAGATGTAGTTAGTCTACTTTGGTTAGGTACTCCATTAGCCCATATAAATAAAAAAAAACTTCACCGTGTTTTTTTTTTGGGGGGGGGGGATAATAATTTTCTAGGGGGGGGGGGGGGGTGCGTCGTTAGCTCTGGGGGGGATCGGCACCTCTGCATATCACCATACAAGGATTCCGTAGTGAAATATATTTGACGTCATTTCAAACTGATCGATGTCGCAAAAATAAATTTATTTTAATTTATTGTCTAAAAGAATTAAAGTTTCTCGAGCGATTGTTGCGAATGGCAAATGTGATTTAATTCTAATGAAATCAGTGCCTTTAGCTATTTGTAATTCAAAGTTTTAAACGCCAAAATTAACTATTTTCATTAATCCTCTTTCTCAGATTTAATAATTAGACTTTATCGTTTGCTAAATTTGTTTGAAGTTCGAAGAATAATGATGTAATCTTTTTTAAAAATATCTTTGTGTCGCCACAATTTCCCATTTAAATTTCTTTCAAAAATTCACTTATTTATAGTTTGTTAAATTAATTTACAGTTCAAAAAATTTATAATTTGTACAATTGATGCTTTAAAAATAAAAGCGAAACTTAGCATATTTTTATTATGCCGAGTTAGAATTCTCTATGCATCTTTCTACATACATATATATAGAACCATTAAAAGAACTCTATTGTGATAATACAACAATCCAAACCGAATTATATCACATTAATAAATATTTTTTCAAAAGTGTATTTTTATTTTAACAAAAGTTTCTCGTACGTTTAACGAAATGGCAACAGTGAAAATATTGAATAAAAATGGAATTTGCATGTTATTTCAATGTAGATTAAATTTTTAGTTATTTAAATTTTAAATAAGCTTCTAGTTTAAATTTTTTAATGAAATTTGGCATGTAGCCTAATCTGATTTTTTGCTTTAAAATGACGTATCCCACTTGTCTGTGGGACTTGTGGTTCTTTCTGTGAAAGTGGGTGACAGACAGACGGACTGAACGATTATAAAACCTTCCACTTTTTACGTTATAAACGTGGTGTGGAAGCTAAAATATATATATGGCAGCTACCATTTGCGTTTGTGCAATTTTCGAGAAACCTTATTATGATGCCCCTTCGAACAAGTACTAGGAACATGTGTACCAAATATGAAGTCAGTAGCTCATTCAATTCGAGATGTAGAGTGTTTTCAGACAGACAAACCAATATTCAAATCACTTTTTTAGAATCAACACTCTCCAATATGTGTAGAAAACGTAAAAACTCCATTTCGGCTTTTTGACCCCATCACAATGCTTTCAATACCTTATATTAGGTAATTGAAAGTAAAAAGTTTTTAAAAGGGCAAATAGAAAGGATTTACTTGAAATTACACGATCTTGGTAGGGAGTTCATTCTGAAAGATTGAGACAAACAGGAGCAAAGCAGTTGTACTAAAGTAAGGCTCAACGTCCAATTAGATACCAATTTACTGCCCCCTTCTTGCCAGAAAATGGGGCTACGCTGAATAGGGAAAATGTGAATTTAACTAAGATTTCAGTGCATGGCGTAGGGAATTGGATTAAAAATACCTAATTTGTGTATAAAATATGTACTTCAATTTAAAATAGTTTTATATCTAGGGAAATACATTTGAAAATGTTAATTTTTTTTCAATTTTTATTGTTTGAAAATCGTTTTTATCTAGTATAAGTTTGGGTCTCATGGGAGGGTAGACCCTTGCCCCTCCCCATATAAACCCGCTACTGCAAGTCCATAGTATGTATACATCTATCTCAAGTACGTTGTATTAAATTTATAATATGAAAGTCATTGAGCCATATTTTTACAATCGAACTCGATTACTTCTTGCATATTAACTAAGATAACATGTTTAAAGATGCTTAGCCCAATTTGATACTTTAACATTAGAAATAGATCACTTATTAATGTTATCCACCTAAAACCTGATATCCTTTTAAATGGGTGTTATGTTTTACGTTCTTGTTTATATATAAACTGTTTTAAGCTTTAAAATGGTTCGATAAAAGATCTGAAAATTACTTGCCAGCCTTTAATTACAGTTATCAGTCGTTTATTTCATTAAAAAAGAAGTTGTAAGAGGGTCAACCCAATTTTGGAGTTCTTGCCCCCAAAAAAAACTTTCAAGAACTTGCTCAATTTGCAAAAAGATTTTTCAGCAGTACATTTTAAACACATTTCGCATTAAACTAATGACTGACAAAATAACTGATACAGATTGTTTTTAAATTTGTAGCACGAAAAAAATTGGCATTTTTAGGACCTAAAATTTCATGAAATTGATGTGTCCCTCATTAATTTTTTCAAAATTACTTTTACTATATATTTCTTTGAAAACTGTTTATCTGGAAAATATATGTGTGGGACTTTGCTGGGGTCTTAGAAGATTATTATACCAGAGATTTAAAAGATTTTTGTTAAGTCTGCTTCATGTTACATTGTGATGTTTTACGTTTCATTATATTGGTTTTTCATGTGTTTTTTGTTTCAATTTATACTTTTCATATTCCTCTAAGCAAATGTCTTTTTCTAACTTGTTGAAGTACATTTATATTTGAATTTTATGATTTATTTTTTAGTACACTGCGATGCAAAAGTTTAGACAATGACTTCATTTAGCTGTAAAATTTAGAATTGTGATAGTAGAGTTACAAAAAACTCTTGCATCATACAAATTTTTATTTTATGAAATAAATTATCCCCATAGCAAATCAAACAATTATGTTTCAATTATAGCATTTCAAAATAAGTTTTTAATATGTTTAGGGTTTTTTTGTAATTCTACTATCACAATTCTAAATTTTACAGCTAAATGAAGTCATTGTCTAAACTTTTGCATCGCAGTGTATGTGCTAATTTTTAGAATGGTTTTTCATACGGATGCTTGATTGTTATTTTTATGTATTTAAACTAGATTTTCAAGAATTTTTTAACTTTTGTTTTTGAAACAATGTTAATAATATGAAATATATATATTTAGCTTATTAAGAAATAAAGTCGTTATTGAAATCATTGTTTTATTTTTATTACTATTTAAAAAAAAACAGTAGTATTCAAATGCAAATTATATTATGGATTTTAAAACTGATAAAATGAATCTTCATTTTAATAATATTGTGGATTCAGCATTGAGGCTGCTATTTTTTGTAAACACATTAGTTAGGCTGGCCATATGTCCTGCATTTTGTGGAACAGTCCTGCTTTTTACTAGTTTTACACATTGTGTCCTGCACACATATTTACCCATTGCAGGTCAATGTTAATGTTTTGCATTGGTTACACAGGACACATGCAAATTTAAACAGATTTCAATGTTCCTATCACTTAAAAAAGTGACCTTTATTGCACTATGGGTTATCGTGTTTATCATTTTGACAAGTTCTTAATCATGAGAGGATTCCTGAAGTAAACAACATAGATTATTGGCGCAAATATTGTTTATTAGTACAAATTTACATGTTTCGCAGAGACTCAAAATCCTCGCCCTCATCAGAATGACACACAACACAAACTAGCAGTCTACGATGCAAAGCTGTGAAATTTGATATCCAGAAAATAATTGTGTGTTGGGGGGTGAGAGGGAGAAGCAAAATGTTGATATGAGGCTTTTTCAAATTGGGGAGAACTGGCCGGTTGGATGAATAAACTAAGTTATTGTGGTTTTTAAAAATATGGTAATCTTCTTAAAAGTCCAGTTCCCCAATTCTAGAAGGTTTAACCAAAATTGAAGCAGAGGAAAAATTGAAACGGTGTTTAAACTCCCAAGAATGTGTAACATGTATCATGCACAAAGTTAAGTTGGAGACATTTTCTGAATAAGTAAGTCTTAATCTCCAAAATTTTCTTAGGCTTACTTAAAATTAGATATCCACAATTCTAGTTTTATATCTATTTTTAATAACTTTCTTTGGTCGGAATACATGGTTCCATGCCTGTACTGAATGTGTTTGCATCAACTTCTAAGCTAAAAGTTTATTAGGATGAATTTCCTTGCTTCCTTTCCCATGCTTTAAAATATTGTCCCATGTTGGCTTTAAAAAAAAATTTGGCCAATTAAAGTGTAGCCTTAATAAGTATGTAATGGTTTTAAGAAAATATGTGTGAGAGGGTGTTTGTATATGGTAAAATAAAATGAACAATATTCAAATTCACTGAACAGTTTATTGGCTGGCAATGAGTTTTTGCTCAGTGGCACATGATACAGTTTCCCTAACATAGGAATAAACATGCTAAACTATATACAACGCTAGCAACCACTACCAGCTACAGCAAATAACATCGCTGCATTCTCCAAATTATCATACAATCGCTAAATAAATGAAAACATATAGAAATCATGTCTAATCTTATTGTACATACTACTCAAAGCACATCCCTAATGTCTACAGAGAAAAATAAAATTGCCCATTTTAGAGGCTCGCAAAAATCAGAAAACCCTCTATAACATCAAATACTTTCCCAGAACTATTTCAAATGAAATTTTAATCTTATTCTCAACTGATATATTCTTTTGGCATTCTAAACTCAAACCACATAATTATCGTAAAAGTAAAGCTCACGTCGAAGCTGTTTTACTGAAGCAACATTTCACACAAGCTGATTTAACAAGCAATTTAGTATATTTAGGTCGCTTCAAAAACCCTTTACATTTTCATTTAATAATTATAAAAAGCACTATCTTTTTCCCCGTGAGCATTTAGAAAATATACTTTTGTAAAGGTTGATCATTTTAATAAAAATTTACATTTCAATATTTAACTTCATAATCTTAATATGAACTTTATTAGTAGTTAAGAATAAAATTGTTACACAAATAAAAAGCTACCGTAAGTCCTTACGGTTATGTCTCTATTACAGGCGACAGCTTTTAAAAGTATTTAACTAGATTTAAAAATCTATAATAAACCATTTTTTTAAAAATAAAAATGAATATTAAAAACAAGAAAAATAATAGTAAAGTATCTTTGACATGGATTTATTCCATAGCGTTTACTTTACATAAGTGCTGAAGAACAAAAGTATATTTTGCTGTCATTATTAAGAACAATAAAGCTCACATGCAATGAAAACAACTTTGTGTTATATCAACTTTAAACTAAGGCCATGACAATGGGTTAAAATACACCATTATAGGAAATTTATCCTTATATGAGACATCAATGATAATTTTTTAAACATATGTTAATGCATAAATATTTTTAGCTTTCTCATAGCATGCTTAATTTGCACATTACAATTAAAAACTGAAATAAGCTCAGCTTAAATGTTCACCAGACATTTTACAAGTTATGAATACCAAACACAGTTATTCAAAAATAATTTTCTGCATTGTATTTGTACTTAACACGTTTAACAAACAAGAAAAACAGGATTTTTATAAACCTTCCTCGTAAATAAACATTCAAGTAAATATCTGGGAGCCAAATCTTACTTTAATAATAATAACTTTCCAAAACAATTTAAATATTTGACAATTTTATTAAATAATATAAAGAAAAATTGTGTACAAAAAAAACTTGAAGGCTCCTATTGCAAATTGTTGAAATTTGATTAATTTATTTATTTAAAAAACATTGTTTTCATTTAAATAATTGTATGATAAATTTTCTTACTGAGTAACAGCATTTTATGTAATTCTACTACAGATTAGAAAACAATTATACAAAAGCAATGCCAATGGTTTTCTAACACACTTTGTACTAACTGCTTCATCTTTAAAATCCAAGGATTCACAGAGCTATCTTCTTAACAATTATTGTTTTATAACATGCCACCTATATATATATTTAAATATATATTGGATATTAAGGTTTTCTAAACTCCAACATGAGTTTTTAACAGATTTAAACATTACTATACATCAACAAGCTAATATCAACTAAATTTGTATCTCCGCTACAGTCTCCAGACCTAAATACAGTGAAATGCATTGTCTAAATAACACTGAATATAATTTGACTTGTCTTTATTTAAAGTTTAAAACTGGTAACTATTTTAGGACTAACTATAGTTTTAATATTTGTTATTTTTTTTTCAGCTCTTAAGCTAATGTTTACTATTCTTTGTGGTTGCTATTCAAGCTTTAGATGTAGACTATGCATTCTTCACAATACTCCTTTGCAACCTGTGTGCTTTCGCTAAGTATTAGTTTCACGTTAAATGCCTATTCCCACTTAATCGAAAATCTATCAATACTTCAAATGCCATTTCTGAAACACTGATATATCAAAAATCTACCGTTCGAAAGTTAAACTTTACTCCATGAACACTTTTAAAGACTATTACTTGTTCTATAGTTCTTTGAAATGCAAAGTTAATGATTAACCTGATTTAAAAATATTTAAGGTTTATTTGATAGAGTTTTTGTTATACAAGAATTAATCAAGTTGAATCTAAATGGCTTTAAAGTCTATGCACAAGCAGGATTCGAATCCAAAGTGTGGTTCCGTAGATTAGCCCTATTTTATTTGAAATGAAAGAGATCAATACTGAACATAGGTTTTTTTTTTGTTGAAAATATTAAGGGGTGACAAACATTTTTGAAGTTTCAATGCCTGTGCTGAATAGCTGGGATAAAACTATCATTTTCCTCCAGAACAAAACAGGGTTGAATCTTTATTAAATTTGAAGACGAATTTTCATAAAAGCCAGACATAGCATCATGTTTTTCCTAATACCTAATCAATAACATGGATTCAAGTTAGCTTAAAATAGAATTGAATATGATAGTTATAAGTGTTTATGGAGTACAAAAGTCAACTTCTTAAAAAATCAAATTTTAATCTAACACCTTATCTTAACCTTACACATATAATACTTTATATAATCTGTACTAATAATCTATAACATACTTTAGATTTAAGAGTATCTTAGGTACAACACAATCTTTTAACTAGATGTAGCACATTTTATAGTGCAATAATGTATGGATGAAATAAGACAAAATGTTTATGGCAAGATAGTTACTAAGTGTCTATGAAGAATGTTAAGTCCTTTCATTGTACGGCATTTCTCATGCTAATTACATTCTTTTTTTTAGTTACTAATTTCCCTATTGAAAATAGATCAAAGAAACCAAAAATAGTTGGACGAAATTGATGATGCATCTCGAAACGAAAATTTCTTATTCACATGTACATTTTACACAAGTGTTTTTTTTTAAGTAAGAAATTTCTTTATAAAATAAGAGTTAATGCATTTAATACAAAATTAGTCTTAAAGTTTTCAGTAGGTTACAATAGTTGATAAATCAAATTTATTTTATTAAAAGAAAAAGCACCAATTTTATTTTTAAAGACATTTTAGAAACATTGCTTACAGTTTTCAATAATTTTATACAATATTCATATTTTATTAATTCAATACTCGAAAACAAAGTGATTATTAAACCAATGTAATATTTAAAAAATCTTTTAAATGTAGTTTATATTAAAAAAACATCATACTTGTACACAATGTTTATTGGTTAAAAAAGATGACATAAATATTTATTGCTGTCATTTTTGCAAAGAATATTGACGAATTGTGCTAAAAAAATTATATTTCTTTTCTTAATCTGATTGACCATTACAAAGACTTTGTAATGTAAAACTTAATTTAGTTTTGTACTTTGCTATAAAAAAAACTGTAAGCAACGTTCCACATACTTCATCATATTATAATCCTTTAAAATAAATATTGCCATGTTACAAGAATAAAGAAATATCAAATCTAACATGCATTAATATTCATTACATTTTCTCAAAAGGATGGACCATACTTAACATTTTTCGTTGCTCGGTTGCCAAAACCTTCAATTAAAACTCTTCAACTATTAATCTATTCGTATTACACACAGATCAAATTCATCATTTCATTTACATTATATCAGCACACAAACCGCCACAAAAAATAGTAGAGGCATTTTCCTATCTAAAAAACACTTCACATGTTAATTCAAATAGAAATTTGTGAACCACAGATTGTCATCAAAGTTTCAGGGTGATCCACGTTTTCTTGTGAAAATTTATAGTCCAAGAGACAGTAAACAGACATTTTACATGAAGAAACAGTTCTGAATTGATTCAATGAAAGGAAAACAAATGAAAAGCATAATGCATTTTTCTGACAGTCCTTACATTTAGAATAAAAAGGATTCCTTCAATTGAAATCGGGTTATGGATAACAAACTTCTAAAAATTCTAAGTTTTTAAAACGGACAAAGCTTTCGTAATAAATAAGTGAAATATTTTATTTAAGTTTTAGCGAAATAATTATAAATATACAAATACTTTTTATAAATCCAGTCTAGTTTTTCAGTTGCGTATTTTAAATTACGTAGTCCACAACATAAAATTGTTTGCTGATATCTAAACAACTGCAACATAAAATTGTTTGCTGTTTGTTGATCATTAAGATTTTTGGTACACAACTAATTCAATTAGGACCTACTGCATAAGGCTGAACCCAGATTTTTATACATACTGATGCTAGAAGCCAGGATAAAATGTATTAATACAGATCAAATTAAAATCTGTAAATTGTAATGTTTAAGCAGCAAAGAATCAGGTCCACACTTTAAGTGCAAATAATAGAGAAAACAACAAGCAAAACACAATCGAGTTCTTAATTGTCTATCGAACTATGATGGAACGATTCAGTTCATAGTTTTTTCAGGTAAAAAAGTTTCCAGTCTCCTGTACTATTACTGAAGTATGAGAAAAAGGCAAATGAGAAGCACATTTGGAATAGTTTGTACTATAAAAATATCATGCCATAGTCAAAGACCCCAACACCAAGATTGCATTTTTGCTTAAATGGCTAACAATGACCTTGCTGCACAAACAGCCTTGACTTTGGCCATACCACATACTTTATATAACCATGAAAATGGAGGTTTGTAACATCAATGAGATAACATAATCGGTGGGTAAAGACCTACTTGATTTGACTTCTGAGATAATCACATGAAGTTATTGTACCTAATAATTGGTACAAAAAATGTAAAACAATATTTGTGTTGCTTAAAAAAATACTGTTTAAAGTATTTTTATATTTTGTACTTTTTTTACTGAAATTTTCTAAAAGAACAAAGAAAAAAGAATTCCTTAATGTTTAGAATTTTTAAACTTTTTAATAGGTGGGACTGAAAGTTAAATATCACTTGATAAACATTCTTATTTGAAAGAATAAAATGCAGAGTTTTTTTTGTACATGAAGTAACTAAAAAAATGTTTGGAATGCTACATAGTACCTTGCTAAAGTTTCTACAAATTACAGCCAAAAAATGTTTTAATACTTTCCAGGAGGACAAAAACAAAAATATCAAATTTGTATTTGTTGAAATCAGCAAAGATTAAAAAGATGTAAACAAAAATAAATTTCAGTAGTTTATGATGATAACTAGAGAAAGTGTAGTATTGTAACTCAGAGCCATGTCTCTTTAATAAAAAAAATTCCACAGATTGGTTTGAATATTGTTTTACATTTTTTTTTTACAAATATTTTCAAAACACTAGTGAAGTATTGCAGGTTTTTAATTACATCAAACACAAGCTAGACATTTGATAATGAAATGATATATCACAGCAACTATACAGACAGTATATATTTACTAGAATGCCAACGGACGGGACAGCATTGCTTTAATAAAATAAAAATCACAATCATATTTGAACGACAGCACTGTCTATGCAAAGGGCAATTTTTCGCTATTAAAATTTAAATTCCTAAAACACGGGGAGAAGCATTGGACTTATTTCATAAATTTTACTTATCTATATTAAATATTTCTAAAATCCTGTTTTTTTTTCAATTTAAATTAAGCAACATAGTTGTAAATAACTTAAAGATATAACGTTATAGTGAATGTATTTACATTTTTCGAATTTCTGTTCATTTGTAGACAATTTCATTTTTTATTCTAAGAAAATAGATTTTAAAATTTTATTTCAAAAAGAAATTTATACGGGAGTTCAATTTTACAAAATTGCCATTTGGAAAATAAAAATTCTGTGCCAATATTTTCAATTGTATCCAGCCTTATAAAACACATTGCTTTGAATTTATTAAAATATATATTATTGTAAAATATCTTTTCCTAATAAAAGAATTAAAAGTGAGCTAGCTTAAAGCTTAAAATAGCTCATTTTTTGTTCTCAAAAAATTATACCTATTAAATTCATAGGCTTGTTAGTAAATATAGATTTTGATTTAATTTGTTACTGGTTTACAAAACACTAAGGATATAAATAAACAAGCCATTAGAATATATTATTTAACAACTAAAACAGATTACTGATTAAAGGGCAACTTCAATCAATTATTTTTTTTTGAATTTGAAAGGAATGTACACTATTTTTATATCTGATTACCTAGATTGGAAGTTCGGAATATTGGTTGGAAGTGTAGTAGCATACAATGTTTGTTATTATGTTTATTTTAAATAATGATAAATTATAAATAGCTTTAATAGTTATTTTTCATCAAATCCTAAATAGTTATATTCGTTTATTGTAAAATAAACAGTTTCCACTGTTTTCATATTTTTTTTTGTACAATGTTAAATTGTAATTCACCAAACTAAAACATGTTTAAATAAAAAATAAAGGAGTGACATTCAGTATAAAAAATATTTTGAAGTCAAAATGAATTTATAAATATTTAATATTTGCATTGTTCCATATATTTACAGTATCTACAATAATCGTTTACTTTGTATAGCTCAACTAAAGAAAGTTAAAAGTAAAGGTTTAAACACATCCTTGTATTATTCATAAAAAAATCGATGCATCAGGATAAAACAAAAGTCAACACCACTATGATACCTTAAATTATTAATAAAACAATTGTAATTAAAGTAATTTAAAACCAAGACCTAGTCATTTTAAAACATTTTGTTGATTTTGTAATAAATTAATACATGCAGAAAAAAATTAAATTAAACTTTTACATTGTTACACATATTTTTTACAAAAATACAAACTTGCAAAACATAATCTGAAAAGATTTTCTGCACTGTTTTAATAAACGTCTTAACTTCTCAATAGCTGCCACATTAATTTACAATACAATGAAACATTTAATAAGTAGTGTTAAATTATTAACATCTTAATAGTAAAAACAAACATTAATTCATGTAACTGTACAATAAAATATAGATCTTTTTGTTTAAGTAAACATATTTTGGATTGAACTTTCATATTAGAGACTTTACTTTAATTAACAACTCGCATACAACATATATTAGAAAAGCCACAAATTATTGCTTGAATATTTTAAGGCTTCACTTAGAAAGGCGTTGCTGTTAAAAATTTCCTTTGAAGAAATTACACTTAACCCACAGATTGAGATGACAAGAATAGAACAAATAACACTGAAAATATTGAACACGAAAAATTTTATGAAGTACAGATGGTTGAATCTAAAAAAATATATAGAATGACTTTTTATACAGAAGACAAATTATTATTCTCTTAGAAACAACTTAAATTACTTTAGTAGAGTCTCACTAGTATGGACATTCGTTCATGCATCTTATTCACTTGATTTTTAATTTTATGTATCATTATTGTTGGATTTTGATTTTTTTAAGAAAACAACAAAGGTCTACATACGCTCAAGTTTCAAACTTGGGTCTGAATCGAAAAATGAAAGTTTGGTTTCAAGAAAAGATTTAAATATAGTAATAATAAAACTATATACACAAAATAATATTAATAAACAATAATAATAAATATTTTCATATTCATTTAGTAAACCAAAATCTTTTTTTCACATATTTAAAGAAATTTTCTATAAAAATGATTTCTGGTGATTCAAGTACTTTATTTTTTTTTATCAGATTGATTAGCAAGACTCTACTATTACATTTTAACAGATTTATCAAAATTATATGTACAGAAATACAGACAATATATCAATGACACATTGAACGATGTGTATTCTTGCAATAATAATTCATGGTGTAAGCACCAACTTTAATAATGAATAATGGCTGCTGTTTACTCAAGAGTTGGCAGTAACATTTAGACCACACGTAACACACGTTTTAATGGCAGGACATATGTGAACATTATAACAATGAATTCATGATTTCTGTCAAGGTCGGTAATAAGTTGATTTGAGGTCTGTGCATTAATTATTTCTCACAAATGATTAACTGAATCGGTTTCATAAGTTCAACATAACAATAACAGGTCCTTATAATCTTTAAACCATAAATATGCTACCCAGGTTACAGTTTTATAACAAACGCCAAATATTACATTGGCAACTAAATTTGTACATTTTAATAATTAGATAAAATTTGGTGGTATACATGCAGTTCTAAAAGAAAAGTTTGATATATTGTAAGTAGTATATTTTTATTTATATAACTTACAATGCTGAAAATCAGGTTAAAAATCGAAGTTATGTATAAATAAGTAAAAGTTAAGCTTGTGACCAGAATTTACACTACCTTAAACAAAGTTAAAAGTAAACAACAACATTATATTGTAGAATATCATTCCTTAAAACAAAAAAAAAGTAGCTATTTTCTACATTATTAAATTTTTTAACTTATAGCTTGCCTTAGTACATTGTCTATGTTATCATAGTTCAGTATGCTAAAATTATGAACATTTTGTCGACTGAAGACTTGATTATTTGTTTAAATTGTTTTTGTTAAATTTTTTTTGGAAAATTCGCTATTCCATACCTTCTAGTCAGAGCTATCATTTAGTAAAAAAAATCAGTAAAGCTACAAAACAAGCTATGGTTGAGTTGCTTAGTGTGTCATCATAGCAACAATGCTGGATTATTTTTCAACATGTGCACCTAAGTAAAAGGATCATTTGAAGGGTGTAGTTGCAAACTACACCCTTCAAATGATCCCCCTAAGATATAGGGTCCGGTCCGTTCATTGGCGACATCGCCAAGTTGAATTAACGATTGTCAAAAGCCACCAATAAATGGGCCAGACCCTATATCTTAGTTATACTTTTAGGGTGTTAGTTTTGAAATTATACCCTTCATTTATGTAAGCTATACCTTATTGCAGGTTGGTAATAGATGTCCATCATATAAACATTGCATTTGGCTTTCTGTGACCACAAAAAAGTAACTTTTCCATCTATAAAAAATGGACTCAATATTGTGACAGAGCAATGTAGGACTGTCAACATCTTGAACATTATTCTTTAGTACAGAACATCATTTGTTTTTTTATCTACAAAAACTATGAAAGTACTAAAATAAATGTCTACCAATAATAAATTAAACATGTATACCACCCACATAAAAAATAACCTTCAGTGATTGTTGGGATTTGATCACATTCACAAAATAACACAGACCTCATGGTAGTTGATCGCTTCTGTTGTATGGCAGCAGCGTCAAATGAAAGTAGAACAATTTACAGCAGGTGTCCGTTCGATTCCAGCATTTCGATAAAGAGTTTGTTCATGGTAACCTTCCCCTCCTTTCGGATATTGTTCCAGAATTGGCGCACTTCTGCATCAAGTTGGCGCAAAAGAGGCAGACATAGGAGGAGTTGGCTCAGGTGATCGATGTAGCCGGTGTTGCGGTAAACTGATGCACAGTTCTGAAGTCCATTGAGGATATTATCACGGAGTTTGTACACAGAGTGGGGGTCTTCCAGCTGAATGTCTGAGGGAGAGAAAATGGAATTTAGTTTTATACACCAGGAAACAGGGTTCCCACTCAAAACATTCAACATATAGTTGATTTTCAAGACGAAAAAAATTAATAAATTAAGGCTATATTTGACCATCATTCAAAGTACACAGTTAGTAAAAATCTAGATTTATGCTTGGTGTTCGAATCGCACATGTTGACTACGTCATAGAATCCAGTTTTAGGTGTGATTAAAGCACTATTCAGCCTACTTTTTTTTTAACAAATACAACACAAAACCACATAAGGAGAAGAATTTTCTTAAGATTGCCAATCTTAAGCAATAATTCTGGCGATAAGAAGAAAAATTGAAGTTCTTACAATATGATATGGTTGTAGAATTTCTTTAAAACAATGTTTCCAACAGAATTTTGTAAAATGATTTCCCATATTTTCCGGGAAAAATTAAACATTAACAAAGAAATTAATAAAATCTAACAAAAATACCTACCAGCATTTGTTAAGAGAAGAGCTTTCAATGCGAGATACTCTTCCCTCACTATATTCAGAGTGTCCAACCTTTTGACTAGTCGCATTGAACGGGAAAATAACTCCACAGCTTGGCAATCGGCCGCTTGCTGTTCGTCCATTGTAAAATCTTGGGTAAAAACCAACTTGAGTGGCTCATTACCAGCAATATAAGACCTAAGTATTTAAAAATAATAAGTGTAAGTATCTAGTTTAGAGATGAATGAACACTCAATTGATGAATGTATATAGGCTTAAGAAAAAGTTTTTTTTTAAGAAATGAAATTTAATATAACATAAAAGAACCTACTTTTAAGGGTACATTTACTATAATAATTTAAAATAACTGTAGTGATAATTTATCGACGTTCCAAAGAGTTGCAATGCAATTTTAAGCACATGTTTCATTTGTTACATTAATTTAAGATTCTTGACTTTTTTTTTTTAATTTTTGAATCTAATGCTTTTTATTTCTGTTATTTGAATAATTTATCATTAGGTAGTTCAAATCTAGAGGAAAATTTACATTGAATTGTTTCACAATAACAGGATTTCCCTGTAAGTGATAATGAAGTACAAACTAATAGATGATGTATGTTAATTGAAGAGCTAAGTGAAAAAACATGTGCTATGTGATAAAAAGGTGGAAAAGAACTTTAAAGTTTTTACTTTGCACTTAGAACTGTTAAAAACGGTAGGAGCAGGGTTCGAAGAACGGTTGCTAGTCGCAAAATGAGACCAGATATTTAAATTTTGCGGCAACAAAATAAATTTAGTCGCAGTTATCGCGACTAGTTTTCCAGAATCGTTAATACTAACCTATTTTATCGTGGTATTCAATAATCCCACTAAAATTATTATCTTGAAATCACAAACCTTCATCGATCCTAAATTTGTCGAACCATTGTTGTGATCATATAATCGCAAAAAATTTGACAGTCATAAAATCGCACATCTAAAGCGATCTGAATTGGGAAACTACGACTATATTCGCAAAATCACCAAATTGCAGCTGTTGTAAAATCTCCAAATTGTGACGATTGTTAAATATAGCAATTCTGACAACCCCAAAACTTAAACAACTGAGGCGACCATAATATCCAAAAACCCTGGGTGTAATAAGTTGTGATGTCTTAAATTTTGGAACTCTAGCTATCCTAAAATTGCGAAATTTGTGATTCAGAGAAACAGTGATAAAACAGTGAAGTCCTGGTGATTCTATGAGAATGCAACTCCGGCAATCTTAAAATCACCTAGTTGGGTGATTTTAATATCGCGTGCAGAATGCCAGACCTAGTTTGAAAAAAAAAATGTTAAAAAAAATTCTAGGTAATGAGCATTTCTGCCTAGTTTTTTTTAAGTTGGTAGCACAGATTGCTCCACAATTTCTGTATCCAATTTCGAACACTGGGTAGGAGGGAATAAAATGTTTATGAACCCAAAAATCACAACTTTTTAAAAAATGTACATAGCACATTCTTCCAGCAAGCTCTTTAATTATTAACTGTAGGCCTTTTTACTTAGCCTGATTCTGATTCCTACTTCGATTGTAAATGAAACTTAAGTTTCATTAGAGAAATGCAAAAAAAAAACTTGCCTATATGCAACAGACAAGGAGAGTATTTCTGCCCACGTCGTTTGTAATAATTTCATCTGGTCATTTAAAGTGAGATCTGTGAAGCCTAGAAGGAAAAAAATAGGTTAAAAATTACATTTTTAAAATAAGAAACCTTTTTGAATCTAATTGAAAGCAATTTAAATAATTTATAGTTAGAATCTGGGCTCTCGGTTGTTTTGGCAATACCCAAGCCTTACAAACTGGGCTCCCTAGGAGCCTCCCTGGTTAGGATAAGTCAGAACTTAGAATTACTAACCAGGTATTTGTTTCGCCCATCCAATTGTGGCAACTAACTCTCGATCCACCAGATCACTGAGAGTGCTCACTGTTTTGAAGTCAGAATCTGGAAGAGCAGGATTTTCTTGTGCTTGCAGAGGTTCAGGTTCACAATTTACGAGGGCAGTCATAATTTTGTTATCTGTAAAAAAAATATTCAAGTTTCATACATATATTTTATCATGAAAAATTAAAGCTTTTTTTAGGATCTGCGGGGACAAGAAAGCCATAGCTGAAACTTTCACGCTAATAATAATGAACATAAGCATACATAGAGTTAACTGTAATTTAATAAAAAATAACATCATTATTGAAAACTAAATTAAAGTTACAGTCCTTAAAAGGATCTTATAGTTCAAATTTTTTTTCAAAATTAATTTTGTGCTTTATTTCAATTTTGCGGCATGTTTAGTAGTTAAATTATAAATTGAATAAAAAAATCAAGACTTTTACGACCATATGCACCTGTAATTTACTATCTAATAAAAAAAAGTTTAAAACTATGGTTAATATTTATGTGTAAAATAATACCTTCTAAAGATGGCTTTTTACAAGAAACTGGATGAACTTGATAAGGACTTTCTTGGCACCTTCTATACTTCTGCCGACCACCCCGCACTCTGTCCAAACGAACGCCTGTACAATAATAGAAGTGTTAAAATCTAACAATTTCAGGAAAAAAATCGATAGATAAGAACTAGTTAATATTTAACACAAGGTATGTAACTGTGAGAGTAATATATTTATTAATTTTTCTTACAAATACAACCAAAGAACAAAATGAGAACATTTTAACACTTTTTTTATTTATACAAAACAGAATTCAGACTAATGCATACCTTCTTTTAACATTCCCATTTTTAAACATTTCTGAAACCTACAGGCTTGACATGCTTTTCTTCTCCTTTTATTGATTTCACAGTCATTGGAAGCAGGACATGTATATTCAATGTTACCTGAACAAAAATACATTACATACATGTTAAAATTACATCAACATTATGCAAATTTACTAAGATCTCTTACAGAATTAATATACATAGATAATAAAACAAGGTTTATTTTCTTAGTTTTTGAAACACCTTAATACACAACCACAGGTTCTTTAAGCACTGAACACTTTACAGAATACAGAAGCTTAAGTTATGTGGCATAAATATTTCATGGACAGAATTTAAAATATTTAAAACTAGCAAATAAATACCCGTACTTCGCACGGACTAAAAAAAAAGTTTTAATTCATCCAAGTATATGTACAATTTAATCCATTATAGGATAATAAACATGTTTTTATTCCCGCTCGTTATAAAGTATAAAATAATGTTACATATTACCTTAAAAATCCAAATTAAAAAAATGCGCAATAAATGCACTCATAATAGTTATCGTAATTTCGCTCATAAACATATAAAAGCTTTTAGCTCATTTGGCGCGGATTTGGAAAGAATTTGGCGAGAAAAGCGATATAGCTACAAACACTCTTATTATACAGCTCTACCACAATGGCCTTTGAACAACAAACCAGCTAAAAATTAAAAATATATATATTATTTGGCGCGTTTAGGTAAGAATTTGGCGAGTTTGGCAACGTATTTGGCGAAAAAATGAAAACAAAACCCTAAAATGTAGCTCTAGTACGATGGCCTTGAACAACCATCATAGTTATAATTCACGGAAGTAGCTTAAATATGCACATTTTTGCAATCAACAGAACCATCAATGAAGAAATCCATCACCTAAACCCACAATAAAATCCTAGAATGGAGGCTGGACGGAATTACGTCACTTGAAACATGTCAATTATTTTTCAAATAATGAATTTAGTTTCTGAAGGTAATGGCAACAGAATAAAATAAACATTTTCAATTATAAATATTTTCGTTAAAAGTTTTGTTTAATTTTTTTCAGTAGATGGCATTAGGAAAGTAAAAAAATAATCGGATTTGAGCGAAAGTGGTGTATTTTTTTCAGAATAATCGAATTTTCTCTAAAAATAGAACATTTTGAGCTCTGAAAGTTCAAAATCTGTAACTTAAGTATGAACTACACATTTGTGCCAAGTTACGAGTCAAAGAAATGTCTAGTTTATGAGTCTATAAGAGACATAGCCACAAACAAACACACAAAACTTCATTTTTATTATTATAGATTTACTATACCCACTAACGTTTATGACTCTTTCCTTGCAATTAAAAAGGCCTATTTTAAAAGCTAGCAAAATAAAATATTACTAACAATACTTGTGTGGAAAAATAAGTTTATTAAGGGGAGGGATACATGTTAAAATTGATTTTTTTTTGTAATTTTATAAATAGTTAAAATAACATCTCAAAAATATGCCAGCAAATTTTTAGAATGAAATTCGCATTATTTATTGATTAAAAACTCATTTAAATGCTTCACCTCAACTAGGCGCTTGTAGGCTTTGTCAAAACTTTAAGCACGTTTATCTCAAAACTACTTTTTTTTAAATTGGCGGGCAAGATAACTCAAAAAGTTCTCAATCGATCCTTATAAAATTTGGTATACGTCTTCGCTATAGTATTATCTTCTAGTTGAACCTCAAAATTTCAAAAACAATTAAAAATTACAGTTTTTTACCCAAACGCCTTCGAAAAAAGGGAAAAAAAATCAAACTTTGTTATCCTGAGAGGCTTGCCGATTTACAATTTTTCAACTTTCTTGTATTTTTATTGGTTTAACTAGAAGATGTTAGTTTTATGAACACTTTCAAATAAAAAAATTTGATTTCAGATCACTGTAGCAGACGATAGAACGCCCGCCGATTAATATTTTTTATCCACGAGGGTAACAGGAGATGAGTTACTATGGCGGCCATTTTGAAAAAATAAAACAAAAAATTTTGATTTTTGTATTTTAATGTATAAACATACTGAATTTTAAAACGATTCATGTATTTCTTCCCTTTTAATAACGTCTCTGAAAAACGATCAAAATTCAGGCGGTTACATGTATCGCCCCCCGTAAGTGGATTTTGCATTTACCTTGAATAGTCCTTTTGAAAAACGCTTTACAAGCTTCACACGAAGCCACTCCATAGTGATAACCTGAAGCCACGTCTCCACAAACCAGACATAGACGCTTGGGGGAGTCCCCAGATTTTCCCTCGGAGTTGGAGACAACAACGCCAGAAATTCCATCCCCAGACATGGTACTGGAGCAGAACATGTCTTGGTGATGGCTTTCTGGACTTCCGGGCGAAGAAGGGGACTGATCCGCGATACCAGGGTAGATTTCCTAAGGGAGAGATGATTTATATTAAAAACAATGCTTAAGAAATATTATACATAGTCCTTATTGATGACTATTAATTTGTCGTGGGTACAGCAAAACCACAATGTAACAAACCCAGGACAGATGGATCCCTCTTAATCTTTCATATAGGAATGACTAAAACTCATTATATAATATACAGTGATAAATCATGACCAGTTTTTTTAAGTCATCTCTACAAATTTACATGAAACAAAAATGCATGTGTCTCACTAAAACCCATAATATATACAGTGGCAAAGCAAGACCTGTTTTTTTTTATCATCACTACAAATTTACCTGCAACAAAAATCTGTTTTATAAATAACTTACTTTTGCAATATTCTCAATGGTTTGTAAAACAAATTAATAACATGTACTTGACGGTAATGACTAAAAGGTCCAGCCTTGCTTCGTCACCGATTAAAAATACATTTTTCAAACACTTGTAACTATTCAACAAAGTAACTTGGGTATAGTTCCTTGTTCAGTTAACAATTCCAGCAAGAATCATCAGTTAATACTATATCCCCCTGCAGCCTACTAACCCTGAGCCTGTGTTTACCTAGATTAAGCCCAGCCACCCAAGTAGTCGCCTGATGTCAGATTTGATGTGAAAATAATTTCATACTTTTAATAATGTCAACTGGTAAAAAATCAAGAAAAACTTAATGTTGTTTTCTCGTTACTTTGATTGACGTCTTTTAATGACGCGACTTCCGTCATTTTTTGTTACCCAAATGACGTGATATAAAAGACATCAAGTAAGTTGGTAGGAAAATGAACAAATTTACTAAAGTGACGTCAATTTCACGTTAAATTGTCGTCCACAAAATTACGAACTACCGATGACGTCAATTCCATCTCTTTTGCGCGGGAGCATTCAAGACACCTGCCAGTACTAGCAACTAGAACCAGTACATACCAGAGTCATCTGTTCACTGGACTGACAATGCGACTTGCTGCTACCAACAACTGGACCCATGATCATTCCAAAGTCCGTCTGGCTGCTGGACAGGTGAGAGTTGGAAGGGGAGTAGAGGTGGGGGGAGGAGGGGCACAGCGAACCACTACTAGCATCACTTGGATCTTCTGTCTTTACCTGTGACACTATCACACTATGTTGGCTAGCCATTAGACCATACTGGAAAGTAAAGATAGCAATGAGTTTTTTGACATACAACATGTTGAATACAGTTGAACCTCATTAACGTGAACTCACTAACATAAATTGAAAGCATTTCCCCGGCCTGTAAAGCTTTGAGCTAATGCTAAAAAAATCTGTTAAAGCGAAATTTCTTTCATAGAAATCCTGCTTAACGCGAACCAAAAATTGAGAATTTGACTTTTTTTGTTAGTAATTTGAAGAACAAATTAAACAAAATATAAAAAAACAGCAAACGAACATTATAAAAAGAAATTGTGTTCTACTTCTGATAAAATCAAATCACAAGATCTCCCATGATTCGTCAGTTCAAATTCAATTGCTGTTCTTAATTGGTGTTCCTTAAAAAATTCCCTAATTTTTCTATATTATGTACTACTCCAAATGAACTTTTAACAGGAAATGTTTCTGTGTGCTCCCTTCGAGTTCGCGTTAACGGGGTTCGACTGTACTTGTAAATTATATGTTTTATAAGTGTCTTAAGGCACAAAACACTACTCTTTGAATTTCGAAGTCTGCAAGTATTTTTAGAGGAATTGGTATCTATGGAGACATAATTCTGCTAGGCTGTTCCTTTTTTTTTAAGTTTTAAAGAATACCCATGTATTTTTCTAATATCTAGCTACATTACTTGGAGCTGCTAGGGTTTTAAAGGACATGGGAAAAACATAATTGAATTTACGCAAGGTATAAATAAGCACCTTTCCAACTCCACGGCCGGGTTTGGACCAGGTAATATTTCTTTATTAGTGGTGAAGGTAGTTTCCAGTTGTGTCCGAAGATTTTAGCTGCAACCAAAAGATAATGGACACGTCTTTTTTAAGTTTAAGGTAAACTACAGTGTTAGTCATTAATAAAGGGAGGTTAAAGGGTTCAAGTGACTTGTGCCACAGACCAAAATTTTACTTAACTTTCGCTAACCTTTGAACAATGTCAGAAAAAATCTAAATCTATCCTTGCTCTACTACAAAAAGTAGTAAAATGATATATTTTAAACAGTCGCCGTATCCTTTATACAGTTTTGAAATCATTCTTAAACAATATAAAATCACTTTTTACATTGGAAATTTGACACATATCTGGACCAAACCACCATTTAAAAAAATAGTCATAATTTCAATCTTCCTCGTTTTCATAGAATTTTGTTAATGTTTCATTATTATTTTTTTTATCACAATGGCCTTGATAAAAAAAAAAAACATGTTGATGGCAATATAATTGTCAAAAACCGGTTAAATGAAGAAAATAATATGATAGTAAAGCAAAGTATGTGGGGGAGGGAAGGGTTGGTAATCTCGTATATAATGCAGGCGGTGACATCAGTTTGATATTTTATCGGTTAAATTAGTAAGCCAGTGTTTTGTATGGTGTTCAAGATTTAGCAAAATAAAAGTTAAAAAACAGGCGAAACATAGTAGTTAAGAAAAACAAAAAACTAAGATATAGTAATAGTTTCAGTGATGATAAACAATGCATGTTTTGAAAAAATTCTAAATTTAATTTAAATACCATGCTTATTACATAATAGCATCTTTTATTACATTTAAACACATTATTAAACATTTTAAACTGTGTAAATTTGGTTTTATAAAATAACATTTAATAACATTTTATCCCTAAAAGTATTAATTTCCTGAAATTCGAAATAGGTTAGTTTGGATCATCGTCACACTAGAACTACACGAGGGCTATTGGTGATGGGCGTTGTAATTTTGAACCATAGTCAAGTGACAAGCCGACACCCGAGTAGGTACCCAACGCAAGGGATTAGGACTATGGAGCATATTTAACATGCACTCCCTCTACATGGGGTATTTGTCGGACATTTTTGGATGTACATGCCATTTATTGGTTAAGAGTTATTTTGGCAAAGCCCATACCTGAACCTGGGACCTTCCTCATGCAAGGCGAACTCTTTAACCGACTGGGCTCCCCAGCCCCTGAAATTCGATATTTTATATCTCTATAGATTGACTACCATTATCTTTTTTTTTAAATTACTAATCCCTTTAAATCAAAGGAGAAAAAAAGATTGTTGAAATGAATATATTATTTAATAAAGATTTGTATGAGGTTTTGAACATTACAAAAAAAATATGGATGAAGATTTAACCTACAAAGAAGTCATGCTAAAAAAAATAGAAAGATATTTTTTAAAGCCTCCTCAAAGCAATACAATATTTGAAAGCCCTGTTGATAAATGCTACATTCAATGCGTAAAAAAAATCTTAATAACATAAAAAAAGCAAATAAACATTATTAATCTAAAATTCAAGCATAAGTTTTATTCACCCCCCTAAAATATTAAGAAAAAGTTGCCTTATCTTCCTGCCATGTGCCATAATACATGGTAATTTTTATAATCTTGCTTATATTTTTGGCTGGATTTTAAGTAACCTTGATAACCATTATATAAAAGTCAATTTTGATAGATAAAAAAAATTGAAGGCAACAAAAGAAATTTAAAGAAAAGTTAAACTATCAAAGAATCGATAATCTAACTTAAAACGAAGAAAATAGAACACAAATTTTAAATTTAAGATTAGATATTATATGCATTTAAATGTTTTGAAATTTTCCATACCTGCAACGTAAAATTGTGCTAAAAAGTTTTTAAACTATTTTTGTAATTATTTTAATTTGAAAACATATGTTTGATTGGATCCAGTAAAACACCATTTGATCCTATTATGTATCACGCAAAATATAAATAATGTTTGAGCATTTTAATCATAAAGAAAAATCACATATTTATGCTTCTACCACCACATTTCGAAGTATACACAGTCTGTTTTTAAGGAATAAGGTATACCTAAATTTTTGAAATTTTAAGTTACTTTAATATTTAAGCATACACATTTTAATTGCTAACTATTTGAATTGTTTATAGTTAAATATTGTATTTATAAACTACAACTAGTTGTCTTTTTTTAAGTCTTTCATAGTACATATTCACAAATTCAAATATTTAATACACTTACTTGACTGTAAGTATACATGAAACTGCATTTATCCAATAGTAATTGAAGAGCTCAAGTGCAAAATAAGTTAAATCACTTTTTGGAAAAAAATAAGTTAGTTAGCTTTTCATACAGGTATTGTAGCTTTTCATACAGGTATTGTAGGAAGGGATCCACCAACATTTTGATTTGCACAAAAAAAGTGACTTTTGACAAAAAGTGAAAACTTTTTTTGTGCAAATCCAAATGTTGGTGGATCCCTTCCTACAATACCTGTATGAAAATCAAACCAACACAATTTTTTCCAAAAAGTGATTTAACTTGTTTTGCACTTGAGCTCTTCAATTGTTCATTAATTTGTTACTTTTGAATGACTAAAGTTTGAATTTTCATCTAAGTTATTTTTTCTTTATTATCTATTTAATTTTAAAAACGTTTACCAAATAAGAGGGTTTTTCTTTATTTAAATACGTTTATTTCAGAAAAAATACAATTTTGGATATTTTTCTTGGGATAGACATCCACTCGGATCTTGTCAATATTATTTGGAAGATCGAAATACTACATCAAAGAATTTGATTAGTTTTTAGTTGATTGAAATTAAGTGTTACCATAAGATATTCTGTTTCTCAAAGAGTAGGTATAGATTAAATACTAATTATGCTGTATTTTCAGGCAAATATCATTAATTCGTAAAGTCACTAAAAAAAGGTAGCCGATTCAAACATGTCTTTGCGAAAAAATATTAATATCCTATTTCTATGAATTTCTTTCCGACTATTCGAAGACTAAAAACGAAAAATAAGTAATTTACATAATTAGCTTTTTTGACAATCATTTGAAAAAACAATAATGCATACAATTTGAAGCGGAATCAATAAAAAGTAACACAAAAACGACTTTAAAAACAAATCGCTTTATTGCCTTATTAAAAAAATAACTAACAATAAAATAAATATAAAAATTAGTTGAAATCGGGAAATTTAATTATACACTTATTAAATAAATAACTATAACCAGGAGGTATGCGACAAGTATAAGACAAAATCAGTAAATTAAATATGGGGATCCAATGAAGCATTTGTACAGAGGGATCTTGTAAACAAGACCACAGATGGCAAAACAACAAACAAATAAAATCAAAAGGTTTCGCTTTCAGTTTGAAGATTTTAGCTGAATATGTTTCAAAAACAAAAGCGTATAAAAGTCAATAAACATACCATAGTTGTCATTTCAGCAGCGATAGGTATCCATACATTTTTCTACGAGCACAAATCCAGTGTGTTCACTCGGAAGGTTAGGGGCGAAAGTGAAACCATCCGATGCACCTCAAAAAATCGGAGAGTCGAAAAAAAAAATTCTATAACAAAATAATAAACAGCCGAACACAATATCCCACGTTTAAGCCAGGATCCTGGTAGGCTACGTAAAAAATGCAAACTGGAACATAAAAAAAAAGAGAACCATTCAAGAAACGATGGGAACGTTTCGGGAAAATCGAACAAATAAATGAAGAAAAAAAATTGAGTGGAGGCCCCCCTGGGCTTCAATAGTAGCACGGTGCCCTACATCAAAACTATGATATCCAGTCACAAGGAACAGGTGGCACTTTTCCAAACCGAAGAGAATACAAACTTTACAAAATCTTTATCCCATCCCATCCGAAACTTTACCGGCGAGCGATTGGGGCCACATTTGGCGATTTATCGCAGCTGTTAGAACGTGGTCTATGTAAATGTACAATCGTTTAAGAGAACAGTTTACCTGTGTTTCAGATATTTCCTCATACAGCAATCACTACAAGAAAAGCTAATTAAACGGTGCGTATTCGAATGATAAAACAATATTTAGGAGAGCGTTATAAAAATCAACCACTCACACATTATTTTGCAACAAAACTGCATTTATTAATTAAAAATTTAATTTATTTTCGGTTTATTCTAAAATATAGATAAAAGAACACGATAATCAAGTTGTAAATCTGTAACAAAGTTTGAGGATTGAAATCCTACTCAGTTAAAATATAGATGATTGTAGCCATTCCCAATCAAGCCAAAGTCTAATTAGACCTCATGTGCAAAAAATAGACATTAATGGTTTCAAACAAACTTATCAAATACCAGTTAAAATAAATGCTTAGTTACTTCCTTAAATCCCCTAGAAAGCGTGAGTGTAAAAACATTTTGTAGGTTACAAAGATGGGGAGGCGTTATTAGAAAAATATTATTACCAAGGTTTTTAGTTTGATGGATGTACAGGGAGGGGACCGTTTGTGGGTCAGGCGAACAGGGGAGGGCGCTTTTTAGGGGGGAGCCGCATCTTGGTTTAATACCTCGACCTTCATAATTTCGATAGATCCGCGCTCTAAATATAATGGATTAAGAAATTTTAAATGGCACAACAGTTGCTCAATGGAGGATTACAATGGAAGGGTCCTGGGCAGGGTCTATTTTTGAAATTATAATATATAGGTATAAATCTGAGGTGCCTCTTATTACAAATGACGTATGTAAACTAGGTATGCACAGATGAGCATAGCAAACAAAAAAATTACTTCTGAATCAAAATTTATGTTTTTGTAAATCATTAAAACTGATTTCTATAGCTTATTTTGCGTAAAAAATGAAATATTTTTCGATAAACAAGTATTCAGCAAATTACTATCGAAATCTGCTGCCATAAAACAAAATCTTCTCAGTATATAAAGAGTTAAAGATCCTAAAAATGAAATATGTAGTTGAATTGACTATATAAAATTTTAAAAAGTATAAATACTGAATGTATGAAAACTTCAAATCAGGACCGCTCTTGAAGACGTGGACAAAGTATCCCGTCAAAGAGCTTTAGGCCCTGCTTCAAATAATTATAAATTTATTAGATTATTTTTTAAAAACAAACAAGATGCTTAGCTGATATTAATTTTAATGAAAGCCCTGCGAACGAAGTTACTAAGAACACGACTATAACGTTCCAAAACTCTTCAAACAGAATCTAAAAAAAATATTTCTAAAAATAATATGTCAATTAAAACATCCCCAACGTATAAAATTCGGGCCACGCCATTATTGATTACTTCAAAGATCAAAAACTACTGCGATGTCAAAAGATCAGGATTCCAGACTTTTTCCAATCTGCAGCGATGCAGATGTTCACAGCAGCTGACCTACTTCAGAACATTCACTTGATCCAGATTCATTTGAAATGGAAAAGGCCCCTGGAATTAGTAAAGGCCCCCATCACTTGTCGGACAAATAAGATTTATCTGTATGGTAAGCGAGAAGGTATCATAGCAGATGTTTCGATGCAATGTGTTTTGAAAGCGGTGAAAAACAACTTAGTAAGGTTTAAATTTTATTGAATGAATTTTTAACCTGGAATTGAAGAAAAAGTATGAACACGTCGTACTAGTACATTGCAATTAGGCTCAAAATCGGGGGGAAATTATACGTAACAAATATTTGGTTTTTAGAACTCCTTAGGCATCAAATAGTAAGATCTTACTCTGTGATTATTTTAGACGTCCTATTTGGGACGTCCCAAACGTCCTATTTGGAATCAAATCGATGATAAAACGTTTAGAATTTTTCAGGGATTTTTTTTTAAATGGTGCGAGGCACCGATCTAACTACACTGCTTAAAAAAATTGAGTGAGCACTAAAACGTACTTTTGTTAACCCTTTCAATTCCAACTTTATATTTTTTATTCTAAAAATCTAAAATAATTTGTGAAAATAGATGCATTATGCATCTAGAATGAAATGGTTAAAAACTTTTGATAGAAATCTTAATTTTTCAACTAAAACTTAAGGGGGGGGTGGGGAATGGAATCCTAATGTTTGAATAAATTACAACTAATTTTTTAAAAACTTTATTTGTAAAAAAATAGTAAAAAGCAATTTTTAAACATCTAAAATTACAAGCATGAAGATTTTAGGGTCAATTTATTTAATAAAATTGTTTTAGAGTGAATTTTATTTTACCGTGTTTTTCATATTTTCATTTAATTAAAAGAATCATTATTTAATTCTTCAAAAGACATGATTCTTCCATCTAACAATAAATAAGTGCGAGCTCAGCTTAGTGAGAAAAAAAATCGCAAGCTGATGTTTCCAAATGGAATCATTGAGGGTGAAATGGTTTAAACCATGCGCTCCCCTAATTGTTTTGAGCAGTGAAAATGTACTTAATATTGATTAATTTTAAAAATTCAAATTTCATGCACCATTTTCAGCCAAATTTTCCTCAAGTTGTGCATTTACATACTAAAACAAACGGCGTACATCATTTTTACGCGCGTCATCAAAAAACTCTTTATCTTTCACCATTTGTAATAAATTTACTAAAGTTAAATTTCATAGAAAAAGGCTGTAAAACACTTTCTATTGTGAAAATTCTGTTCGAAACTCTAATGCAGGTACAGTCTCATAATAATGTACAACTAATTTGATTACTTGATTGACAACACAGCAATTTAATATGTAACTTAATATTAGTATTATTATTTAAAGGGCGTGAATAGAGTCGAAAAAAAAAATTAAGATTAAAAATAAAGATTTAAAAGGTTTTAAAAATTGTTTTAGCTCACACTAATATGTGTATTATGTTATGAGCCCAAAAGAGTTGCATTGACTTGTTTCTTAAAATATTATTTTAAGATTTTATTTGCATTTGATGAGATTTTTTTTTTTATTCAGCTATAAAGCTATGTAATTTTGTTTTCGGTAGTTTTCTCAAAATTTCATACATATATTTTTATGGGTTTATAATAGAATCAATTACTTTCTATTTAGTCACCTCATATAGTTTTAATTTGAGAAAAATTGTGTCATTAAATCCATCAGTTGTAAACTTAAATTTGTGTGCATAATACAGACATGTTTAGTCTTCCTTAGCTAAATTTAAAAAATAATGTTTGATAACCAAAGCTGATGTATTCTGTAAAACCAACTTTTGAGATGATATAATTGTAAAAAGTTTTTATACAAATCCTATTGAAAAAAATGAACCTATAGATAAAAATCATTTGGTTTAGAAAAACGCTTTTAGATCCCTCGTAATCAAGTAACGAAATAAGAAATAATCGCTTTTCTGATAATAATGCACATTTTTTTATAAAAACAATTTTTTTGCGAATGGCCACTTACAAACTTTATTGATTAACTTTTAGCAGTTTGCCGATAGATACAATATTGCATTGCGAAAATAGAAGCCAATGGGCATGTTTTAGGTCTGGAGCGACAACAAAAATGCTAAATGAAAATAAATGCTTTCTCGAGCCTCGATTGGTGAATTCATATCACGTGGGAACAAGGACCAATCGAAGCACCGATCGCAGATAGAGCAAGAATGAAAGCGGAAAGATCCAAAAATCCTAAAACAACCAACAACTTTGTTATTGAAAAATTTATTTTACGTTATTTTGCATTTTATACCTCTTCATGCAGCAATAGTTTCAACTTTTACAAACAAGGAACAAAATATAAACAACGTGATTTAAAAAAATGCATTTACAATATATAAACTTTTGCAGCCAAAATATACTCTAAATTCGAAAATTTCTGAGGATTCGAAAATTCTGACCAATTTTTAAATGAATCATAATTCACTTTTACCGATTTTTTGCAAACTCGTCAAGAGATAAAATATAACGTACGTTTCAAGAATAATTTTTGAGGCAAATATTACAAAAACTGCATATTTCCAATAAACAGAAGATTATGAACAGTTTAGCTAGGTATAAATTTATCTTATCTTTATTTTTTAATAGAAATTCTGAGAAAGAAGTAAATCTCAAATAATAAGTTAGTTGCAAAATCTGGGATTTTATATTTAACCAAAACACGGTAATTGTACAAATAGTACAAATTCTTCATCATAGGGGGAAAATTGCATTAAAAAAAGTAATTTCCAAATAACGTTCAAACACTGCAATGTTTAAATAATATTTCAAAAATGCACCACAAACTATTAATTTTGAAAATATTACACTTGCTACCAATACCAAACTATTTGCTTGTCACAAAAAAGTAATAAATAATAAGATGAATGCATTTTTGTTCAAATATCCGCCCGCTTTTAAAATGGGAAGCTTTTTAAGCCCGCTTTTAAAATGGGCCCTGGGCCTGGGCCAATTGTCATATGGGAAATCCGGCTCCGAGTCTGAGAACCAACATCTCAGACACATTTTAATCTCTCCAATCATTTATACACTCTTCCAATCCACAACACTATCTTCTCTAAACTATCATACCAATTTATGGCATGCAAATTAAAAAGTTCCAGTCCCACACAAACAAAAGACCGCATACACAAAGCCCCGAGCCTCGCCGGCTCCGCAAACCGAGACAGCAACAAAAGTCGAATTCCTACCTCGACAGAAAGAACAGGTAATGAATCCCCCGTTCTCATAATTAATCCCCCCAAACAACTTTTTTTATTACTTTCGAAAAGCATTCTCGGCGAACGAAGCTACTGACCTACAGAGGCTTCATCATCCCCCCCTGTATCCGGCCACAACATCAACACACTTTCCCTCTCGCTACATCCGCAAAACTGGGTTTGGGAGGAGAAAGAAGAGAACTATGCTGCTTTTTGACCTGTTATTTCGTCATAGTACATTCAAATATGTTCCTTAAATGCTTTCAGTTAGCTTCCTTTTAATAGATTAAGTAGTGTATTTAAAATGTTCAAGTGTAGTAATTTTTTTTATCAGTAAGAAAATATTGAGGAAGCTGCGTAAATTTCATTATGTTTTCTCCAGTTTGTATAGCAATTATCTTAAGTTTAATACCTATCGATAACAGTAGAATTTAATTATAAAATCTTTTATGCGGTAATATTTAAATCTGCATAAAATACGAAACTGTTTTTAATATACTTTCCTTTGCTGCAAAAATAAGTTAAGCGTAATTCGTACTCAAATTTCTACAAAAATGCAGCTGTCCATAGTGTGAAAAACATCTAATTTTATATTTATTTATAAAACGCATGAATGACAATTTTTTGTGTTTATTTTTTTAATCAAAAGAAAAAGAAAATACATTTACTTTTTAAATTAAACTGTGCAGTCCCGCTATAAATAACAAATTGAATTGTAGATGTCCAAAATAGAACATACACTTAGAACATCTGTTCTAATAAGACTACCCATTTAGTATTCATTCCTCAATGGCGACCAACAGCGCCAAAACCGGAATTTTACATCAAACAACAGCAACAAAAACACAAAAAGTGCACCACGCCAGAGAAAGCTACGAAGCGAACGTGACTCGGTAACCCTAGAGAGAACGATAAACGGGGGGAGGGAGGGAAAGATAGTATGAATGCCGCCACGCACTGTTCAACTTGTCCTTGAACTTGATTTTGTTGGGTTGGCTCGTTGGTCGCCAAGCTTATCGCCAGTTTTATAATTTAGTTTGACAAAATTGCAAACTAATACTTCTCTTAATAAATAAAATGAGTTCAATCGACGAGTTAAAAATTTCTTGCCGTCGAAAATATATTAATATCAGAATTTTGTTTTAAAGGACCATTTCATAAAGTCAAATTTCAGATTTCAAAACTAATTTTTTTCCCTTCGACAATTTATATTATAAGAGTAAGAATACTCTAAATGAACACCTTCAAAGCTAAGGTGGAAAATGTGAAGTTTTTCTATTTTCAACAACACAATTAGAGAATTCACTGTATTTTCTTCACAAAAAAAAGTTTTAGATAATTAAGTTTTGTGTTTTAATTCTAATCTATATCAACCTTCTGAAGCTCTATCATGCTACATGCAAAAATAAACAGAGAGATTATTTTTCATGTCGTAGGTTCAATTTAGTGTCGGTTACATTATTGTCGAACAAAAATAGCAAGTTTATAATTTCAATGAGGTTTTTTGGCGTTTTGCTTGCATAATAAGGAAGGTTTAGTTTCGCATTGTTGCAAGTTTTATGAGTGTGATTTGGAAACTGGAGCTCTATGGGTTGCATGTGGTTTGGTAGGTTTTTGTTAATACTTAATATAATCTAGAAAGGAAACTGTGCGAGTTGTTTGAATAGCCCTGAAGTAGTTTTTACTTGTATTCAAAAGAATTTTCTATATATTTTTACTTGAAAAAAAAACAAATTCCGAAATATTAAAAATATTTTGTCGTCCCGTATACAATAATTTCCCTATGGATGCTTGTGTACAAAATGAAAGGTAATCCTTTTTGGAGCAGGAGGACAAAAATGCGCTATTAGCAACGAAGTTCTTGGTTATGCAACTTGTGTTTGAGTGAAGAAAAAAAAACTATTGCGTAAAACCCTATGGGAAATTTGTAGGTGCCTCACTGAAAGGGGAACACGAATAAAAAAAACTGAAGAAAAAAAATCTAAAGAGGAAGAAAAAGTTTTTAGGTCGGGGTGGCCCCCATTTACCCCCTCAGTATGTTCCATATTTCTCTTATAGCCCCCAACACCCCCTATTGAAGGAAGCACCTTCAGGATTAGGGGTCAGAGGAAAGTGTTTTCTCACCCCCTTTTTTGCGAAGAGGGATTTCAAAACCGTGAGATTGGCGGAGTAAATGTAGGTGCGTTCGTTCTAAAAGAGAACAAAAATAATAATAATAAAAAATCGTCTGCTACAGGAAGGATGGAAATGGAACGATTTTTGAGGTAGGATGGGGTGTAAAATGGGATGCGGGAATTCGCAGTGCAGGTACGGATGGATGGAATTGGTTAAGTAATTTCTTTTTCCCCCATGAAAATTCTGCTTGGGCTTGATTTGAAGGTTGCTTGAAGGACTTAAAAAATTTATATTTAAATTGCGCTAAAAGGGTATTCAATTTCGCCATGAAAATCCCAAAACAAAATAGAAGTTTCATTTGTGTAAAGAAGATTTTTAAAAAAATTATAAAAAACACAGCAAACTCAAACTTGAAAATTTGGAAAATATCAAAATTCTAGCATCAACAAAATGTGAAAGCACAGAATACTCTAACCAGCAACAACTCGTAAAAAAAACTATTTTTTTAAACTTCAAAACTCGGATAAATTACAAAACCTCGAAATTTCGACGATCGACTAATTAAGCAACCTATTTGATTGTCAAACCACGTTACCTCAATATAATCAACTAACCATTTAAAATTTAATAAAATAAATGCAATCCGCAACAATGTGCGCGGATTCTGAAGTTTTATACACCCTCTTAGGAAATTAGGGATTTTGGTTCTCTAATTCAAATGGCTTCTTACATCTTCAGAAAACAAACCTTAGTTAAAAACTCACCTATCGTGTCATCTTTCATCGTAGCGCACAGGTGTTTTCGGCACGTTCTATCGATCGGAACTAGAAATCCCATACATAAAGCAGGTGAAACACCCTACACAGAAACTGCCCTATTTTTAGACCAACACGGACGAGCTGTAAACCAGGTATCTCCATTTTTCGAAACTTCAGCTGCGAAGGGGTTATAATGTTATATAGTAGGATAGTTGGTGAGGTTCACTTCATTACATATACATTTTTTAGAAAAGTAAGTCGAAAAATATAATTCATCTTTGCTATATTATTTCAACATATTCTCAAAAGAATATTTTTTCTAATAATCCTAAAAATTGTAGAAATCAGGAGGGGGATTCATTAAATTAATCATCTCTTTGAAGAAGGGGAATATGCTAGCACATCATTCGGAAATTTCCCACATTTTAGCAAATAACCTCTAATTTAATTTTTTTTATTAAAATATCGGTGTATCCATTAGTAATTTTGTGTTTAAGTGCAATATTTTTTTTAAGTCATGATTAAAATAAGAAATTGTTAAGCAAATTTTTTTTGCATTTTATATACGTTTTTATACTGATAAAGATAAAGCCACTTGACACATTTATAAAAGGTTATTACTTGCAGAATTCTAGCCTGCTAGTAACAAGTACTTTTTTTCTTTGAAAATATGTAATAATTAGCACTTACTGAAGAAATCGAAACCTTGTACATTTCAAAATTAACTCAAACAAGAACGTTTTATGTGATGAATAACCAGGAAAACCATAGTATTAAAACCGATATCTGGATGAAATGACAACCTTATCTCATTCTACCATGGCCATTGGTCAAGCAGTATAAGCCATAAAAGTAATCTTTATTCGGTGTTACTAACAATTATTTACACTTTTTGCTTCTGAAATGCCAGCAAATTACAACTAAGATTGTAGAGAAGATCCATAGCTCATAAAAACAAATTATACCCGGGAGGCATAAAAATCGTATCCATTTTGGTCGTATTAAATCGTATCCACTTTTTTTAAACAATCATTTCAATAAAAAGTTGCAACAAATGATCATATTTAATTAATTTTTCTTTACGGACCAAACAAGTTACAAGCGGCAATTACGTACGTATGGGAAAGAAAACCAACAGCAAAGAAGAAAGAATGGCAACAAATAAACAAATCCAAAAAGGGGCAAAAGAAAACAAAAACAGATCTTTATCCCAGAGAGAGGGATTCAAGGCCAAGGCCAAAGGAAAGGGGTGGGGGAGAAGGGAAAGCGCCAAGGCCAAAAAGGGTTACTGGAATGAAAGGATTTTTTCATCCCTTTCGTTAAAGTTTTTTTTAAGTGCAATGCCAATACCTTGCACGGCCTCTATCAGCTGTCGATAGAGATAGGGAAGGGGTTATGGCTTCTTTTTCAATGGCAAAGGTAGATGAATTTCTTTGGGATTTTTATCTTTTAAAAGTTTGTCTTTTGAATTCCTAATGGGCATGTTTCTCGTCTTGAGTGGCAAAAGTTCCAGCGATATTATTTTTATTCTTGGCCCTACTGGAATTAGCTGTTTTAGACCTTACAGAAACGAATGTTGCGTACAAACTTTTCTTTCTGTTGAACTAAAACTTTTCTCTGTTCGTGAATCACATTAAAAGTGCTGTCCCACAATTTCGCTTAATTTCCCCTCATACGAGAGAATATCATCAAAACCGAAATTTTCCACCAACATTGACGATTGGGTAATGTTTTGCACACTTAAAATTTAATCGAATTAAAACCGATAAAGTTTTATAAATGGCAGGAATAAGAACAAGTTGCACGTAAAGAACCGTAAAATAAAATAAGGCAAACGAAAATAAAAAAGCATGAGAGTGAAACCGAAAAATCAATGAAATCGCGGAAGCGCCAGAATGAAAACTGGAGAGTTATTGAAAAACCTAATTGTCGTAAATGGATTAAAAAGGACTTTAAAATATGATATTTATATCTTTAAAACATTTCAGCTTATGTAATAGTATATACAAATTGAAAACGTAAATAGCTACCCAATATCGAATAAGATATCTCACCGCAACGCAAGAAGTGCTCCATTTTGATATCCCTGGTTATCAATTTAAGGCCTCATTTTTTTTAATTGATACGATATCAGGATAACACCAGCGTTGATTTAGTAGCACAAATAACGAATATGATTCTAAAAATGGCGAGACATAAAACTGTAATAATTACAAATTAAATAGAAAATAATAAGTACACAGGGGACGTACATAAATTACGTCACGCAAAATTTTGACTTTTTTACCCCTCCCTCCCCCTATGTCACGTTTGATCGAACCCCTCCTCCTAAAATTACGTCCCGTTGTTGCAAATATAAAAAATAATTTTAATAATTCCCTTTGTTTCTGAAATTTGAAAAAAATGTATATTTTTATATTTTTAAAAATACCCCTCCCTCCCACCTCTGAGCGTGACGTAATTTATGTACATCCCCACAGACGAAAAAAGGTAAACAAAGGCTCGATTAACTTATCCACTACAATTTATTATCAGGGAAATACAACGAACTGTAATTCCCTCAATTTTTTTTATCATTTGCACTCAAAGAGAGAACAAAGGGAATATCACTACATTTTACAGAGTTATGACAAATAGTTTAACTCCTATTTGAATTCACGATTTACCTACGAATACAATTTTAACCATGATTTAAAACGACGAAGTAAAGACAATGCTCCATTTAACTACAGGAAAACACATAATAAAAGCAGTTAACTGTCATACAAGATAGCATTAGGAATATGCAATACAGAAAATATGTACTGTAATTGTCATTTAAACTATTTAACAAAACTAAAAAAAACTTGTTGGAAACTTTCCCAAATTGAATACAGAAAGCAAAAGAATTGTTAGAAAATTGGAAATCATTCAATTTTAGCTAATCTTGTGGCTTCTTTCACAGTATACAAGAATAGTATTACCTACTAAAAATTTCGAACCGCGGTCAAGTTACGAGAAGAACACCAGTACAGTCTGCACGAAAGTCAGTATAAGCTCTACAAATCGAACCATTTGTCCATCATGCATTTGTGTTCAGATGGACAACTTTACAGCATTGGAACTATTTATTACCTTCACAACCTAACTAATGGGAACGTTTCAGATGATGAAACGCTCGTTTTCATTTTTCCACATCCAGCAATTTCATTGGTTGTTTCGGTTTCACTCTCAAAATGACCATCACATATGAAAAGAAACTTTTCTTTTTAATGCAAGCTTTCTTTAACAAATAATTCGAACAACTAACAGCACAGCCAGAAGTTGACATTTTAAAATTTTAATAAGTAAAATATTCTTAGGAAACTCATTTTCGAATACCAAAACAAAATTCCAAACGAAAAAAAATGAAAACAAGAGAGCTGGACCTGTTGTCATTCACGACGTGAAACAACCCCCATTCCTTTAACAACAGCTTCTGATGCTCTTTAAATGAGCATTAAAATGTGAGTGTTTTTTCAAATAATTTAAGTACTTCGATTTCGATTTTTTTCAGATTTTCAATTTGATTTTTTGACGTATCACACTTATCTGCAGCATTTGCCTTTTGAGCAATGAAAGTGGGGAACGGAAAGTAGGGTGACGGACACAGCTTTTAAAAAGTTCTACTTTTTACGTTATGAAACGTAGTGTGGAAATTAAAAGATAACAAGTAGGTTTGTAACAGAATCTGTTACCTAACCCGCTTCCACACAACAGTTGTATTTCACAGGTAAAAAGGTGCCAAACACAGCATTCATTCTATATTAAACATTTACATGCTAAATTTGGCTATCTTCATTTATTTTATTTCGAAAATTCAATAATTATTACTTATCGTTTGCAAAAATTAATATATATTTCAAAGAATAATTATGTAATATTCTTTCCTTTTAAATAGAATGAAAATATTTCATATCAACATACAAAGAATCTCGTAGTGAAATATATTTGACGTCATTTCAAATTGATCGATGTCGGAAAAATAAATTTATTTTAATTTTTGTCTAAAAGAATTAAAGTTTCTCGAGCGATTGTTGCGAATGGCAATGGTGATTCTATTCTAATAAAAATGGTTTCCTATGCTTTTTAAATGAGTATTAAATTTTGCAATTTTTTAATAATTGAAGTACTTCGAATTCTTTTCTGAAATTTTCAATGTATTCTAATTTCGATGCGCTGAATTTTTTGACGTATCACACTTGTCCGTAGCATTTGTAGTTTGGGCTATGAAAGTGGGTGACGGACAGACAGACGGACGGACTGAACGATTATAATACCTTCCACTTTTTACGTTATAAACGTAGTGTGGAAGCTAAAACCACGGACAACCAATTTTGTGGTTGGACTGAAATGAAGGAAGATTCTTAATTACGGCCAAGAGAACAGGGTGGGCACAAAGCCAAAAAAGAAAGGGGAAATCCATTCATGAAATTCGCGGAAGGGACATAAAAAAAGTTCTCTAATTCTTATTGTGTAACGTTGCGTAAAACAGCGAGACAAAAACCCACCCTGGTAACATAGCTAGAAAGATGGTCGAGGTTACGCAAGTTAATTGAAAACGATTTGTTACGCCGACATCTTTGTAACCAAATCGCCAAGTTCTACCAGGGTTAGAAAAATATCTATTGCTCGCCTTCATCTTCTAATGAAGAGCAACACTACCATTTCATTATAAAGAGTTTTTCGATTAATTCAAAAAAACAATTTAGACAGTCCATCCCCTAAGGAAAAGTGCTACAATTTAAAGTAGCTAAGCATAATGCCACTTTAAGCTCTACATTCACAATACATAAACTAGTGGATATACATATCTATACAAGTCTAACAAAGGCGGGAAATAGACAAATTTCAATTTTCTGGACACCAAAACAAAGGGCCACCTTTATGCCAAATTACTTTTTTTCTTCATCTAAAATAAAAATATGTATAATCACTATAATGCGATGATCATATTAAACAACAGCAGTTAACAATGGGTTAAATTTGGCGGTAAACTTAGAATTAACGAGCAGAAAAAATGTCAGGAAAGCTTGTGAGAATTAAAGTGCTGTTTGGTGAAAGTGCATTAGCTGGAGCAACGGAGCTAAATGATGCATTGTTAAAAAATGTGTGCTTGGTTTCACAATAATAATGGTTCCTAGTAGCTGCAAACGCTGTGTGGTATAATTTCGATTGAACCATTTTTCATGTTTTGGAAACCAAAGCCTGAGAAATTATTCATTAATACCGAAAAGATAGTGAAATATTTCACCACACAGCCATTGCAGCTACTATAGGAACCATATATTTTGTGAAACCAAGAGCCAAATTTTTAACAGTAAGAAAGAAAATGACCAAGTGTACGGCTTCTCCGATGCGAAGATAGTTAAGGTTGGAAATAGATAGTATTGAATACCACGTAGGATGTATAACAACGCGAGCATTATTTAATCTGAACATAATTTACCGTAATTAATCAAACAAATTGACATTTTTCTTCCACTGAAAAAACCTCGGTGGTTTAAAGTCCCCTCGAGCTTTATTCGCGAATTTTGACTTAGTATGTAGCCCCGGTGAGATTCGTTTACAAAACAGAACCACAACACGATTTCAGTGGAGGAGAGAAAGAGTTAAAAAGAAAGTGAAACCTACTAACCGGTGTTTCGTGTTGTAGTTTTGGATTCTGAGATCGAAAATTTCAAGGACAAGGCCTTGACTTTTCCCAGCTTTCACTAAACAAAATTAAAATTCCGCTCACGCTGTCTTAAAAGTTACTTGGCTCTTAAAGGAATGCTCAGGTTGGTGAAGAACAATCGGGTGTAATCAGGTAGTTGGGAAGCTGTTATGCTCTTGATGGAGAACAGTTGTTTCTTGCTTCGATGTTTTTGAGAACTGTTCTTTGAATATTAATACTAATTCAAAATGTCGTTATGTTTACTTGATTTAAAATGAGCATTAGATATAATGTAAGTGATTTATTAAAAAATCCCAATCTCCTAAAATTAGTTTTTCCTAGTCTTTTGGTTTTCCCCTTATGGCTAATTGAGTGGAGTGTCAAGGCCTCAAAAGGGCCCACTTATAAACTCTATCGAACATTTGCCTTTTTTATTGTTACAGAACTTCAGTTTTAACTTAACAGTTTTTTTAAATAAGCGAAAGGTGATTCTTAACTCATACAGATAGGCTTAAAGGAGGGAGGTATATTACAATAAAATGATGGGAAAGAAAAGGTCGTTTGTTGAGCTTTTGGTTGTTGTAAAGATGGTTATTAGGTTGAATCAACGTCGCCTTAGAGCTAAACTATTAAGAAGATGGTGGAAAAGTTATGAAATTATAAGATTGGAGTGTGAAGGATTACATGTATATATTCTCCATAATTGCACTTGAACTTTTTCTAAGCATGCATTTCTGAACTAAAATTATATTCATGGGCACACCAACCTTTTTACCAGGGTTTTAGTAATTTTTATAAAAAGAAAATTATACTCTTGTACATTTATAGAACAAATACAAAAATCAAGCGGCATTACTTTTTTAACATCCTTTCTAGGGGGGGGGGGGGGACTTGAGCAGTAGCCAAAGGGGGGGGGGGGGTCGAAATCACAATACCTCTCTTCTATTGGCCGACTCAGGAGTATTAAGCAATTATTCCTATTATACAACCCTTTCACACATGAGTGGTTCTGTGTTGAGACCAGAAAATATCAATCTTGGCCTTCGATATAATAAGAGACTCTTCCAAACAACAATCATTAACTATTAGTCTCTTTCATGCCATTATTGAATCCCTCTACTTAAAAAAAATGGCCACTCGTGAAGGGGTACTTCAGATGAAGCCTGAGGCATGTGTGATTTTATCACTGGAGTTGAAGAACAGAGTAAAATTTTAGTGTATCTAATTGAGACAATTTTCAGTGTCCTCAAACTATGATGCAAAACAGTAATGCGTTTTTTTTTAATTTAAATTATTGACTACTTTTGAAAGTGAGATAAAATTTCTGTATTTAAGAGAGTTATAGTCATTACTTGTGCCATAATAACTGATCCTGTACAAAATCACCTACACAGGTATTTGGCTATTAGCGGTAACACAAATGAAAAAACTTAAAATATTTCAAATACCAAGAATATCTTCAAAGAAAAAAAATGACGTCCATCATCTACGTCATTACGCAAGCACATGGCTAATTAAAGATAATTTCTCTACACAATGATAACAACGATTGCCATCTCTGCTAATATTTTTTAATCAACCTCCAGATGTAAAAGATATAAAAGACTCTGATACTTCCACCTCCATTAAGAAAATTCACATTAAAAAAACATACTAATGCGCGCATTTTGCGATATAGAGTGATGATGTTTCCCAAACCGGCCGGCAGCCATCATAACATGCTGTTTATTTTATCTCAAGAAAACGGCCTTGATCTATGAAAGCTCCATGAAGAGGTTATTTACTTCGGCGATAAATTTATCCGTGGAGCGTCACTTCTTTTTCTAGGATTTTGAGTTGTCGTTGTTGTGTTTCATCTTTTTCTTTATTTTTTCTTTTCCTGGATAGTTCAGATCTTAGATGGAGGTTCAGATACAATTTGGAGTGCTTCATCGACAATAATGTTCTTTTGAACAAACGTTAAGGTTTATTTAATGTTATTATTTTTACTACTATTATTTTAAAGTGTTTTTTTCCCAAGACAAATACAGATATTTAGATCTTTAAAATTTTTAAAGTATAGCAAGATTGCATGAAATAAAGGCAGTTGACTACTCACCAGTAAATTCTATGCGGCTGACGAATTTAAAGGAAACATCAAAATTTCATTACGTATCAAAATTAATATAAAAACTTTAGAATAATTTTTAATACTTTTAATAGTTGCTTAACTCTAGGTGAAGATAATAAAAAAGGGCAGTCGTTTAACGGAATATATTAATAAGTCAAAATCAAACCACTCAAGCAAGAAACAGCTTGTAAATCATTTTTAAAAATATATAGTTTAAAAGGCAATGGCTCGAATCGGCCCATATAGTTAATTAGCTCGTTTAATTATTAAAAAAACCCGCAATGATAAAAAAAAAACCAGACTAACCATTACAAAAATAACAGGTGAAAAAGTAACTTAACATTTCCTAGCAGGAATTTAATTGAAGGTGGGGACCGGTTCCTTTCCATCATACTTTGTTGCAGTTCTGTATCATTTCGTTTTCTTTCACGGTTCGGTAATGTGCGTTATTCGACGGTCCAAAGAGAAAGAGTTAATTGGCGAGCACAGCCTAAATGTCAAGGGTAATAACTAACTTCTATTCAAAGAGAGCCCACATTAGATGAAAATAAGACCCCGCTGTTATTATTTTGTTGGTACCTAAGAGGGATCAGGACTTATTTTTAAGGAGAATAATTTGCATGTGGAGAATTAAATTGAATGACTTTAGTTATATGACAATGGGTGGTATTTCTTTGATGGGGCCAAAAAGAGTAAAATACACAAAGTTAAGTATCAAAATAAAAACTTGTAACAGTTTGAGTAATGTTATGACCATCCATTACTTTTTAATAAGCCGTTTTTCACACATTAAAGTATCCACACTTTTATTTTCCGTCAATTGTTTAGAAAGTACCTTATATTAATTTATACATGAGAAAGTTTAAGTATCAAGTTACCAGGAATTTGTAACTCACGTGTTTCGTCATTAATTAAGACGAGAAAAATAATCATCAACGGTTATATAGCACGTTAACTATATCAACAAAAGAATCGTCGTAAACTAATGAACAGTTAACCATCATTTTATATTTTTAAGACTACAGACACTTATAGTAATACAAGCTTTAGCTCTATTTCGATTTATAAGTTTTGTTAAAATGTTCTTATGTCAAAAAAAATATTTGAGAATAAAAATTATCTTCAATATAATACAACAAGTGATACAAGAGATTAAACAGGAAACGTGCTAAAAAGCAAGATTTAATTATGTTTACTAGCGTTCGAGTTCAGCAACCTCATCTGGATTGAAGCCAGAAATATGTTTTTCTCACTTTTTTTCCGCTTCTTAAAACCAGCCAAAGAAATGCACCCCATTCTATTACAATGCGACTGAAATGAATTTTTGCACTCGGAACTTCACAGCATGTTTGAATTTATCAAATAAAAATGGCGAAGAATTAGCCGTTCTGCAATCCAATAATCAATAATAATCATAAAATAATTTGAATTTAGTTCACCTTAAATTGTCATTGTGACGTCATTTTATTTAGCCAACGAATATATACCCTGGTGACTACTTTTTTTTATCTATATAATAATAAAAGAAAGAGTCTGTCTGTGTGTGTCTGTTTGTCTTCGGATCGTAAAAGACCTTATACTGCCCTCAGAAATTCGAAATTTTAAAGATAGATCCCTTTAATACCAACATGTGCACCTGAGGCTTAGTTTTTTCATATTTGTTCCATTTAGAGAAAATTCGAATTTTCTGAAAAAAATACACCACTTTCGCTCAAATCCGATCATTTGTTCTCTTTCCTGATGCCATCGGCTGAAAAAATTATAAAACTTTTAACGAAAACATTTAAAATTCAAAATGTTTATTTTATTCTTTTGCCATTACTTTCAGAAACTAAATTCATTATTTGAAAAATAATAGACATGTTTCAAGTGACGTAATTTCGCCAGTCTTCATTCCCGGATTTTATTGTGGGTTTATTTGATGATTTTTTCATTGATTTTTCTGTTGACTGCATGTATGCATATTTAAGCAATAAATGTATAGTTAAGCTATTACTGAACTATGATGGTTAATAAAGGCCATCGCAATAGAGCTATTAGTGTTTTATGTCTTTATTTTTTCGCCAAATACGTTGCCAAACTCGTTAAATTATTAACTAAAATTCGCCAAATAGGCAATTTCTTTTATAAATAATTTATAAGCTGGTCGGTTGTTCGAAGGTCATTGTGTTAGAGCTGTATAATGGGTGAGCTATATCTATTTTCCCGCCAAATTATTTCCCAAAACGTGCCAAATGAGCTAAAAGGTTTTATGTATTTATGAGGGAATTGTGATGACATTTATGAGTGCATTTTATAGCGTATTTTTCATTTTGGAATTTTAAGGCAATGAAACGGGATTTTATATTTATAACGAGCGGAAACAATAATAAGTTTATGATCCTATAACAGGGTATATGGTACACATATTTGGAATCAATTTTATATTTTTTTTATTCCGTGCGAAGAACGGGTATAAATTTGCTAGTTAACTATATTACTTTTACATTATCTTCAGATTTAAAGGTTCTAAATGAAATAAAAGTTTTATCCTTTTAAAACAATCGTATTCTTAACATATTAAAAATGATTATTATTAGATATTAAGCTTATTATTAGATCAAAGAAGAATGGGGAAACTTTTACTTTTTGAATAAAATATACGACACTCATTAAAAAAATTTCAAAAATGAATACCAACACCATTAAGTAATTTCAGTGATTAATACCTAACATTTAGAAATAATATGTTATAATTTAATATCTTTATATTTTTCATCATCTGAATTTAAATTCATGCTGTCGGAAGTTTACAAAAAATGACTTTAAATCTAATTAATTACTTTTCGTCAGTGTATTATCAATTATTTATAGTAATTTCACTTACTAAATATTCTGTATTTTTCAGAAAATATATATACAGTATCTGTCGTATACTTTATTCTGGAATAAGTATCTCCCCGTTAGAATTATATAGAGATCTGTTACCATGTTAAAACCCTTTAAAAAAAAAAAATACCTACCCATACCTTGCTACTTCTCTGTAGCAAGCAATGGCAAAAAAAAAAGCGATAGTAAGAGGAAGCTTCTTATTAAGAGAACAATGATTTATGAATATTTCTAACCTAATTATTGAAAATACTCGGAAGAATTAATTAAAAGTTTGTGCTTCACTGCCCTACTTTTATAGTCATAATTTAATTTCAATATTTAGACTACTGACAGGAAAACTATAAGCTGGACGTTTCATTCACTTCCAAAATGAGTGCACTAAAATAAGATATACATTTTTACACATTCAACGATTTACAATAAGTCATTTTCGCTATTACTGCAACTGAAAACTAAGATATTGTAAGAATTTTTTTAACACACAATAATAAAAGTCATCAAATTGGTGTTACGTCAGCAATTTTCTATCTTTTGGTCTAATTTGGAAGAAAATAGTCTAAAAAATACAATTAATTTCGGAAATTAAATTTATTAATTTTTTGCTATGATCTTAAAGACATTTGTGGCAGGTTATTTAAAGTTAAACTGCAGTTTTAACGTTGGAACAGCGCAGCAAAACCGTCACTGACAGGACCACAATAGCATAATTATGGCCAGAATATAATAAGTTTAGATCCAAATATTAATGTCGACTCAACCCCTAAAAGTTAAAGTACTTTCTACTTTAAATAAAAATTACTTTTTAAAAATGTATCAATGCAGTTTTAAAAACTCACAATTTGTACTAGAATTACAAATTAAAATTCCATTTTTATTATCACCTATACATTTAGATTTACTCTTAAAGTTGACGTAGGGCGAGCCCTGACAAATGTGGAAATTCATCAAAAATTAGTTACGAACTAGACTAACAGTACAAGAATTAAAATATCAAATGTCAACCGAATCCTGATAAATATAGTTATATTTTAACTTCGAATAACCAAAAAACGCGTGTGGGTGTTGTCAACATCAATTGCATTTACTTAAGATCCAACAATGGGTTATGCAACACCTACAGACAGATACAGGCGAGGAAAGATTGTTTAAAAAAACTACTCTGACAAATGAAGGAAGAAAGAGGCAGCAAATGATCACGTGTTAAATAAAATGCCGAGTAGCTTAACTTCGTTACGGAATGAAATAAAACGAGACAGCACGGCTCTTAGGGGATAGTAGTATCTTAAAATATGAATAGCACTATGAATCTGTTAAAAAAGATTTTAAAAAATTAAGTTGCAAAACGGTTAGATTACAATATTTTGACACCATAAAGTGAACTATCCTAATGGGAGATTTTTTTTTTAATTTTACGAAGTATAAATATTAAATAACTAGCTTTATAAACCCGGCGTTGCACGGGTGCACCCTTAATAACCCTAATTAGTAGGGTTTTTTTATGTAAACTTTTATTTTATACCAATTGATCCCTCCACTGTGGTCCACTCCATCAGGATATTATAATCTCCTCCCATTCTGATATGAGGGGTTGATTTTATCCAGGCCCTTCCGGAGTTTGAGGGCTTTCTCATAGGGCCCTATTCAAATTGCCAGAACAGCCATATGTTATAATGGCCTGTTTATATTTCACAATTAGCGCAAAACGAAACTGCCCAAATGTGGTAAACATTCCACTTCATATTTCATACAACTCGATAGGGCTGGGGGACCCAGTCGGTAAAGACTTTCGTCTTGCATGCGGTAGGTCCCAGGTTCAGTTCCGGGCATCGCCAAAAGAACTGCAGACCTATGAACGGCTCGTGCAGCCAAAAAATGTCCGACGAATAATACCCCGTATAGAGGAAGGGCACTTTAAATATCCTCAAATTCCCAACGCTGCGTACCATGTCGCCCTTAAAAGTTGCATTGGGTACCTACTCACGTGTCGGCTCGTAACTTTACTGTGGTTCTAAATTACGAATCCCGTTTCCAAAAACACTCGTGTGTAGCTTTAATGCGACGATAATTCAAACTAACCCTAACCCATACAACTGGATGGGAATAGCTACCCTACGTTAAATTTTCAACTTCGCCAAAAGCCGCCAATGCCAAAATTCAATCGACCGTTCGCCATCTTAACATCAGAAAAAAAAACAGACATTCATCCTCTTGTATGGTTGGAAAAGTTTTATAGAGTACAAATTCCTTATTTATGTTGAATATATTCCGGTTAACCTAAAGAATCATAGCCGGCAATTTTACGCCAAATCTGGTAACCCTGACGGCAACCTTTGGCGAAATTAGCAATTGCATCGACAATTTCTAAATGTTAATTTATTTAAATCTTAAACGCATATAATTTATTCTGAAGTTTTCTTATACTAATATTTTATTAATCAGATGCTTACTGATTTTAAATAATTATTTACTTTTTTTAAAATCAATTCTTCGTCATTTTAAAAATTCACTTTTTTTTATAAATCTGGTCTGCAATTTAAGGAATCTTTCCGCTGTTTTAAGTCGGCTATTTTGAAATTAGGTAGCATTTTTGGTCATTTCGAGATGGTAACCATCTCGGCAAGTGCCGGTGTTTGTTATCACTTCGACTTGGCGACATTTTTGAAAATTCGCCCAATCCGGTCACGATTCTTTAGGTTAACCTATATTCCTCCATATCATCATTTCCTACCATTTGTAAACATGAATTAAATTAAATTCGGAAACGTAATTAAAATCTAGTTGGGGAAATCTAATCCACCATAAAAAATAAAGAGATTTAAAATCAACAAATAAAGTACTGATATTCAAATAACAATCCAGCAAATTAAACCGACGTGCTCTTTTTTTTATTTTTTAATTTTCGTTCACGCTGAACGCGCTGAAATTTCTTATAAATTGAAGTAAAAAATATAAATTCTAATCTTACAATGTTATTCCTATGGGGAAATTGGCTCACGTTTTGCACTCCTACAACCGTTTGGGTTCGAATAAAAAGTATCCTATAGCCTATTCCTGGTTCTAAGCTATCTCCCCACCCCACTAATTTTCAGCCAAATCCGTTTAGCCGTTCTTGAGTTATAAATGGTCTAACTAACACGACTTTCTTTTATATATATAGATGGTATTGAAACTCTAATCCGGCGTTTTGACAAGACCACCATCAGAAATAGAAGTTAAAAGAAGTTTTGTGCTACTTAGAAACATTATCCCCGCTCAACAAACGTTGCGAGCTTCAAAAATCAATACACTCTCTCGCACATTAAACGAATGCCGAGTTTTGAAGAGCAAATATTACAATTCATGCGAGTGATTTTATACCGGGATATTGAAGGGATTAATTATAGAAAGGCAAGAAATTGACAGGGAACTAAGAAGACATGAACTAGAAATTAAAAATCGGATGGCGAAAAATAAAGTGTGGACATCTACTTCATCACTTTCAAAAGAGCTAAACTAGTCTCGAATTCCTAAAAACAAAGAACCAGACGACAGCTTACTTGCTATAGGTGTGACACAGGGTTGTTATGATTTTACCCGACCCGAAAAAACCCAGGTGGGTTTTTTCAAAAAAAAACCACTTGAAAAAACCCATCAAAAAACCCAAGTGGGCAATTAAACTTAAAATTGCCTTCACTGAAAATTAAGTATAAACTTTTTATACATCCAAAAAATATACATTTCATATCCTTTTTAATTAATAGTTTAGTATTATTCTTAATATACATTTACATTTTTGTACCTTCAATTTTTAAAATGCATTTACAAATTTAAATTTATACTAATTATTTAACAATTAAATATAACAAATACATTTTTTAAAATTCTAATTTAAATTTCTATCGTTACAATATTCCGGATTATATAATTTTACACATACAAACCAACAATACTTGGTTCTAGACAATACATTTATAAATTTAAATATAGATTTATCTAACTATATGCAATTATTTTTTAATTGTTCTAATTTAAATTCCATCATTCCTGACTATCTATCTCAAGATGTTCAGTTAGTTTAAAAATTGTGATGTATAGATAAATAGTTAAAACTTCCCTAAATAAATCACAAAATTCTGAAAAGCACATCCAAAATACTGAAAAAACCCATAAAACCCTGAAAAAAAACCTAAAACCCGAAAAAACACTGAAAAAACCCCAAAAACCCAAGTGGGTTGGGTTTTTTCATGAAAAACCCGGGTTTTTAACAACCCTGGTGTGACATATCTATAATTGTAACTTTGCTTCTTGCAAGTGGCAACACCACCGATATAAACTATTTTATTATTATTTTACTGACGCGCGGTGCCGAAGGATTTCGACACCTTTGATTCTCTTAATAAAAACCTATTGTAACTCCACTGTTAGCCATCAAAAAGATAGGTACAGAATCAAACTGAAATAATATTAACAGCGAAGAAACAAAAACCCGAGTAACTTTATTACAAAATTGAATATAACGAGACAGTTTGTTTGAGGGGCTAACAATGAAAACATATCTTGGAACTCAACTACCTCCAGAATCGGTGACAAATCTTGAGAGCCTCGATACGCGCCCTCGCTCATGGGCGCAATGCAACGCAACATCATTTATATCGCCAAGAAACACAAAAAGCCAATATGTTCGCAGTTGCCAAGACTGTGACACCAGCTAAAATAACTGCAGCACCTCGGCTTATCCCGAGTTTAAGAACACGAATCGGCAGCTATTTTCGGACAAGTACACCTTCCGTTTTCATAGCTTCCATCTTTCCCGAACCTGTGCTTACAACCTGAACCTTGAAACGAATTTAGATAGGTTAATCCTGCGAACAAGGGACTGGATTCATATGGGTTCGAGTATCGAGAGAGGAGCTTAAAAACTACTAACACACACGAACCATCATCATGCAAAGAGTTGACAACGTTACAGAATTCTTGAATGAAATGAACTTTAAAAAATGTAGAAATATAAATTACTATTCAATTGTAAGATCATAATATATTCTATATTAATGTTGGAGAAGTAATAATTCATAAACTTCGCAGAGTTTTGGGTAATCACCAATCAGCATTTTAAGTTATATAAACTACTTCAGTCCTCCGCAATTGAGAACTTTTTTTATGAGACACTACTTTAAAGACCAGTAAAGCGGAATAGTATCTCAAAATTATGTACGTTCGGCCAAAACCAAGCATTTCAAGTAGTTTTAACACTTTTATTCCTTCAGTATCATACAATGCATTTCAATCGATAACTTTAGATAATTCTAAATTGAATCATGAGTTTTTAAAAAAGGTATATTTACTACATAGTAATAATTAAATTCTCAAGTAAAAAAGTTTTGAAAGTTTTAACTTCTCAAATCTCAACAGAAAAATAATTAATAGCGTGGCGTACGTCGAAGATTGAAAACTGAAACCAAATCAAAAAGAGAAAAAAATAGTAATGCAATCCGAAAAAACTTTAATTCCTAAAATTTTTGAGCTTCAAACAATTTACTTTAAAACAATTTTTAAATGGAATCACCTGAAGTCTATGTTCCTGAAAAGTGAAAATGCAGTTTTCAAAATTTAAAAACATTGCTAGAGTTTTTCTTTAAATTCAAAAGTTGAAGATTTGAATGCTAACACCCTTTGTTAAGGTCAATTGGAATGAATTTTCTAGCTACAATAGTTAAAATGGTAAAATGTTTTTGTTTACTTTGCCTTTAAAGTCTTTCAAAAACTTATCCTGGACTTATATCATCAATAACTGGCATAAACTGATAAACATCCTTTATATCATTGAAAAAATCGATTTATATATTAGCAAACAAACCTAGTAGTAATCATGATTGATTTAATAATTGCACTAATCAATTGATCTTGAGCTGAAACATGAAATACTCTAATAAATTTGACTTGAACAATATATTTTGTATATTTATTAAGTGAAGTAGATTCTCCTATGATATTAAGGTTTCACTGTAGATTTTTTTTATTGGGAACATTTTAACAAGTGCAATAAAAAAAATGAAATAGCTAATAAACAATCGATTCGAAACTATTAAATTCTAATACAAACTATTTTAATTTGATGTAAGTTTAATCATTTTATTTAAAAAGCCAAAAATTAACCTCTTTTGATGAATTACTTAACCCAGATAGATGATAGATCAAGCGGATCACTCGCTGAGACCGATGGACCTACCAGAGGGTATGAAGAACAGGACTTGATTGATGTCCCAACTTTCTACGAAGTGCAACAGATCGTTAATAAACTGAAAAATAACAAAGCTGCTGGTCCCGATGAAATCCCTTCAGAATTAATAAAATGCGCTGGTAATCAGCTAACAACAATAATTTTTGAAATTATTATTTTAATCTGGGAAGCAGAAACTTTACCGAATGATTGGAAACGTGGTATATTGTGCCCAATACATAAAAAGGGAGATACCCTCAGTTGTGAAAACTATAGAGGGATAAGTCTACTCTGTACTGTCTATAAAGTTTTCTCAAACTTACTATTTAAACGATTGTCTCCTATTGTTAACGGTCTTATAGGAGATTATCAATGTGGCTTTCGAAAAGGAAGGTCCACAGTTGACCAAATTTTTACACTGAGACAAATCTTAGAAAAATGTCGAGAATTTGGAATTGAAACGCACCATCTTTTCATAGATTTCTGGGCAGCCTATGATAGTATCGATAGACTAGAAATTCAGAGAGCCTTGTTAGACTTCGAGGTACCGAAAAAGTTAGTTAACCTATTGAAGCTCACCTTCATGGATACCTCTTCTATGGTTCGTATACAAGGAGAACTATCTAAGCCCTTTGAGATCTGCAATGGTGTTCGACAAGGAGATGCTCTTGCATGCCTCCTATTTACAATAACTTTGGAAAAGATTATCAGGGATTCTGGCATAAACACAAGAGGAACAATTTTCAACAAATCTGTACAGATCCTGGCTTATGCGGAAGACATAGATATCATTGCTAGGTCTGCAAGCACACTAAGGGAATCCTTCACTGCAATAGAAAAAGCTGCAGAAAAGGTAAAGCTAAAGATAAATGAGAGAAAGACAAAATACATGTATTGTGGAAAGAACAATATTGGCTCTACTTTTGAAATCGAGGGACATAAATTTGAATGAGTTGAGAAATTTACTTATTTAGGCTCTGTGGTTGAGTGCCAAAATGGCATCAGCCCCGAGATCAGGAAGAGAATTGCTGCGGCCAACCGATGTCTATGTGGACTCAGAAGACAATTGAGGAGCCATTTAATTAAAAGAAGAACGAAAATCCTGTTATACAAAACTCTTATAAGACCAGTGCTGACATATGCCTCTGAGACCTGGTCACTTACGTCAACGGAAGAAAACATGCTTGCACTCTTTGAAAGGAGAGTGCTGCGGACCATCTTTGGTGGTGTATTTAACAGGGGAGCCTGGCGGAGAAGATTTAACTTCGAACTGTACAAGCTATACAATGAGGATGACGTCGTCAAATTTATCAGGCTGAATAGAATGAGATGGGCTGGCCATCTATTGCGAATGGACGCAGATCGGGCTGCTTTAAAAGTTTTTAATGCAGTCCCATTCGGACAACGACCAAGGGGCAGACCAAAACGACGGTGGATCGACTGCCTGGAGACGGACTTTGATCTCATGAAGATTAGAAACTGGAGGTTCCAAGCACAAAACAGAGCAGGATGGGAAAAACTTCTTAAGAAGGCGAAGGCCCACAACGGGCTGTCGGGCCAACTATGATGAAAAATTAACCTCTTACATTCCAATAAATAAATTTTTAATTAAGAATTATCATAGTGATAACACCGGTAGGTATTTATTTAAAATTTTAAATTAAATTCATTAATTTAACTTTATGATCAATAAATGAAATAGTGCACCTCACACATGTTCTGCAGTTTTTTAAATACGTATTTGTTACATTCTTCAAACTTCCACATGAAATGTGAAATAAATCTTATTCTAGTCATTGGGTAAATTTAAATAAATTACCAACTAAACTAGTGTGTTGCCTCAAATTACAGCAATATATATATGAAGAGTCCAGGGGAAAAAAACCTTCTTCGACAGGATATCTGTCTGTATCAGGTCTCTTTGGGGACGATAGCGAGTTATCGCCTAAACTAGTGTAAGGAAACCGGTTTCTCACACAAGACACGAGTCCCCAGTTAGAGAAGTACCGGGAGAAAACGGTTTCCGAGGGAAATTCCGATTTTTGGCGTAGTTGTACATTCTACTTTAATTTAGTTAAAAAAAATTATTTTGAATCTCATTTATGACTGGAAAAAGCGCCGCAAAAAAGGCTCGTGTACAATATAACCTGCACACCCATCCACTTTGGTAATTTTCACGCCTCTGCTCACAGGTTAAACGTAATGAAGCTAAAACTCATGTACAAAGCTTTGCAAGTTTCAACCCGCTATCAGAATAAAGGTTAAAAAACAATTCAAAAACTAAAACCCTGAGCAATAACTGAATTTTCCCTACTGACCAACTAATCCGATATAAACCATATTATAGATTTTACAATAGGGATACAAACAGTAGTACTATCAGATTATATTAAGTTTGTAGTTGTTGCAGGGCCTGGTTAGTTAGGCCCGAGTCTGGGGCCACCACTTTTAATGTTAATCAAATTAAATGCTGTAGACCCACAAAAATTGAGAGAATTTTAAAATTTTCTAAAAATACCACTTTGTTTCTAGCTTGACACAGACATTGACCTAAAGTGATTGATTTGGTTGATGTTATAAGTAAGCTGATAAAAGGATAGCAAAAAATATTATAAATCGGACACAAACAACTATCCCCATCATTATGGGCAATTGTACATAGTATTTTCTGTAAAGGGCCCCAAAATGTGTTGTTCTTGTTGGTTTGAGCTTTTCAAGATCAGGCCTGACTATTTGCAACATGAATTTAGGACCAATGGATCTAAGAAGCTTTGTTCTGCAATTGATGATTTAGATCCTTAAAAGATTGTAAACATATATTTAACTTTGCCCAGAGGCAGGGATAACCCGGCAGCACCGCAAGGGGGTCTATCAGACCCCACACACATTCATGTTTCGAATTACCCAACTTCTTACTTTTTTAAATGGGTCAAACCTAGAGTAGCTGCCTTCAAGGTCACACACTAAGGAAAGGAATGATTATCTTTCACATTCCAAAAGAGGTTTTAGTAGAATTGTGGTTTTGGGGTGTGAAAGACCCCACGCGAGTGCCCAAGTTTCTTCATTTTAGTTCAAATTATCATGCTACTTGTCTTATAATGAGGAGACGGAAAGTATGCAAAAACTGTTAGCGGAAGTTTCTTCGAATGATGAATCTATAAACGAATCAGAAGAAGAAGCTGGTGATGCTATGGATGATGAATGACAATTGATTATCGTCCTTGTTCCGATTGTGTCTAATGAATTGTCGGAAAATGAAGGCATTACTGGTGATCCTGTGGATAGAATCGATAAAGTGATAAATTATGTGAATCAGAATTATAATTCCAGTACTGAAACTTCACCATAAATACCTTAAATATTTGTTAGAAAATAGCTTTTTAGTGAAAATTGTGCAAGTTTTGAACGCAAAAGTTTTATTTGAACCGAATTCAGTGCTGGGGTCTAAAGTACCCCCTTGCGAATGACAATGTTTTTCTTAGGAGCGCGAGTGCTGCCGGGTTAATACAAAAAGTAACTAATTACAGTTAGTTTTAGAAACATCAAGTTATTACAAGTCAAAGGAATAAGTCAAGCTAAAAATTTTAATTTAACCATCACACTGTTTTGTTTTTCAAAGTAAACCAAGATTAAAGAAACGCACAAAGAAAATACGGCAATTAGAATTAACAAAATTATTTAATTTTATGGGAGTTTCATTGCAAAATTGGAATACGATAGCCTTCAGAAAGTAATGAAATTTTTCGCTACAACTTTGTTACCGCAAAAAGTAACTAAGCCTACCTTTTGGATAAGCGGGACTCTACTGTATATATAGTCTGAGACTGAAGCATCGAAATTACCCGAAAAAAATTCCAATAATATTGAGAAATTGAAAATGTATCTCTAAACATTAAAAGTGGCCCGCTTGCTACTGGTCTGGAGACTATAAAAAAATTACTTCAGTCACCAGTACACAATTGTTGCAGCATTGATACACTGCGATGCAAAAGTTTAAACAATGACGTCATTTAGCTGTAAAATTTAGAAATTTGTGATAGTATAATTACAAAAGCCCCCTAAACATATTAAAAACATATTTTGAAATGCTATAATTGAAATGGAACATAATTGTTTGATTTGCTATAACAATAATTGTTTGCATAAAATAAAAATTTGTACGTTGCAAAAGTTTAGACACAAATACGAGATTATGTTTATTTAAAGTAGATATTGGCCTAATTTTGCATTTTTGTTGATGAATTGTATTTTTTTATATGATAAAATTAAAAAAAACATGATATCCGGTGAACTAAACATATCTAATAACAATATTGGTTTAATTTTTCACTAAACAGCTAATATAGCAATTTTAAATCTTTTTTATTCAAATCATATTTGCATCAAATGTACAAATTAACATCTCTAAATACAAACCGAATGCATACCAGTCCCTTAAAACAACAATATGTCGCTATTTTGTGATTTTATATGGGAAAGACTGCGCTTTTCATCAAGAAAATTGGCCAATGCATGTCTCTAAATCTGCGAATTTGTGGCAAAACTTTAAGGTGATGTACTAGTTACTAGTAGGCATTCGGTTCGTATTTATTTAGAGACGTTAAATTGCTATATTGTCTGTTTGGTGTAAAATTGAACCAATATTGTTATTAAATATGTTTAGTTCTCCGGATATAGTGTTTTTTTAATTATTGTATAAAAAATACAATTCATCAATAAAAATGCAAAATTAGACCATTATCTACTTTAAATTAGCATAATCTCATAATTGTGTCTAAACTTTTGCAACATACAAATTTTTATTTTTTGCAAAAAATTATTGTTATAGCAAATCAAACAATTATGTTTCATTTATAGCATTTCATAATAGGTTTTTAATATGTAGGGGCTTTTGTAACTATACTATCACAATTCTAAATTTTACAGCTAAATGACACCATTGTCTAAACTTTTGCATCGCAGTGTAGTTAATGTTTTTCAACCTCCCAAGATAGGGCATCAATTTTGTGAAAATGGTATGCAAATATTGAATTTTCCCTCAGCAAATATTGAATTTTTTTAAAAAAAAATAACTTATAAAACATACTAAATATAATTTTGTTTGAAATATATATATTTATATAAAGTATATATTATTAGAATTGTATCGGAGACTCAGGAGGATAAAACAATCTGTACAATATTTTTTAATCAAAGGCTTTAATTGATTGACTATTTTTACTAAGGTTATTTCACCAATACACAGATTACTTATATCTGAAGCTTTTAAGAAGTATATGTATCACGATTGTAACTTAATAGTTTGTTTCAAAGTAAGTGCTACTAACATACTTAATATTATAATCCTACATATATTTATGAACACATGATATATAAATATTGTTTTCAATCAAATTTAATATAATTTAATTTTTCTTAAATTATTAATTAATAATTTGAATCATTATCTACCTAATTAAAATAGCTGGAAAAAAGTTCGAGCCTATTTTTCTTATGAAATTTCTTATGGAAAAAAAAAACCTGTAGTGTAAAAGTGCCCAGGTCACATTATGAATGTTTCTTTAACCCTTTGGGGCCCACATAATTTATCAGTAGAATTATTATTTTCTGGAATTATGCATATTTTTAGTCAAAATTCGTTAACATAAATTTATTCATTTCAAAGTATTTTATATTTAAAGGCTGACTGTTTGCACCATTTGGTTTTAATGGGAATTTCATATGAAATTTACATGTGCTATTGGACATCACTGGGACTCCAATGGGGATGTTAATTTAAAAAATAAAAAAAATTAACGCAGTGGTGCCATTTAGCACCTCTGGTCTCCAAAGGGTTAAGAAAATATTTTAATTAAATTATGTAACAGTTTTTATATACCAAAATTTATACAAATTATGTGTTTTAATGATATATAATCTTATAGACCTTTTCAAAGCCCTTAAACTATTTTTACAAATAAGAAGCTGTATTTTGGGGCCTCTTAAACAGTTTTGAAATTAAAGGACAATGTATTAAAGCCCATCATGGGAATCCTTAAAACGGTTTATCTTTGGAATTATCAGTAACTTTAAGAAACAACTTCCTTTTATCTTTGACATTCCAATCTAATCAAGACAGTAAAACTTTGGGTCCAAAACACTACAAGGAAACATAGACTACTGTGAAATTAAAAAATTGATCTAAACTGCAGTTATTTAGTATGTCCCTTAAATGGAGAGGAAGGGTTTAAAATACTTAAAATTATATTATGGATTGTACAAATGTGAACAAAACTACAAAACGTAAAGAATAATAAGGATATATTACGAAACGTGTACGAAAAGAAAAATTTTAGAAATAATTTGAGATAATATTTACAATGTATTTGTAAAAAATAATAATTTTACTAGAAGGAATTTATTTGATGTTGTTAGCTGTGCATCGGTGTATAATTATGCATGCAAATCCTAGTAAAAACCAAAATATAAAAGAAAGTAAACTTACTTGAACATTTTTTAATTTCTATTTTCTGAAAAGAACAAAATAAAATCATAAGTAAACAAAAGTAAATACTAAATCAGTAACTCTCCGGCACATTAAAACTTGGTCGCTCAAGGTAACAACACATAACGAGAGTGATCGGTTTAAGATGCTAAGAAACTTACCGAAGAGGATTTACTGTTGAAGTCCCATTGAAAATGTTTTAATTAGAATTTCATGATTAAAAAAAATGTTTTTAAAACCGTAGAAATCCCAATGCAATTTTTGCAAACAAACACACATTTACAACAGAACCACTGACCCACTTTCTCTCGTCCAGTCCACCAGTGAATTTCACTTGTTGCCAAACAAACACAGGCTAAAAGCAATATAAGAATGTAATTTGTTTCTAGAAATGTTTTAAAATCTATAAATAGAGCTTTTAATACTATTAATATATGCTAACGCACCTTTTTATTGCATAAAATAAAAACTTGGGGGGATCATATGGGAGACATTTGGGGGATATCATAGTTAAAATATATTATAAGGCTGTGTCCTGACTACGACATCAAATGCCACAAATACAACAAAACTTGGCGACTTGGCAGAGTCAGCCATATGCTATTGCATTGCTTGGCGGTTGCCAAGTTTCGTTGCATTTGTGGCATTTGATGTTATAATCAGGACACAGCCTAACCAAAAACCAAAACCAAATGTCTTGTCTAAAATGCTTGTAGAGCGGCTTACTTGATTGATTCTCTAATTTTAATTCTTCTATGAAATATGATTTTATTCAAACTAAAAAGAAAGTATTAATGTATATTTAACAAAATACCAAAATTTTAATGTCCTTTTTAAAGTATTAGTTCATGCATTAATAAATAATTCAAATTTACATAACTGGTCAACAAATGGGCTATATTTGATCCGACCCTACATTTCATTCTCCTTTGTGGGCTATGATAATAAACTAATCTTGCAGTTTTGCATAATGAAAACATCCTAATTAAAATAAATGTTGTTTACAAAGCTTTCAAATAAGATTCTTATTAAATAAGTATTAATATGTATAGTTACACTATTAAGATAACTAAATTTGGCTACTGTATTTGAACATGAAACTGAAACAAAACATCACAAATGAAAACAGTAATGGCCGCCTAATGATTCGAAATACACCTATCTGCAGTTTAATTGCTGTAGCAAAGAATTCAGATGAGAAAAAGGCGTCGAAAAGCAAATACTATGTGAAAAAAACGTTTTGGTTTATTTTATTTCCACTAACTTTTTTATTTAATTTATTAATTATATTATTTTCCGAGATCTTCAAGTTGGCTCGTGGCTTGCGCACATCTGCGAATTCGTCCAAAATAAAGTTAAATAAGTCTGAAGAAGTTACTGAGTATTTTGCTAAAGAAAAAATAATGAACTCACAAAATCCTTTCGAACTTCAACGCCATTATCATCGCAGAGCTTTTGATTTGATATCCAAAGCTTTAATTATTGATGAAGAGAATCTAGGTAAGTAGAATGTAAACAAAGTTTTGGTGTTCAACGAAAATCTTATTTCCTTACTTTTTTTTTTGACACACTTAGTTTTCATTTAAGGTACGTTTTTTCCATTGAAAAACGTCAATCTTAAAATAAATTATTTAATTTTTTTATCTAAAATGTTAACTTTTAATTATGATTTTAGCTGGACAAAAAGATGTGGCAATTAATTTTTATCGTTTGGGGATTGAAGAGCTAAACAGAGGCATTGCTGTCAACTGTCATCAAGGAACTGGTAAGAGTTTGAATCTTAATCTGTAATTTTGAATCTAATTGTTTAAGGGTCAAGTCCAATGGAGAATTTCCCAATATGCTTATTTAATTTAGTACAGCTATGATATAAAAGCCAGTCTTGAATTGTGTTACATTTCCAAGCAACGAAAATACCCAAATAAGGTAAACATTCCACTTTCATATTTCATCAAACTCGATCTATAGCACCATACGTACATTTTCATGCTCGCCTAAAATTTACTTTGAATGGCACTGCTATTGTATCAAATCTAACAGCTGTACCTTATATCCATATTTTGCATTCAGCTAATTATTTAAAGGTTGGGTTTAATTAGGAATTCTAATTATAAGAACACAAACAGTTCAATGCTTGTTAGAACCCAGCCTCAGTTGTTTCGTTTGACTTTGTAAAATGGTTATACATATAAAAAAAGTTAAGAAAAATGGCTAAAATAAGTTATTTTGTTAAATAGCCATAACAATATTTTGTTTTAAGTTTATTGGAGATAGAAAACTGATTAGTTCTTGCAATTATCAAACATTTGGTAACCTGGACATGATTTATAGAACAATTTTAATCAATCAAATTGTCTAATATCCAACAAGCCACCGTTTCCGGTAGTTTAACTTTTTTTCCAAAAAAAATATAAGCTCTAAACTATAAATATGAAGTGCTCGAATTCAATACCCAGCAATTGGCTCATTGCAGGAGACATAATTCCTTCCAGGTTTCATTCCTTGCCAGCCTTCAATTGGTGCTTCATTTGCACATGACATTGATTCACCAATCAATGCTCAAGAAATAATTTATTTTCATTCAGCATTTCTGTTGTCACTCTAGGCCTGAAACATGTCAATACACTCAATGTGCATGTCTAAGATATTATTTTGTAAAGTAAAAAAAAGAATATTTAAATTAAAGCATGATTTATTTTTTAAAGATTAAATTTTTAACCATTACTCTGATATGATCATTTTTTATGACAACCTAATTTCTCTATTTAGGTCCAACATGGGAAAGATCAAGGAGACTACAAGAAAAGATGCGGACAAACTTGAATATGGCCATGAATCGGCTCCAATTTTTGCGTAATATTAACTTTATAACAACCATTACTTCATTTGGTACTTTTAAATTTAATAAAATACATTATTTATTGATTAAAGAGCATTTGCGCTGAAAATTGCTGAATTCTAACAACTACTTTAATTTACTTTTACTGTTAAAATATAATCACATCTTGGCCAAAAGTTTATAGTGAACTCACTATGTTAACATCAGTGGCGGATTTAGGTTTGAGGACGCCCTAGGCCCGAGACGATATGGCGCCCTTTTTCTTTTGTAACTAATATAAATATATATTACAAATTTTGGCGCCCCTCAAAATTTGCCGCCCTAGGCCCGGGCCTCACGGGCTTAAGCATAAATCCGCCTCTGGTTAACATATGAAGAGTAAAGGGGAAAAAGAGCTTGATTTCATAGGAATCTGTCTGTATCAGGATTCTTTGGCAATAGCTAATCATCGCCAAAACTGGTGTAAGGAAACCGGTTACTCACTTTGTTTTTCACTTGCGGCAACCCTGATTCACGCCAGAGATTAGTGGACACGAGTCACAAGTTTATACCGCGAAAGAAGAATTGAAAGAAAAACCGATTTCCTGTCCGCAATGTTCGCCAAGAACAAAAGAATACGGGAAGCTTCCTACGAAATCAAGCTCTTCTTCCCCTTTACTCTTCATATTTAAACTCAAATAATCTTATTGGCAAATATAGAAAAAACCCCAATATATAGACTCTTTAACCGATAAAACTCTTTATAGTCAGATTTAAAAATAATCTGTTTTCCTTTGATAGAGAATTCAAGTAATCAAAACTTTGAAGGATTAGAAGGCCACACATCCAGACGTCGCACATGGCAGCAACCTGAGCCTTTAAAATTCAATGCATGTTTCACAGATGACACTAGTTCAGATAAATCCCCTAGTCCGACATCCCCTGGTGTTGTTGATGGTAGTATATAGTTCCTGATTACTTTGGTTTTGATTTAAGTAGAAATGTAACTTAATGATATTTAATTTGTTATATAAACTTTAATGTGTAAAAATTCTTTTAGTGCTATTTAAATTTGCTTTAAATATTCGATGATAAACAAAATTTCAAATTGGTTCTTTTATAATTTAATTGGCGGTAAAAAGGGGAATTACAGTAAAAGCCCGTTTATCCGGCTCCCGATTAACCGGAAAGCTCAAATATCCGGAAAATTTCAAATTCCGATTTGGTGACGGAATTTGGCGTTAAAATTGAATATTTCTCGCCAAAATTGCGATTTCTCGCCAAATATAGTAAAAACTTTTCAGAATTTTTTTCCAAGAATATATTTGGTTTGGTGACAACATTTGGCGCAAAAAGTGTTTTTGGAACTGAAAGTGATTTAACGCCAGGTATGGCGCTATTTCAGCATTTTTTATGTCAGTGGCGGATTAATACAATTTTGTCGGAGGGGGGGTCAGCAAAACCAGAAGGGGGGGGGGGATTTTCTTAAAACTGTTCATTTTTAGACGCCCTCATAAATTAGCTTTGGCGCCTCATCAATTTATATTATTAATTATTTTAGCAGTATCTATTTACCAGTATAATTACATTAATTACTAGTTGTGGATAAATTTAAATACTAAATAAATTTAATTACTAGTTAAAAATTATTAATTACTAATTAGACTAATAACCTTACATTTATTTAATTTAGAACTAAATTTCAAATGTAAGCATTCTTTTTTTTTAAATATACATAAGCTTACAAATTATTGACATTCTCACACTTCCTAGAACAAATTGAATTTTTGTCTACTAAAGATTAATAGAACACTTTCGCCGCCGATGATTTTTGTTCTCAATGGAATGGGTATATTAAAATATGCAATCTTTAGTAAACTGTTTAATTTTATCAATTCGCTTATGTTAGAAAGAGCTTTTTCATGACTTACTTTATTCTTCAATATATTGTCTTCTGGCTCCTGATCACAACTTATTTTCGTTTCTCACTCATTTCGTTACTGTCAAAATCACGCAAAGCAGTTAAATTAAAATTGCGAGCAGTCTCTTTTACAAGTGACGCTTTTTGACAAAAATCTGCACGTGATGTGCACCTGGCCGAACACATTTTAGCACACACCAAGTTTTCTATGGTCATTCTTATTTTTTAATGCATTCGTTGTTCTTATAATGCATTCTTCGGTCTTAAAATGTATTTATCGTTTTTGAATGTGTTCAAAGGGATTCCTTGTTCTTGGAATACATTCTTCCAACAAGTTTTGAAACAAATAAATTTCATTTGTCTGCGTTTAGTTAAATTATTATTTTTGCAGGGGGGAAAGGGTGACAGGGGCCCTCGGATAATCCACCCGCGGATTATCGGGAGTTTACTGTATATCTTTAAAATATACTACATCCAAAACTTATTCAAGAAAAAACGCGTTAACAAAATAAATTCATTTAAAATAATAGCTCCTTAAAATAATAGCTTCTAAATTAAGTGATATTTCTGATTTCAAGTTTATATTAATTCACTACCCTGATACCTTAAAGTTTATTAGTTAATGGTTTTCTAACATAATTTAAACACGGTTATTAACATCGAAAAATCGTATCAATGCTTAAAAACTAACAAAAAATTTAAACCTAATCAAATGAAAATAATTAGTTAGAACCCTTAAACTGTATTTGTTATTATAACGGCAAAACCGGTCTCTTTCTTAAAGGATATTTAATGCCCCATTCCTTCTTGTGCTGCTTAATTAAATTAGCATCTTTATAGCTAAAATACAACGTACTTCATACAGAAATTAAAAATTACTGAGCACTGAGCTTGGAAAAAATGCAAACCCAAAATAGCGTCAATTCGATGTTTCAAAGGCCGTTTTTCTGCACAGCCGAAGGCAATGTATGTTATCAGACAGTAGGAGGAGGATCAGTAGAAAAAAGGCTGTAGTATTTATAGTATTGTATCTTTGAACAACTGCCTTTTTACTACTAAAATACTTTGATTTTTTTTGCTGTTCCCACATGGTTACCATGAAATTCCAATCCCTTCCAATGGAAGTGATTGCGCCAAGCTTGACCGCTGCTATAATTAACAAACATTCGATGGTCGGTTTTGGCGTTAGCGTCGCGACTCGCATCGCTCATTTACGATTAAAATAATGACTGATACCTTAACAAATTAACTTTAACAATATTTTTTTAAAGATAATATCAAATAATTCTCTGATTTCACCCAAAGAACGTTTTTCAAACTTAACAATATTTTTGGATTTTTGATCGACATCGTAAACAACCCTAATCCGAAGTAAGTTATTTTTATAATTTAATTCTGTAATTAAATGTTCTCTAGATTTTGTTTACATTTTAAAATATTCTACTGGTTTTAGACCATGGGTTGGACGATTTTGTATTTAGATTTTTAGCATTTAAAAGTAACGATCGTTTTTTTCTTAATTAATAAATATTAATATTTTTTAATACAAAATAGTGTATATCTATAATAATAAAAGAAAGAGTCTGTCTGTCTGTGTGTCTGTCTTCGGATCGTAAAAGACCTACTTATACTGCCCACAGGAATTCGAAATTTTAAAGATAGATTCCCTTTAATACTAACGTGTGCACCTGAGGCTTAGTTTTTTCATATTTGTTTCATTTTTAGAGAAAATTCGAATTTTCTGAAAAAAATACACCACTTTCGCTCAAATCCGGTCATTTTTTTCTCTTTCCTGATGCCATCGGCTGAAAAAATTAAATAAAACTTTTAACGAAAACATTTAAAATTCAAAATGTTTATTTTATTCTTTTGCCATTACTTTCAGAAACTAAATTCATTATTTGAAAAATAAGTGACACGTTTCAAGTGACGTAATTCCGCCAGTCTTCATTCCCGGATTTTATTGTGGGTTTATTTGATGATTTTTTCATTGATTTTTCTGTTGACTGCATGTATGCATATTTAAGCAATAAATGTATAGTTAAGCTATTACTGAACTATGATGGTTAATAAAGGCCATCGCACTAGAGCTATTAGTGTGTTATGTCTTTATTTTTTTGCCAAATACGTTGCCAAACTCGCCAAATTATTAACTAAAATTCGCCAAATAGGCAATTTCTTTTATAAATAATTTATAGGCTGGTCGGTTGTTCGAAGGTCATTGTGTTTGAGCTGTATAATGGGTGTGGGTAGCTATATCTATTTTCTCGCCAAATTATTTCTCAAAACGCGCCAATTGAGCTAAAAGGTTTTATGTATTTATGAGGGAATTGTGATGGCATTTATGAGTGCATTTTACAGCGTATTTTTCATTTTGGAATTTTAAGGCAATGAAACGGGATTTTATAATTTATAACGAGCGGAAACAATAATAAGTTTATGATCCTATAACAGGTTATATGGTAAACATATTTGGAACGATCTGATATTTTTTTAATCCGTGCGAAGAACGGGTATAAATTTGCTAGTCTATTATATATTACTATTATAAATGCAACATCGCCTCTTTGCATATAAGATGCAGCCATTATCTTGTATTTTCCGGAAAAATCGGCATTTTTTGTTAACCCTATTTGGCGACTTCCGATTAACCGGAAAATTCGATTATCCGGAAGAGTCAATTTCCCGAGCATTCCGGATAAACGGGAATTTACTGTAGTTGTTTGAAAATTTAATTGGTATTACTAAAAATGCATTCAAAGGGTAAAGAGGAATTATGTATAAATTAAAAGTTTTTCAGATGATATAGAAGCAATGTAAATAAAAAAGAAGTAAATTTGCAGGCTTTGAAATATGCACTTAAAATCAGTGATATTTTTTTTTAACTATCTAGTTTCAAAACTCTTAAAAGCTGTAAATATTAAGATGGCCTAACCATGGAGATGTGCCTAACTGATAACAAACAACTAATAACTAAGAAATAACTAATAAATTGTTATCATTATCCTGAGCAATCAAATATAAAGAACTAATAATATTAGTTAAAGTATTTTAAATGTTTTGAACCTAAAGTATCTCTAGTAAAATCTATATTTTATTTATATATATCCTGGTTTTTGGTACTAAACAACAAAAAAAATCCAATAAGAGGAAATGGTCTGTCCAGGCCAAATAACGACGCTATGTTTCATACCGATCAATATTCAATGTTTTCACTTGATCTGACTTAAATGAAATATGCTATCTTTGGCCAGTTCTAGCATCATGGTTCCATTGATATTTGCTTAACAACTTATGTTTATCTCAATTTGACCCATGTATCTTTTCTAACTTATAACCTGTAGATAGGAACTTAATTTATGAAGACACTTTACTTATAATCCGTCTTATGATTCAAAGGTGTAAAAAAATCTGGCCGCAAATGTGCTCCCTCAAAAAGCTTCACACTACCACGCAACTTACCATCATCTCCACGCAGAGTACAATCGGTGCAACCCAGAAGAAAAGCAACCTCTCCTTCCGGAGTTCGTAGACAGTTTCCACAATCATCGAATGTAAGATATCTAAAAATTCATATGTTTAATTGTTGTGTTTGAAAATGCTAAAGCCAGTAAAAATAACAAAAATCTTTTTTTTTTTCTGCTTCATGTGTCATTTAACAGCTGTGATAGTCATTGAGGATATAAGGAAAGAAAATAAGGTGTAGCTAATTTTGTAGCTATATTACCCTGTATTTTGAATAATTTTTATGTCGTTCTTTTCTTATGTTTTAAAGATAAGTTATATAAAGTTATTTTAAATTAAATTCTAAATTAGTGTTAAGTTAATGTAGCTGCAAATGACTGACACACTTGTAGCATTCTTAATTTGAATCGCTTCAAATAAATTAAATGCAAATAAAATATAACACTTAAATACTATATTAATTTTTTTTCAACAAATATTCCCTTAAAATTTCAGGTATATAGGTAAACTCTTAGATTATACTAGTTGAAAAAATATATTTATTAGATTTTCTAAACTTTTATTGAATTAATACAAATTCAGTATGAGCTTTATGATGAATAAACATTTTTTCTTATCTTTTCCAAACATTCTTAGAAACTTGGTTAGGATAAAAAAAAAACTTAAAATAGACATTTTATTTGACCTATTTCAGAGGAAAGATTCTCCTTCCAGAAATATGCCAGCTGTTCAGACTCGATTACATAAACTAACTAAAATACTGAGTTTGAAAGGTGTTGATCCAAAGTTGGCCCAAGTGATTATGGATGAAATCGTAGATGGTGGACCAGGCGTTACATTTGAAGATATAGGTTTGTTAATGTTAGATTTTTTAAACTAGTTTATAAAATACTCATTGATAACAGGATTATTAAGAAGAGTTTAAAAACAGCATTGTATGAAACACAAATAAAATATTAAAAAGTTCTTGAAAAGGCATACAGCCATTTCAGAACTTAAACGAAGACCTGTCTTCTTCTGCTGTAAAAAAAAATGCCCTGAAGGCATGAATTTGTTTAATTCCTGAAGCGGCTCTATGCGTTTTTAAGAGCTTTTTAACATTTTATCTTAGCTTAAATGGTGAGCAAGTATCTTCATTGCCTTTAACCATTTCAATTTTGTTTCGTAATGTGACCTCATAATCTTTGGTTTTTCTGCAAAAAGGGAAAAGTCACTTACATTAACCTTCTGAGGGGATACAGACATATAAACCTTTCACTTTCGTTATCAGGTTTTCCAGCAGCACATAATTTTTTATTTATCTATATATATATATATATATATATATATATATATATATATATATATATATATAGTACACATAAAGCAATTGAAAAAATATATAACATACCAAACACATAATACAAAAAGAGAGAATCTTACCAACTGGCGCTAAAGCTGCCATAATCAGTAAAAAACAAAATAACGAATACAAAAACAAAAAAAGTAAAACAAAAAAAATGAAAAAGGATATGGAAAGAAACCAAAAATAGTGGGAAAGGCCATTTCATCAGGAGGTAAAGACCTTACGCCACTATTAAAAAACAATACACTTTTCTGTATTGGGATGGACAAGAGTCAAATAAAAAAATCCCAATTTTACCCCGAAGTGTACTGTGGAATTTCCAGAAGAGAATTAAAAACAAAGTCAAAATTAAAAAACAAAATCAAAATTAAAAACATAGACAAACTTACATAAAGCAGATGAAGCGAATAGAAAACAACACGAAACTTTGAAGCCAACCGCTTCTCACAAAATCCGAACTAAAAACTTAGGTGAAACAATTGACAGTTACAGTGTGGAAATTAAGTGCGGTGAAGGAAAAAAATTAGACTATGAGTAAAAATTTAGTGACGTCACAAAGAAAATTATTGCAGATACTTCTTTATAAATTTTGGAGGGAAATTGTTGTTGATAAGTGTACGATGGAGGTCAAGTTTTTGGGAATTTTTAAAGTTATTGACGTTGCAGATGATATTAATGCGATGTAGGTGATTTATAATGCAATTTCTATAGACTTTAACAGAAAGATTAGAATTCCAAGGAATAAGTCGAATAACATCAAAATGAAAGTCATTACGTTTATCGTAAATGTTGGTATTGGCAGAGTTATCTGAGATCTGAATTTGTATGTCTAAGAATTGTAATGAAGAAGTGGAGCTATTGGTTTTCTTAAGAAGAAGTTCTGATGGGTAAATTTTGTGCCAAAGGTGTGTAAAATCAGGATAATCAAAAACAATCAGGTCATCAACAAATCGGAAGGCAGTGAAGTTTAAAAGAGTGTAGTTTTTCTCAAACCAGTGTAAAAATAAATTTGCAAGGATAGTTGAAAAGGAACTACCTTGTGGTATTCCATTAACTTGTTGGTAGATTTGTTCACTATTGTAAATAAAATTATTAAAAATGCAAAAATTAATTAGTTTATTCCAATATTCCTGACTAATATTTAATATACTATTGTAATCATTATAATAAGCAGTGAGGACGTCTTTTAGGTGAAATAAAGGTAGGCTAGAAAATAAATCTTTAAAGTCAAAAGTGTCAACTGAATGAATATTCTTGTTATGCAAGTGTTCTAAAACAGGTTTATTGTTGTTAATAATCCAAGTAAAGCCTTCACCGATAAAGATTCAGAAATTTTAAGGATGAAATTGTCAATATTATTAAGAAAAGAAAGCTTATATTTATCAATATTTTTATGGAAGATTGGTCTGAATTTAGTGCCTTTTGAAAGGACATCCCTTAATTGTGGATCTTCAATTAAATTTAGGTCACCAGTGATGATGTGATTGTGATGATGATCAATGAAATCTTTATAATGGGGGTCTGTGCAGCAGCAGTTAATGGTATCACGGTGAGAGACGGTATTAGAACAAAAATCATTATAGTTGAAAATGGATCTGCCAAATGGAGTGGTGTATTTAACCCTTTAACCTCCCTAACTAGGAGTATTTCTCATCTCCGAAGTACGAGTTTTTCTTGGTAGGAAAAAAGTCAAATGGAATCGTCCAGTTTCGGGTGGCCCGCTAAAGGCGTGGCGGCGGCTATCACCCAGAATATTAATGATGCGACCTCGCATCTTCTCGGGGACAAACACACCTGTTGTGAAATTCGCTGGACGGTTTCCTATTGTGGGCCCTGAAAGTTACATTTGTTTGTTTTTCCTATTTTAAGAAATCACTTCTGTTAGTTATTTTACTTTTCAATTAAAGAGTTTTTAAAGAAATAAAAAGAATGATTAAGACTATTTTATTTAAATTCAAACTGTGGTTTTTCAATTTGGCAATTTAAGATTTTCGATTGTTATCTTTTTTCCTTTTAGTTTACGAATACAATCTAATGTAATTATGAAAACAAAATTTAAAATTTCTAATAAAAGACTTTTTTTTGAAAATAAAAAATGGTAGGCATGGAATGGATTTCATACAGAAATAGTTATATTTTTGGCATTACTATAAGCATTGCAATTATAACTTACGAAACTATTTTTTAAAAATGACAAATTTATTCGTTAAATTTAAAATAAGCTCCTATAACATGAGTTCAAATAACACAAAATGCATTTTCTTTAGGAAATGTGCCAATTAAAAGATAATAGTTTTATCTTTAAAATGTTTATATTTTTGATGTGCTGATAGGCAATTATAAATACGTTATTATAAATACGTCCTCGTTGTTTAATATAATCTTATTTTTATAATATACACATGCTCAAGTCGTTTTTTTTCTAAAATTATTTCTTGTACCAAAAAAACCTAAGCAAATTACATTCTCGTTAAAACTATAACCCACACAAGGCAATGACGAAATAAAATCAATATTTATACTAACAAAATTAATCAATCACCTTGAACCAATAACACGTATTTTTTTAAACTTAATTTTTTTTAAAGTTACTTTCCTGCAAAACATTTATTTTTTTCAACTGTGAAAGTTTGATATTATTTTCACTACTATGTTTCTAAAATATTTATTTGCAATGTTTTATATGCATTTTGAGTTTTACGTACATAATTTAGGCCAAATTTAAACTTATAAATATAAAAAAAAAGAATATAAAATTGGCGGGCAAAATTTTAAAATAAATCAGACCTGATTGAAAGTACTATACTAAGTTTCGTTTGTTTTTATAGCGCATGTAATGTTTTATATTCTTATTCAGGAAAACTTTTTAATGTCTTGGCAAAGATAAACTTTCAATTTTATTTTTAATATGAAGTAAAAAATATTTTCTTTCTTTTACTTAAATTTGACAAGGTCTGATCATTTAGTCTAATAGACATCTTGAACGTAAGAGAGTAAGGTGCGAACTTCTTTCCTTGTAACTATGTTTACCTTTGAAAATATCACATTGTGTAACACCTGTAATTACAAGCATCCACCGAACATGCCCGAAACGAAAGGTTTTGAAATAAATCACGCTGACCGCCAAGCAGATACCTTTCAGTGCAAACCCTATTGTGTTGCTTGAATGGCTTCGACAACAATGACCAACCGGGGAGTGTGCGCGTCCCTCCTCGACATACCCGACACCCCTATTTGTGAAACGAAACGGCCGAAAACGGCCTTCCCGTAGTTTGCTTTTGAAGCCGTCCTGGGCCGCCTTAGAAGCGAAAGGGTTAAAGGCTTTGGAAATGTTTAGGTTCTTAATAGGGAAAAGGTTAGATATATTATTGATAGTATTGTGAAAATTGAAATGATCATAACTTGGATGTAAAAAATCGAATGTAAAGAATCTCTTATCCTTCTTATTAGGAGCAGTCATTTTCGAGGTTTTAAGCTTTAATAGGTCAAAGACCAAAATTTTAAAGTGTGTGTTTTTGAAAGTGAGATTGTTGAGAGAATCGAAAAAAGTGAAGCTATTTCTTTTATTGAGGGAAAAAATGAAAATTTTGATGGCCTTCCAATCAAAGTCCAAAAGAAATTTAGATTCTAGATTAAAGATAACATCTTGAAAATTAAGAATATCCGGTGATCTTTTTTTCCTTCCACCTCTCTTCCCACGAGTGGTTTTAAAATTAGGAGTGTGAAATAATTTAGAAGTATTGCAATTGGTGTGGTTGATTTGCGTGTGGTTGAATGTATCATTAAGACCATATGGAATGATAGTTTTGTACATCAGTGAATGAACTCCTGATGAAATGGCCTTTCCCACTATTTTTGGTTTCTTTCCATATCCTTTTTAATTTTTTGTTTTGTATTCGTTATATATATATATATATATATATATATATATATATATATATATATATATATATATATATATATAATTACTGAATTTTAACATTTAAAGACATTAAATTTTCAGTTAAATATTTAAATTTAATTCATTAAAAATAAGTTTACACTTCAGCCACTTTGTGTATCCCTCAGATGGTCACTATGGTTATTTTGTATCTATAATAATAAAAGAAAGAGTCTGTATGTCTGTGGATCGCAAAAGACCTACTTATACTGTCCTTTAAAAAAATTGAAATTTCTGAGATAGATTCCCTTTAGTACCTACGTGTGCACCTGAGGCTTAGTTTTTAAAAATATTTTTTTTTACTTTTAGCGAAAATTCGAATTTTCTGAAAAAACTACAACACTTTCGCTCAAATCCGATTCGTTTTTCCTTTCAAGTTGCCATTCGGCATAAGAAATTAAAATAAACATAAAAAAACATTTAAAATTGAAAATGCTTTTATTCTGTTGCCATAACCTTTAGGAACTAAATTCATTATTTGAAAAATAATTGACATGTTTCAGGTGACGTATTCCGTTTCAACTCCATTCCAGGATTTTATTGAGGGCTTTGGTAATGATTTCATTGATGGTTCTGTTGACTGTATGTAGGGACTAGAGATGCATATTAGGGTTTTATGCCTCCATTTTTCGCCAAATACGTTTCCAAATTCGCCAAAATATTACCTAAAAACACGCCAAATGGTTAAATGTATTTTTTTAAATAATTAAGTTAGACGGTTTGTTGCAATTGTCATTTTATCGCCAAATATGTTGTCCGAATGATCGAAATAGGTTTTTTTTACCACATAATCAAGAATTGAAGTGAAATCATATTATTATACAATTATGGTTCATTTTGTATTTATCAGGTAAATTGCGATAACAGTAAGTTCATATTAAGGATGATTTTTGTGATATGAAGATGCGCATTTTATAGTGACGTATTTTAAGTTTGAAATTTTAAGCCTATATAAGTATCGGAATTTTATGCTTTATAACAGACGGAAAGAATTACAAGTTTATTATTCTGTAGCTGATTAAATGGCACATATACTTGAATCAATCTGATATTTATTTTAGACTGTGCGAAGAACGGTTATATATTTACTAGTAAGCAATATTTTTATGTAGATGCCAGTATTTTAATTGGATAGTGAAGCCTTATTAGCCTTTCCAGAGAGGTTTTACCTTTGACATAGCATATGCAGAAGTAAATATATGACATTTAAGTGGTTAATGGCATATTAATATACTAATTTTGAAGAAATACCTTCTCTGTTATTCCAAAATTGTAACTTTTTATGCAGACCCAATGACTAAAAGTAATAGCCAAATTTCTTAACATTTATTCCCTAATACCAATTTTCAAATGGATTTATTTTTTTGTACAAGATCCATATTACATAGCCTACATTTTTTTTGTTTGCGAATTAAAGTAAAAAGTGACTCAAATAGCCTTTAAAATTATTTTTTTACCAATTAAGAATTAAATTGTCTACTTTTTTATATTTGTAATAGCTGGACAAGATGTGGCTAAACAAGCTTTAAGAGAGATGGTCATTTTGCCTACTGTCCGTCCGGAAGTAAGATATTTTCATATATTAAATAGTTATACTAATACAATTTTTCTTCAAAAAGAATATTTTAACATTATGAAGATCATTGCACTTTTATTTTACTTAACCCATTGTTTTAGTTAGATATTTTAATTAAAATGTACTACATTCTGTAAGCATGGGCTGGTTATCGTGTTCATTATTAACTTGTTTTAAATTATGGTATTAAATTTAAAATACCATAATTTTTAATTATGGTATTAGGTATTCTACCCACCAACATTGTACTATTTGCGCACCTTTGAATTCCGAACACCTTCTCAATTGTTCAGGACTAGACAACCAAGCCCAACAACAAGGTGATATTTTTAGACTATATTGGAATGCAAGAGCGCTTATGGATTGATAAGAAAATGTCTGCCCCCTCTTCACCTGTTACCTCGAACTCTTTGATGTTTTGTTTTATTTGTATTGTTGGTTATTTCTCTTGTTCAATTTGTTGTTCATGTTTTTATTGTTCCTCACGTTCACTTTGTTGTCGACGATGAGATCTCTATATTTCTTGGTGTAATTTCCCAAATAAAGCCATAAGTTACAACAAATTATGGTATTTTTGTAGCTTTTTACTGGTCTCAGAACACCTCCTAAAGGACTTCTACTCTTTGGACCGCCTGGAAATGGAAAAACTATGTTGGTAAGTATATTCTAAAAGTTGTGAATAAATTCGTCAAATGTTTCTTCAATTTAATATGCACTTTAAATGAATCAAATTTATGCATAAGTCACCTAAAAATGTTCATCCATAATATACACGATAGTTTGACTTTGAAACTACAGTTAAGGATACAGAGAAAAGTTAAGGAACAAATATTCTCATTTAAATACTCACAAGTAAATGAATCTTCTATCGAATTTGATAAGCCAAATTATTGAGTAAAATATTTATTTTACTATTTAATAAATGATTGTCATGCTCTTTACATAGGCAAAAGCTGTTGCCTGCGAGTCAAACTCTACATTCTTAAATATAAGTGCTTCTTCTTTGACTTCAAAATGGGTGAGTTTATTTTCAAAATCCTTTATAAGCTTTAAATATATTGTGTGAATGATAACAATATTTTATTAAATGTGTTAGGTTGGGGAAGGTGAAAAGTTAGTACGAGCTTTGTTTGCAGTTGCAAGAGAGCTTCAACCTACCATTATATTTATAGGCAAGTTTTTTTTTAATGAATATTAAATGATTTTTTAAAAAACTGTTGATAACTATTTGTGTTCATTGATTTCATTTGTAAGTATACTAATACTGAAATTGTATCAAATTTTTAGTTCACATGAAAGTTTGCAGAGCATTTTAAAAATGCTGTTTCATTCATGTCATTATAAAACAAACACTTAAAGAATAGAAGAAGAAAGGCTATTATTATATTTTGTTTGCTTATTTTTTAGATGAAGTGGATTCCTTATTGAATGAAAGGAAAGAAAATGAGCATGAAGCTAGTCGAAGATTAAAAACTGAATTTTTAGTGGAATTTGATGGGGTATGTTTAGTCTAGAGAATTTTATTGTCTGTTGTTGTTGTCTTATTTTTTTAAAAGTTTGTAACAAAACAAGTAGGTTTGTAACAGAATCTGTCACTTAACCCGCTTCCACACAAAAGTTGTGTTGAACAGGTAAAAAGGCGCCAAACACTGCATTAATTCTATATTAAACATTTACATGCTAAATTTGGCTAGTTTTATTTATTTTATTTCGAAAATTCAATAATTATTACTTATCGTTTGCAAAAATTAATTTGTATTTCAAAGAATAAATATGTACTATTCCTTGCTTTTAAATAGAATGAAAATATTTCATATCAACATACAAAGAATTTCGTAGTGAAATATATTTGACGTCATTTCAAACTGATCGATGTCGCAAAATAAATTTATTTTAATTTATTGTCTAAAAGAATTAAGTTTCTCGGGCGATTGTTGCGAATGGCAATGGTTATTTAATTCTAATAACAAACAGGGCCTTTAGCTATTTGTAATTCAAACTTTTAAACGCCAAAATTAACTATTTTCATTAATCTTCTTTCTCAGATTTAATAATTAGATTTAATTAAATTACAGTTCAAAAAATATATAATTAGTACAAATAATGCTTTAAAAATAAAAGCGAAAACTTTGCACATTTTTTATGCCAAGTTAGAATTCTCTTTGCATCTTTCTTCATACATATATAATGAACCATCAAAAGAACTCTATTGTGATATTACAACAATCCAAACTGAATCATATCACATAAATAAATATTCTTTCAAATGTTTGTATTTTTTTTTAATAAAATTTCTCGTACGTTTAACGAAATGGCAACAGTGAAAATATTGAATAAAACAATGGAATTTGCAATTTGATTTATGTTCAACTGTATGAAATTGAAATTTTAAGCTTATTTTAATAGTTTTAATAAATAAACTTCTAATTTAAATTTTTTAATGAAATTTGGAATGTAGCCTAATCTGATTTTTTGCTTCAAAATGACGTATTCCACTTGTCTGTGGGACTTGTGGTTCTTTCTGTGAAAGTGGGTGACGGACGGACAGACAGACGGACTGAACGATTATAAAACCTTCCACTTTTTACGTTATAAACGTAGTGTGGAAGCTAATATATTGGTTGTTTTTTACATAACTTATAAAATGCTTCTTGCGGGTATTTATTCCCAAAAAATGTAGATTTAAATCTAAACTGTAAATTCTGGATTATCCGCGAAGAGACTGTGTCTTGTTTTCTTAAGTTTTCTGTGAATCGGAGCAAAACTGTTTAGATACAATATTTGTTTTCTTAAATTTTGTTTGCCAAGTCTTCAGTTTCTACCATCTTGTTCAGGTTCCGCAGTACTCTATAAAGCGATCTTTTCCTATTTAGATCCCAAAAATTTAAACATTTTTTTACTCTATGTTCTTTAGTAGTCGAAAAACATGTACACAATTTTTCATTTACATTGAATAATTTATAAATGGATAACAATGGATCCCTTTTAGGGAGAAGTTCTTTATACATCACTATTTTCATAATCAACAGTGTACTAGTTCTTCTATTCACATTTTTTATTTAATAATATTTTTAGTAATAAATAACGTAAATTTTTCTATAATTATACCAGAACATGACTCTTTAAAAAGCTTTTGTCATGAAAAGAGATGTGTACAGGCCATATTAATATTAAAAAAAATAAGGATTGTGTTTCAAAATTTTTAATCATACTAAGATAAACTGGAACTGATAATAAAAATGAAAAGAATTGGGTTTTAATGTGTAGATTTGTACCAAGTTGGAATTTTGTTATCCCCTTCGCTCAATTCTCATTTTTCCTGGAGTTAAAACTGCAAAGGAAAAAATTAGGTTACATGCTAATTGAATTGTTGTATGTTTCTGCAGCTTCGATCTGATGGAGATGAGCGGGTACTTGTTATGGGTGCCACAAACAGACCCCAAGAGTTGGATGATGCTGCCCTCAGGTATATTGCTTGTAAATGATCTATCCATATTTGTAAAGTTTATATGGTTTAAAATCCTTAGGCTATGTCCTCACTACGACATCAAACGCCACAAAGGCAACAAAATTTGGCGACCGCCAAGGGCGCCAAGCGATGCAATAGCATGGGGACTGACTCTGCCAAGTCGCCAAAATTTGTTGCCTTTGTGGCATTTGTGGCGTAGTCAGGACATAGCCTTAAACTTGCACTGAACTCCTTGAACACTAATTTTAATTCTTTCTGGGGAGTTACAATTGATTGATTTTATATGTAGTCTTCATTGGCGTCAACTTTTAAAAACTTAGAGAGGCCAGTTTCTATAGAGCTATTTTTAAAATCGTGATGAGTACAAAAGTTAATAGATGCAAAACAGTAGCATGTTTAGAAAATGACACGTTATGTTACAGGTAAATAATCAATAAGCTGCTAAATTTCTCAAAACTAAACTTGAATTGTTTCAAAACGGTGGTCAATTAGTCATCACAATGTTTTCATGTTTTAACCAATTGTTTTAATTTTTCTGCTAAGATAATTTTGGTGGCTTATATTTTTACGTCAGCATAACATTGTAATAACATGGTAAAAATTTGGTCTTTCGGAAACTAGCGCATACAGCCTCCCCAAGTTTTGAAAGTGGGAAGGCCATCTCCTCTGCCTCCACGTAGTTGACACGTATGAGTCTATTTATGATGATATTTGAATGTACTATATGCATTCAAAATTCATTAGCTTAAAATGTAAAATTTTAACAGGAGATTTACCAAGCGTGTATATGTTACTCTTCCAAACAAAGAAACTCGCATAAAGCTATTGGAAAAGCTGTTAGCCAAGCAAGAAAACTCTTTATCAAAAGCTGACGTTAGGAATATTGCAAGGTTAGTAAATTTTATTTTACCTATGTTGCTCTTTCATTGATTAATAAATTTTTTAAAAAATTCTGTTAATTGGAATATTTTTTTTCTTGTGCATCTCAGAGCTGTATGATACATGTTTCATTTTTTAATGTTTAAAAATGTTTTGCATTATAAACAAATAGAAAGCATAAACTTGCCAGTTTTCTATTATTTTTATCTTAATAATTGGTACATGAAAGTAGTTCATTCATAACCTCTTGCGTCCATCAATATCTCATTGAGTTCGTTAAAAAAAGTTCTTATCTTGTTCTATTTATGTTAAACATGGTTCTTTTAGTGTCATTTGATGAACACGTATGCAGATCATTTAGTCTGCAGACATAAAACTCAAAATAAGTTTTATGACAAAACAATTTTTTTTTTTTAAAGTTACCTTAGCCTACCGCAGATCTCCAAACCAAAGTACCTCCTCTGTGTTAATCTAATAGAAAAAATATTTTTTCTAAGCCTCATTTCTCCGGTTGTATTAAATATTTTTTCAAAAGGTTTTTTATATGATAAATGTAGCTGACTTACAAGTCTCTGTAATCCCACTTTTTGAATTGGTTCGAATATTTAAACTAAAATATCAATAAATAATTTTACACAAAATATTTTTGGATTTGTCACAATGTGACTGTTTTTACTGAAAAAAGTATCATTTTCAGTTTTGTTTTCTTTAATATTTTTGGTTACCCAGGTTTGCTCTCTGTATGTGATTCTATACAAATTGTTTTGCTTATTAAAATTAAATTTGTGTAAAATATTAAAATACATTACATACCTTTTTATTACTTTGTGAATTAGTCTAATGGTTAATATGGAATTCTCTAGGTTAGCTGAAGGATATTCTGGAAGTGATTTAACTGCATTAGCAAAAGATGCAGCTTTGGGACCAATAAGAGGTTAATTTTTTTTTTCTGTTTATGAATTTAAATTTTGAAACTGGGTTTTCATATATGCTGCTTTTGTATATTTTTGCTGGTAGAAAATTACATTTTATTAATAGTGAACCAGTATTTTTAAAATTCAAAAGTAAGTTTTAAAAAACTTTTTTAATTTTACTAACACTGTCATATATATGTGTATATATATATGTATATATATATGTATATATATGTATATATAAATATAAATTTTATATATATATATATATATATATATATATATATATATATATAATATATATATATTATATATATATATATATATATATATATATATATATATAATATATTATATATATATATATATATATATATATATATATATATATATATATATATATATATATATATATATCAATATAACACACACACACACATACATATACATACATACTTATATATTATATATACATATATATTTAACTAACAATGGGGGAAATAAATCTCAAAGAGAGGATATGTAAAAAGTAATGATATTTTAAATTTCATTTTGAATTATGAAGCTGCACGTAAATAACTGTTTAAACAAATTTTGATTTCTTTTGAACTCTTTTATATTTGAAAGATTTTTCTTTAAAAAAAAAAAAGTAAACGAACGACTTTAACTAAAAGTTATCTATTTAGTTTGCATTAACTTTTAGTTACTCCAAAAAATTATTTTGCTTTATTTTATGATAGGTTTGTAATGCTTATTAGCTGAATACCTACTACGTATTTTGGATTTATTAATCAGAGAACTGTAAACTTTTTGTGATTTTTTTACCTTATTTGCTATTCAGTATTAACTCGCACAATATTTTGTTTTAGAATTAAAACCAGAAGAGGTAAAATCGGTCGATCCAAAAAAGGTAAATAATAGTTTTTCCAAAGAAGTATTAAAATGTTCAAACATAATATTTTTAGAGGAAAAATTTATCACTGTCATATTTTATGGATAAGTTACATACAAAGATACTTGAATGTATATAGATCCTAGTAACCTGATCAAATCATCAAACCTGGCTGTGCTTCATGGGGCTGATTTTTTGTTGTTTTTACTTTTAAGCTAAAGCCTAACTAAAAGACATGTAGGAGTTAGACATTTTTTTTCAATTAATAAAAAACATCCGTTTAAAAAAGCTTTAGTTACCACATTAAAGTAAAATGTAGATGTTTTGTGTATGTCTAGGACACTATTTCCCAGCCAGAAACAAACATGGCAATTATAGCTAAGAAGCTAGCAGGCTTGAGTTCTTCTTAAACTTAATTGATAAATTCAGATTTAATGTAGTTTGAATATGAATTTGTTTTAATATTAATTGAATTGGAGAAGAAATGTAACTAAAATAAGCATTTGTTTAAGAATTAACTGAACAAAGAAAAATGCTCTTAGTGGCAAAAAAAATTCTGAGGTGTCTAAATCCTGTATCAAAGAGTGGTTCTTAGTTTAACAAACTTTTATTTACTATTTTCTTAGATGAGGACTGTGTCAATATCTGACTTCCAAGAATCTTTGAAGAAAATTCGAAGAAGTGTGGCTGTTCAGTCCCTGACATTTTACACTCAGTGGAACTCTGAATATGGAGATGTCACTATTTGACATAAATTTACGATAATAATTTCGAGGGTTTTTAACTGAGATGTGTGTGCAAACTATTTACTTACATATTTGTGGTGTTTTTTGTTGTTGCTGTGATTACTTTAACATAGTATAACAATGGTAATATACTCTAAATACACTTATTTTCGTGATGCTAAGGACTGACTTTTTTCTTACAATTATTTTTTGAATATTAAATAATACATCGAATAGAATGCAGCTTGTTTGAAGCATTCAAAATTATCTTGTAATTGGCTTCAACACCATTAAATATGCACACAAACCAACTAGCATGAATCGGTTTTAGTCTGGATATTTACCTGGTCCACATATTCTTATTTTTTTTAACTTTTAGTTTGATTCATATCAAATTCGTAAAATCCCCAATATTTTCAGTTTTGCCAAAATTGCTGCAAGTGAAAATAAGTGTATATACAGTAGTTTTTATTGACTAACTGCTTGACAATGTTTAATTCTTTTACGAGTGAATTTTTAGTGTGATTTCCATGTGCTATTTCAGTGGTTCCCAACCTTTTCTAGACTATCGCCCCTTTCATTAGGTTGACTAACACATATCGCCCCCTTTTAATTTTCCTGTTTTGTCCAATTATAATTTGAGTTAAAGTGTAACTAATAAAGCAATTTTATCATTTTAAACACTAACTACCATATATAAAAACAACCAAAGCAGCTGTATCCGGTCACTTAAATACAATAGAAAGAAATAAAATTTTATATTTAACAGATTTTTTTAAACAACAAAAGTGAAATAATTAACTAGATCTTTAAGCTGGATTCTGCAAAATTTAAGAGAGTTGACAATAAAAATTAAATAAAAAATTGAATGTTGAAAACTTTTTTATTATTTTATCTTTTGTCAAGTTCATGCGCAAATGTCCAACTGATTTCTTTGTTTAGTAAGGAGCTGGGTGATAACAGAACCAAATCCTTTTTCAACTAAATATGTTGACGGGAACGAGATGAGAAGTAGTTCGGCTTTTTACCACAGTTGTGGATAAGTGTAAATAAGTTTCACGCAGTCTAACTCATAACTTCTCTGCTTGAAAATGATTTTCGCTTCACAGTCATACTTCAGATCTACAAACTCCGTCTGCAAAGTGCAAAGAGTTATCAAGGTTATCCACAACCCACAGCTTCAAACGAGAATGGATCTACAATAGAATCAGGAATCTCTAACTTGGGCAAATCTTCAAATCTTGTAAGCATGTCAGTTTTTAACTTGTCAAGGTGATCAATAAAAATTAGAATGGTTTTACTGTACTACGGTACAGTATATTATTTTAATTTTCCACCTTCGAATACTCATCGCCCCCCTATCGCCCCCAAACTATTTATCGCCCCCTTGATAACACAAATCGCCCACTTGGGGGCGATCGCCCCCAGGTTGGGAACCACTGTGCTATTTTAACATCAAATGTTAATATTGATGCAAAGCCCTATATTTTAGACTTCTTGAAGAGTAGTTAAATCATTGTACTTTACAATTTTTCCAGGACCAATTGAAAGTTACTACATATTTAAATAATATATACCTTACTGCTCTAAAATTTAGAAATAGGATTTGAATTATTCAGTCCTTTATATAACTTGTACCGTTAGAATCATTCATGTTGATAGTATGTATTGCTTTATAGTATAGTACTTCTTTTTTATTTAATTGTAAATTGACTTATAAATTCACACTTTTTTAAACTGCAATTTAAATATGTATAAAAGCCATCTACTCAAATGCCTTGCATAATGAATTAAAATTAAAAGTGCTTTTTTCGGTTGAATTTAAGGAAATATGCATTCCGTCCAGTAATGCTCAGTATTTCATGTCCAGCAATATAAAGCAAATCTAAGTGCGCTATGTGATAGATTTTTTTTAATGAAAACCTCTGATTGTTGTGTCCAAAAATGCTATGCTAGCATATTGGGTTACAACTTCTTTTTTTATAATTAAGCTTCAAAGTTTAAAGTATGACTTTAGAATAGAAAAACTATTATTCATAGGTATTTAAGTAAGTTTATTTTAAACAAATATCCTAACTCCATATTCAACAACCAACATATATTGTACAATTTTTTTTAATGTATTTTGTCAATATATTGTATTATTTTGTATATCAAATAACATAAAGGTATTGTTTTTCTTGATTTTACATCATTTAAAGACATACCATTTATAGAGCATGTGGATTCGAAACCATTGTTTAGTTTTAAGCTTCCTATTTTACATCTTATGTCAGTTATAACTTCATAATTTTTTTTATCTTAATAATACATTCAAACTTTATCTTTCTGTTTCAATAGCATCAAATACATTGTTAATGTTATCCAATCTTATCCAAATGTACCTGAAAATTCTGTGCAATACAAGTTTGTGAATTTGATGCACAATTTTACATTATAACTTAGTTAAGTACTTGTATGTGTTCTCTGTAAAAGTATATTTCTTCTGTAATTGAACTTAGTCATTTGTGTGTTTTTATTGGGGGAGAAGACAACTTCCAACAATCATTGCAGATTTTTTTTAATTTTAATATGTACCTGTTATAATTTGCCATATAACTGATATCTTGTATTGAATTATTTTTGTGTTATTTCATCGATTTTTTTATACTGGTGATGTACATGCAATGCAATTTTATGCAAAAGTATTTTTTTAAAGCTATGCAATTAATTTTGTGCTTGCAATGCATGTGTCATAAATGGATGTCATAATGCTAATTCTGTGATATTCCAAATAAAGTTTTTACTCATTTTGTAATTTTTGCGTTATTATTTCTTTATGCAAGTAATATCGAAGTGATACTAGTGCTGCTACTTAGATTTATCAAATGATAGTTTTGCTGATGGGAGCAATCATATTGGATAGTCCAAAGCATTTTAAATAGCTATACTGTAAGTTGGTTGAATTAACGAATCACTATAGCTACACTAGAGCTATTGGCGACAAGCCTCGTAATTTGGAACCATGGTCAAGTGACGAGGCTGACACCTGAGCTGGAACCCAACACAACTTTATACCAACATCATGTGCAGCGTCATTAGTTTGAACTCTGCAACAACAAGTGTGCAATTAACAAGCACATGAGTCAGCTATACTATATAGATATTTAACAAATCATCTGTTCAATTAAATAATGCTTTAAGTAATAAAATATAAACTATTTAAATGTGATAAATGCGATAATAGGTGTACATCTTTTAAAATTATATTTGGGTAGTCCAAAGAATTTACAAGTAAAGAATTGTCTGTGTCCACACATGCATCAAGATATATACATTTCCCCGTTTATCTGCTGCCCATTTGATAAATTCTCGTTCTAACATAGTTCATTCTCAGAGCCTAATATCCTTGTGTAGCTCTGGTGCGTCGATGATTTAAATCAACTTCCTGTTCCGATTTAAGAGTACACAAAAGATATGACAGTGCAAAATGTACTTATGTAAAATATATAATTCTTATATGATTTTTTTTAAAGATTTTTCGGCACTACGAAGTACACAAGTGCTACACACACAAAAAAATTGGTATCTTATTAGCAAAGTGACTGACTTGACACTCGTATTTTGTCGGAAATGTCCTATCGCTGCTGCCTTTAGGGGATAACCATGGGGTTGGGCTCCGATAAAATGAATTTTTTTGTAATTTTTACAAGTTAATTTTAAAAATATATTCCAAGTTTTCAAATGGTGGTTTAAGAAAGCAGGACGATAAAGAACATGTATTCACATTTCCCGAAAAAGAAGATCGATGCCTAGTGGACGAAAATTGAAAAAGATTTGTTGGCTCTGCAAATTCAGCCAGCATTTCAACTAGTTGGAAATCGGCCGCGCTCGATACGTGTTTGAAAAACCTTTCACGTGTGAATAAATGTATATAATGCAATATTTAATATCTTATGAGTATTCTAGATAATAAAAAAATATTAAATTTATTACTTTATACACTTTTAATTTAATATATGTTTGTGAAACTTTTAGTCATTCCGTCACGTCAAATGACAGTTAATAACTTAAGCCATGTTATAGGTATTTATGTCTATGGTACAGGTAGGTTGCAAATTATAATTTTACATAGCTATATCATATTTAAGATATGCATTAGTTTAAAAACTCAAATGTATTGTTAATTCACAGAAGTTTCCATTTTTAAGTACCAGGATGCAGTCGTGGTTGCAAAAATATCATTCCTTCACACAAAAGGAAGTTAGTCAAAAATGAAATAATAAAATACTTAAAAAAAAATTCAACTTTTTTTAAATTATCTTTTAATCATTAACAGTAATATATAAACTGAAAAACCAATTTTCCTTTGAAAATAGATTCGTGGTAATTATTTAACTTCAATTCTACAATTCAAAATGTCTTTCGACATTCCGTCACATATGGAATTGCCCTAAATAACTGCCGACCCTATGTGCCGACCTATAAACGGCCCGTGCAGCCAAAAAATGCCCGTCGAATAATACCTCGTGTAGGGGAGTGCACGTTAAATATGCTCCAGAGTCCCGGCGCTGAGTACGATGTCACTCCTAAAAGTTGCGTTGGGTGACTGCTCATGTGTCACTTGTGTCAGCTCGTCACCTGACTGTGATTCTAAATTACAACGCCCTGCGGCAATATAGCCCACGCGTGCGTGTTCAACAGCTAAAAATTATGATGCGTACGTAGATGTGTTAAGGCTCTGTTTAGAGGTAAAAATAGGCCGCCGGAAACGTCTACTGATGGTGTATGGTGTTCGGTGTCTGCTGTTTGTTTCATTGTTTATACTTATTTGAACAAGAAATAAAATAGTGTTTTATTTCCCATTTTTAATGGCTGTACTTAAAGACGTTTTCAATCGTTATGCCAGATAGTTCATGAAAGTATTTGTTGCCTATTTTATTTAAACTAAAACTCAGAACAATGGATTTATTTGATGATTTACCCGAACCTGGTACTAGTATTTGCATATTTATTGTTATTTTTAACTTAACACTTAATCATTTTTAATGAGTTAAACTAACACTTTTATATTAACTTCTACATTACATTTTTTTCGTGAGAAGGGGAAAGCTTATCCTCAAAACCGCAGATAAGTTGACAAATCCAGATTGTAGCTAAGTCCTAAGTAGGTGTGTGACAGTTACTGTTACAAACATATACTCGGATCTGGATGTAAGAGTACGTTACCTATAGGATGAAGTCCATCAATGAGTCCCTAAGTTGAACCATTCTTACTTTTAATAAAATCTCTGTTAATCTCGTTTTGTCAGGACATGGTTGAATATTTCTGCCCTTAAAATGTTCAGTTCTCAACTTGACAATTGTGGAGGGGCTGAGGGTCCCAGTCAGTAAGGTGCTTGCTTTGCTTGCGAAGGTCCCAGGTTCGGGACCGGGCATTGCTAAAATAAGTGCCAACCTCTAAATGAAGTGTGCAGCCAAAAAGTATGACAATAATACCGCATGCAGCATTGTGTGCACATAAAGTATGCTCCAAAGTCCTGATGATGCATACAGTGTTGCTCATAAAAGTTGCTTTGGGTGAATATTTAGGGTTCATAATCCCTGAACCTTTTTATTTGTAGTATATTCAATTTTTCTCTAATTTTTGACAGGAAAGCCAAAAGAATCTGAAGCGCCACCTGCTACAGAGACTCTTTCTTGGGGCACAGTGAAAGTAGACTTCTTTTCTGACCTGCCTCTGCCTTCATCAACAAAAGGAGTTAAACGAAAATTAGAAGAAAAAAACAGTTTTGATGACTGTTCGAACAAAAAAGGTAACTATTACGAATATTTAGTAAACTTTTATTTATTGTAATACACTGCTCAAAACATTTTGGGGCACACATGGTTTAAACCATTTCACCCCCAATGATTCCATTTGGAATCATCAGCTTGCGATTTTTTTCTCACTTCGTTAAGCTTACTCTTATTTATCATTAGATGGAAGAATCATGTCTTTTGAAGAATTAAATAATGTTTGTTTTAATTCAATGAAAATATGAAAAACCGGGTAAAATAAAATTCACTCTAAAACAATTTTATTAAATAAATTGACCCTAAAATCTTCATGCTTGTATTTTTAGATGTTTAAAAATTGCTTTTTACTATTTTTTACAAATAAAGTTTTTAAAAAAATTAGTTGTAATTTATTTAAATGTTAGGATTCCATTTCTCCCCCCCCCCCCTTAAGTTTTAGTTGAAAAATTAAGATTTTTTTCAAAAGTTTTTTACCATTTCATTCTAGATGCATAATGAATCTATTTCACAAATTTTAAATTTTTAGAAAAAAAAATAAAAAGTTGGGACTGAAAGGGTTAGCAAAAGTATGCAAAGTGCTCCCCTAATTAACTTGAGCAGTGTACATACGAATGAATGTAAGAAACACTGTTTAAGTTAAAATTTAGTTTTTTTTCTCTTGAGAATATTTTAAATGCCATTTTTTTTAGATCAGAGTCAACATTTTTCCCAACAATCAATAAAGTATCTTTACTTTTAAATGTGTTTCCCACTGTACTAAACTTTTTGTGTTTTTCCTATTTTTAAGAACAGTACAGTTTTTGTTTTCTTTCTCATCAAAATAGCCTTGCCCTAAGAATGGATCTCTAGTCTACAAACAATGTAAACTAGAATCTTTCAATTTTTCTTTCTCAATAGCCTTTGTGTGAGCCTTGGCTTAAATTTCTGGTGCTGTTTTTATCATTAGCTTATTGCATTAGAGATCTACTTATATCAGAGACTTACCTGTTGCATAATAGATTGCAAAGCTCTCTCCCAATAGCTTTCTTTTGAGATAAAAGGGAAAGAAAAAACTGAGCAACCTTTAAACCCTTCAAGGACCACTCTGCCTAGTTGTGACCGGTATACGTCATCATTTGGGGTGGAAGGAATAGTTGTCAATAATTGTTTCAAGTTGATACCAAAGATTTCACTGGAAGGGTCCATTTTAAGTTTTTATTGTGGGCTAGTTCTTAAGGGATTAAATATTTGTTTGATTTTAGTGTGGTTCTGAATATTTTCAAATAAAAGGAAATAAGGGGGTTACAGAAAGCAGTAATCTTTTTTTTTGCCAATCAATATAAAGTTACTAAAAAATTGTTTACTGCCTATTGCAGTTTTCTTGAGTTTCAATAATTTCTTAATATTTGATTTTTCAGTGGAAGATCTGTATGCAATTCAAGGCTTCTCTGCTGAAAGGAAAGGAGAGCGAGATGAAATGCAAGATTTTCATCTAGTAATTGAGGACTTCCACAAACATGTACCTGATATACATTCCTCTGTGTAAGATATTCAGGCTTAATTTTTATCATTTACTTGAGTTTATAATGTTTCTATTAATACATTGTGCAAATAGACACTAATGAAATTTACTATTCATGTATATATCCTTTTCCTAAACTGTAAAATTTTGTTTTCTATGAAATTTTCAACCCCTACCCCCTTACAAAAACCATACAAAAGCAAAGTTAATATATAGGGGTACACTCTCAGTGGGACTGGTATCCTGGTTTCGGAAAACCCTCTTTAATCTGACTACTTATTTCAAGTGAGTGCACGTGCGTCGACCTGGCGAGCAGAAAATAAGCGTCTGTTTTTTTCCGGAATGAATATTCATTCTGATTTCAGCGCTAAGTTTAGTCACATGGTGCGGCAATTCTGAGGTTATTTTGATTTGGCTGCAATGGATACGGAAGGTACGGATGTACAAAATGTGAAAAAGAGGGTTTTATTTATATCAAACCGTGCGCGAAAAAGTTATTTATCGGCAAAAAGTTAGTTTTTCAGGAAAATCATCTGAAATATATCTTTTCCATTGAAATTCAAGAAAATTAAAAAATCTGATAACTGTGTATATCCCAACTGTTTTACTGAGCGATTTAAGATTTGCTTTAAGATCTTATAACTGTGGAATATTATAGTGTTAACAGGAAAATGTATGTTTGGTCCCTTCCGCGCCCAGGCGATGTGTGCTTATCTTAGATGTTTAATTTACATTTTAGAATAATTTGTATAATGCAATCTTTTATGTACAATGTTCAAGAAATAAAAATTTTGACCAATTCCATTCAAAGGAAATAATAGTTTATTCTCATAGGCTTGGATTTTTATTTTTAACTCGAGAGACAAAATCAATTATGGGATGAACAGCATACTTTCTTTCTGGTTTTATTTTTGGCTGTAAGCTTTCTAAAGCTAAAATAAAAATTAACGATTCCTCTTCGTCAAAATCCATGGACCAAATATATAAAATTCAGGAAAAATTATAAATCAGTGGAAGAAAAACACGGAAACAGAACACTGCAAACAGCTAGTTTGGTTAGGTTAGCAGAGAAGCTTCGCTCTTTTTGGATCAGGCGGGTTGAGTTGAAAATATGCTTTAACATGAGCAGGTAAGCGCAATAAACCAGTTCAGACAATTTAATTTGTGCTACTTCAGATTGGAGCAGGTTTTCAGAAACCAGTCCCACTGAGAGCATACCCTAAGAATAGCTTATTGTTTTTCATAATCTCATTTTAAATATATTTAAAGTTATATTAATTTAAGCATTTAGTTATTGCAACTATATAAATGGTTGAAAGATTATTGTACTAGAGGTTATGTAGAAATGATGATCGCACATAGATTACTGTAAATAATAATTGGATGAACAATTGCGATCAGTGCTCTTATGATACAAGCATACAAGTGTAGGAAGAGGATCATACAAACCCTGAAATGACTATTTACACTGTTTTTTTTTATAAATATTATTTGGTTACTTTCCATTTTTATTAATTTCAAAGAATTAAAAAAATTAAAATATTGAAATTGTAGAGAATTCTATTTCTACCCTCCTTCCAAAATCTATTGCAATCGTCTGATTTTATAAAGTTATTATTTTTGCTTGAGAGGTATGACATCAGGGACATTTATCTGTCTTTGCACTTTTCTATCTGTCTTGGTATATCTTTTAGCTGTCACTTTAGGTTCAAACCTTCTGTTTAAATTTTTTTGTTAGAAAAGTATAACATCAGATATCCATTCTAGTTCTTTCATAATTTCTTGTTTCTTTTCAGATCCAGACTATCTTACTATGCAGTTTTTGATGGCCATGGCGGGGTCCGAGCTTCAAAATTTACTTCTACCCACCTTCATGAAAACATGGCTTTGAAATTTCCCAAGGGTATCCACTGAGTTCCAGTCTGAATTTTTTTACCATTTTGAACCCTCATTAGCTTAAGGTCAGTCAGTGCTGGTCAGTTTGATCGCATTATTTAGTAGAAGGGGGGCGCTGGGTTCGGCTTTACTGTAGGCAAGAGCAAGGAATAGGTATGGATGTTGCAAAATACTACATTATTTAAACTACACTACTCACTAATCTTCATTTATTTACACAACAGTACTTTATTCTATGTGTGTAATGAGAAATTGCTAAGAGCACCATTATTATTACCCGCCAAACAAGTCAAGGCATTATTATAACACACTATAGATTATACAGAAGTAAAAATCATCATACTGTTTTCAATTTACACACAAAATGTTTTGAAGTTTCAATTAATTTGAATTTACCTAGCAACATAATTGAACTGATTTCGATTTAAGTTTTATTTACGTTAGGATTTTCTGCCAACACATAATAGAAAATGGAAATTTGCCATTAGATTCTTTTATCTAATTCATTATATGATACACCTACTATACACCTTCTTCTTGTAATATGTTACAAACAGCAGCAAAACAAATTTTACAAAACGGATTAAACATGTGGGATTTAATTTGAACTTATTAGTTTATGAACTGAGAAGAAACACTATCAAACAAAGTGAAAACTAGTGGGATAGAGATAGCCATTGGCTATTTTTCTGAAATTTAAAAATAAAATGATGCTTATTTTAGTTATGTAATACTAGTAAAATGTCTAACTCTGTTGTTTAAAAAATATTTATGTTTGAAAGGGTTAATCTCCTAAGTTTAAATGTTTATTATTTTTTTTATAGTTCCATTGCAACAAATAGAAAAGGAAATAAAGAGGACCATTACAGAAGCATTTAAGAAAACTGATGAGGAATTTTTAAAGCAAGCAACGAAAACAAAGCCGTCTTGGAAAGATGGGACAACAGCTATTGTTGTTTTAGTTCTTCAAAATATTTTGTACATTGCAAATCTAGGCGATAGTAAAGTAATTAGCAAATTATATTATTACTATTATTTAGCATTATTGTATTTACTTATTTTTTTGTATTGACATTTACTTATTACTTATTTATTTTTATTGTATTGTCATTTACTTATTTTTTTAATATATACACTTTCTGTATATCCTGGTTTCTTTTTGCATTTCTTGTAATAATGTTTCCCCCCTGTATATTATTGGCGATATGTGTTTGCTAGTAGTAATAAATTCCAAACATATTTTTAAACTTTGAAAATGGAAGTTTATTTTAAATTAAATCTTTACTTAAATAAATGATTGTTATTTGCATATTTAAGGTAACGAACTAAAAATTAACATTTATTTTACTTTAAATTTTTAATGTACATTAAAAAATTAATTCACTTGTAGGTTATTTTGTCTGTAACACTTATAAATTTTCAGGCAATCTTATGCAGATACAATAAGGAATCTGGTAAGCATGTTGCTATTCCTCTAAGCACGGACCATTCACCACAAGACTATGTAGAAAGAATGCGTATCCAAAAATCTGGTGGACATGTGAGGTAATATTAAGCTTTTTAATATTGTAGCAATACTGTATGTAAACTTGTTTTCAAGAACATTAATTTCGTAAGATATTTGTATTTTTGTGAGTTGAAACTTTGCCGAAATTGATATGCTGGAAAAGTGATATGTTATTATGAGATTAAATTTCTAACGGAAAAGAATCTGTGAACTAGCAAATACTAAAAGCAATTCATGCTTCTTGGCATGTAATCATATTGAACTGTTTTGAAGCCAAACGTAAGATAATTTTAAAATGTTTCAAACAAGATGTGTAATTATTAAAAAAAATTAGCTGCATTATATTAGTTATATTAGCATTGTTTTATATTGAAAAAATAGTTGTATAGTATTCAAGAAATAGTTGTGTAGTATTCAAGAAATAGTTGTAAGATATAAAGTTGTCAAGAAAATTTTCAATTTTTTTTTATTATTGATTTAAAGTGGGAATTTTTTTTCACAAGGTTTAAATTTTGTGATTACAACAGGTTTATTAAAATCAAAGCCTCAGGAAAATAAGTATATGTACAACATATTTAGTTAGCTTGGTAATTGTCAGAAGAGAAATTTTTAGTTACCTTGAAAACCTCATTAATTTTTGTGCATTATAGCTTGAGCAATGTATATATTAAAAATAATTTTAAACAAACATCTGTTATTTTTTAAAATTCTTTTGCAAATCAAACAATTTTGTACAGTTTGGTTTTATTAACTTAATCTTTTTTCAGAGATGGCAGAGTTATGGGTGTTATTGAAGTTTCAAGGTCAATTGGTGATGGTCAGTACAAAGCACTAGGCATCACATGCATTCCTGATATAAAACGTTGTCAACTGACCGATGATGATGTTTTTATTCTTTTGGCATGCGATGGGCTCTGGAAAGTTTTTACATCTGATGAAGTTATTGAAGTAGTATTGAACTCTAAAAAGGTTATATATTTGATGTATTCAAAGAAAGTTTTATCATTGTTGCTTATTTTCTTTTACAAATTTTCCTTATTTTATACAGCAATTTAATTGTCTAGAATATTCTGATTTCATATAACAAAAATGCATCTATCATATTTAAACCTTTACTGTGCCTTTCATATTTCACATTTGCTAAATTTAAAACGAAATAATTAGTTAGCATTATTTACCCTTTTGATTCTTATCTTTAGAATAATTTTGTATTAAAAATATTTTTTCCTTTGATCAGTGCTTCAATTGGTTTTCCGTTTCCACATGGCATTGAAGTTTTTATTTTACTATTATCCTCTTTGAATACAATTTAGTTTTAAAATTTTTTCATTTTCTATATTTCTACAGGAAAATACCAGTGGATCTAGTACCGAAATCTGCTATGAAACTGCCTGTAACAGACTTGTAAATGAAGCAATACGAAAACACAGTGGTGATAATGTCACAGTTGTAATAGCATCCATTAAAAAACATTTATAATACAATTACTGATTCGTAAGCAGCCAAATTTAGTAGTATATATAAATTTTGTTAAGCAGTTGAAATCTTCCTTATTAAATAAAATGATCTCAAGTAAAGGTTTCATGATCTGTTATTCTAACTTCTAAATTAATTTTAAATATATTTTATAATCTCTTATCTTGAGGTTTAAGAAATGTTTTTTTTTAAAGTGTTGTTAAATTGAAGTTCTAACTGTGACCCATTTTATTTGAATAATATATCATGGCCCAGCACTAAAAAGGAAAAGTTCAGTGGGGGACGTATATAAATTACGTCACGCAAAATTTTGACTTTTTTTACCCCTCCCCCTATGTCACACTGTGTCACGTTTGTTCGAACCCCTCCCCCTAAAATTACATCACATTGCTGCACCCCCCCCTAAAGAAAAGTTAATTTTAATATTTCCTTTTGTTTCTGAAATTTGAAAAAATGCATAGTTTTATATTTAAAAAAAATTAACTTGGAAAGAAAAAAAAAATTAAAATTTATCTTGGTTAAATAATTTATTCATCGGAATATACCAACATTGTATTTACATTTCCGTTGTCCAAGGCCTAACTAGCCATTCGCTAATGTCTTCTAAAAAAAGGGGGCCTGAAAGTAATCGGAACTGTCTAGTCTAGTTCTGGGTCTTTTGGTGTTCGTCCAGGTAGCTGCCAGTCCTCTAATTGGTCAAGACAGTGTCGCAATTTTGTGTGTTACGAAGTACCGTTACAAAAAGGTCTGTAAAATATAGGAGACTAATAATGCCGACGTTGTTGCATATAATAATCTTCCCATCCTCTTTCTGAAATAAAGTGTTTCTTATAAAAAAAGATTAAAATTTAAAAAAAAAAAACAACAGTATTTTATGTAAAATTAGATTTTCCTTGCAAAATTAGAAATGTTCGAATCGTTACGTCACACAAGCGATTGCCCCTACCCCCCTCCATGTCACGATTCGTCACGTTGGCGCATACCCCTCACTCTCCCTCTGAGCGTGATGTAATTTATGTATGTCCCCAGTGGCATTGGAAAATATTTGGTGAAATGAATTAGCAGTGTAGCTTTGGAGTTAATAGACGAGTAAATTGTTTTTAATTCAATGAATGTAAGTAAATCTAGTTAAGAAATGGCCATCAATATTTGCCTTTTTGTTGTTGGGCAACTTCATGAAATCGCTAAATCAAGACAGACTCCTATATATTTGCTGTTCTTTGGGCCGGCCTCTATATCATTAGCTGTTCCTCCCACTTACAAATCTGCTTTGCTGGTATACCTTACATGGTAAGGTTTGGCATAAACAATAACTTCTAAATATTAACTTTGTCGTAGGGCATTCTTTTGCATAAGACTTTTGTCTTTTATAAATACAGGTAAAGTATATTTTTAATGTATTTTTATTATGTAGTTTGATGCATAATTTTTAATTAGATTTTAGATTTCACAAGCCTCTATTAAGTATTATAAGCACATGGTTCTGTATTGTTTGAATGTATGTTAATGTTTAGCACTATTTTCATCTCTATATATTTATAGATACATGTATTATTATAACATGTTATAAAATGTTAATCTCAGCAATAAGCTGCTACATTTTTTGTGTCATAACTTGAGGCTAAATGTTTGTTTAAAAAGAAAAAAAAATGACCCCTCTAATTCTACTATTTGTATGCACAAATCTTTTTAGTTTTAAAAATTATTATATACTCTATGTGCTGCATTTTGTGTTAACCCATTTTTGGACTAGACAATTTCCTCACAAAATCTAAACAATTTTCTTGTGGCACCATCCTCTTACTACATGTCCATTTCTTTCCTAGATTTAATTTTGCTGAAAGAATATCTAGGCCAATTTGGTACTTAAACAGTTCTTTTTATCTTTTTTTTTTGTTAAATGCCTAACATATATTTATTTTTTATATTAGGTGATTTAAAGTACTTTGTTCATATTTTATAAATATTCTTGTATTTTTGCATGCATTTAAAGGATGGACAACATAAATCGAGCATCTGGAAAATAAATTTAGATAGTTTTTATATATTTTTTGCTTGTTTCATTTATATGATTGATATTTATATCATTTTTAATTAAAACAGTTTAAAGTTATTTTAAGTTATTCAATTTACGTTTCAAAAAAATAATACAATGCAAGACCTTTTAAATTGTCTAGTATAGAAAAATATTACAATTCTGCCTATTATTTTTAAATGACATTTACATAAATGTTTGGAAATTTAAACATCCACTTATTTCATCCCATATTTCAATCTGCCTTTTCTGACTTCTAATTCTAGCAAATCATCAATTTTCCTCTGAATAATTTCACGTTGCTTAAACTTAGCGTGTGGTAATGTTTTAACTATCATTGTCATATTATCATTTTCTCCAAATTCTAGCAATATCTTTGGCACATCCAAATGTTGGTTGTTCAACATGGGATTTTTGTTCTCACAGTCTTCCCATAACAGCAGACGGTTCTGTTTGCATTCTGACCACATTAAGTCCTTATAGAAACAGCTAAAAGTAACTGTTCCACGTTGGTCTTCGGAATGTTCTAGAACTAAAAACTGACTTGAAGTTAAGATGACAATGTTGCTTTGAGTACGTTTGGTTTTTTGTCCTACTATTTTACAAAATATGTAATTTTTCACCAATAATGATTGTACATTTTGTATTTTTGGGGGAAGAATGGGTAATATCTTTTCTTTTCTGTTGTTAGTTTGATGGCATAAGTATCTTACATTCAATAATTTTAGAAGATCTTCTTTTTGCGAATCTTTTGATGTCTTGCATTCAAATTCTTGATCGGATAGAAAACACACAGAAAAAATGTCAGGTTTCTGATTCTCCATCCATTTCTTATAGCTTTCATCTATTTGAGAACTAAATTTCAAAGTATCACTGTACTCTAGATTTTCACAGATGTTTAAATATAATTCTTTGATCCTTATCAAATAGTCATCTTTGATCAGAAGCCAAAATGGGCCGTTGTTTCTCAAAAGCGTAGTTGCTATTTCTGATAGAATTGAAGTGATAATGTTTAATTTCAATATATGTACTTCGTTATTCTTTATATTGTCTTTTAAAAAATGATTCTGTAGAAGCTTCATATAAGATTTATAAAAAACAAAAATCCCATACAGATCATTCCACTCATTCAATGATCTAGACACTATGTACAGTATTCCTAGTATGTATAGCAAATACTTATTAGTCTGCGTGCATCTTAAAATGGTTCTTATTGTATTTCTAACGTTTACAATTGTTTGTATCGAAGTTTTATCTATAGATGCGTCGTTCAAATCAAATGGTAACAGGTACTTTATTATATGCTCTCTCAGCTGTTTATTTGTAATTGTTTTCATTAACTTGCCTAAAAGTAAAAGATTTATTTCAGTAAAAGTAGATTTCTTTTTATGATTCAGAACATGCCGAGTTTCTATTGTTAGGAATATAAACTTAACTACAAAATCCTTGAGAAAAAATAATGTAGCATTATCAGAGATAGATTTTTGCTCTAAACATAAAATATCATCGACATATTCCAATTCTTCCACATATCTTTGGCACATAATGTTGCATAACTCTATATTTCTGTTTTCAATGGATTTTTTCAAATTTAGAACTGTTCCATTTAGAAATGAAATTATCATTCCGAAATGATTTGGAATCACAAAATTATTCACATATTCCGACATTTGCCCTTGACTTTTTTTAAATATAGTTAGTAGACCCATACGTGCTGCATTTTGTATCATAACATCGCAATGGTGAGTATACTGCATGAGTGATCTAAGAAGCGGAAAATCTTGAGTTTCGGCATCAAATAACGTATTCAGCATTTCGGTTGAAAGCTCCCTGACTATTATCTTTATCATATTGATGTAGTAAATTGTGGCATTCTCATAGTTTTGGTCTTCTTCTGAAAACATCGGGAAATTTAACAGACTTTTGGCTAAAAGAATTCTGGTTTCTGAATCTTTCGAATCGTTTATACTTTCAACCAATGTTTTAAGAGTTGGACGATCTTGAGCTTGAACTTGGGACAGCTGAGAAGATAACTTAACTGGCTGTTTAATGTAATCATAGAGCAGCATGGTGATATTTTACTAGAATTATTTAGTGTCAGAATGCATTCTAATGATTTACGATGTCAGATGCAGTATAATTTTGATTGGGATTTTTTATTTTGCTCGATACTATTGGTAATATATTCTAGTCCATAACAATTCATGTAAATAGAGCCTTTTAAGATTATCGCTCCGATTACGATATTTTTCGACAAATTTGATAATATCGTGCATTGACTGATTTATTGTTAAAAAAATTGCAAACGCCTAACGACTGGAGAATGGTAATATTTCTTATGATGTCACGCTCTCCATACAGCTATTTCATTGGTTGTTTTGTGTTCTTATACAAGGTGTTGAAACAAGCTCATTGTTTTTTTATAACGTCACGCGCTTCGAAATGCGATTTCATTGGTTGTTTTCTTTGACAAAGTGTTGAAACAAGCCCATTAAAAAATCGGATATTATTAAAAAGTCTTTAATATATACCCTGTACTTTAACGTAATACAGTCTTATGTAATCCTCTAGAAAGACTTATATACTGTGTAAAAAAATATGTCGAAATGCTTTATTTTAATGTTTTGTGCTACATGGTTTTCTATAGATTTTTTAGGTCAATAAATAATTTGAAATGTTTTTAAGTATTTAAAAAATGCAGTGGCAATTTAGTATGTCACGTTATTTTTCACGTGGATCGCTGTGAAGGCAAAAATCATTTTCGAAAAGAGTTGGCCTATTAAACGTGTGTTTAGCGAAACCTTGAATATTTCTTTTGTCTGAGCAAGGTTTTTAGCTGAAGTTCATTGAAAGGTTGCCGATTATTTTGACTTGACCATTTGACTGAAAAAATATATACACTATTAAGAAGATGAATATGGAAGATGTCGTCGATGTTGAATTCAGTAAGTGAAGATTATTCAAGCTTCTGTATTTTTTAGATTTACATTAATTTTTTGGCTGACTAATGGTATCATTTCATTAAAACACAACTCTACAAAGACTGTATTTAAAAGATGAGGCTCTAAAAAAGTCACTACCCATTTTTTATTTGCCTTTCCGCAAAATTTAAAATATCTCATTTTTTTTCTGTCTGTCGTTAGCTCGCATCTTTTCTTTTTTGTTATCTTATAACTCCTTTCTTCGTTATTTATTAAGAACAGTTATTGTATACATGGTTTGGAGCAGTAGTTAAATTCTCGACGTTTCGTTCCTAACATCTCTCGGGCTGCTGCCCGTAAAAAACATTTAGCTTAAAAATATGACGCCCGTTGCCAATGGCCCTTGTGTAGCTCTATAGTGCGACGTTAATTCAACCTAACCACCCTAACGTTTACCAAGCGACGAGAGAGCGGACCCCTTCCCGACCCAAAATAAACCGAGTTAGCTAAAGATATGAAAAGGTACGGAGTTACCCGATTTTGATCTCGACCCTTCTTGCATATGAGCCCATACCTCGGCAACTCATAGTCCACCAAAAGGATCCTCAAGGCGAGTTACTTCGGCTTGAATGCTATTTTGAGGTTGCGCCTGTGGTGAACCTCTAATCCTGTGTTTTATTACTTTTGATGGTAAGTACTCAGCTGTAAAATGATACAATGAAACTTAGTCTGGAAATCACATTGTCAAATAGACATTAAACTTTGCAAGTAACTCATTTAATTGATTCCCATTTCTTTTCAGTTGACGTCGACGGTTTTTCTGATTCTGGAAAGGAATACCTTTTCAGTGGAAGGAGCTTAGGACAGCGAAATTATCATAACGTGTTAGAAAGACAGCGTCGCAACAATATAAAAAATGGATACCTACAACTTAGAGACGTTGTACCGAATCTGGTTGATAAGAAAGTAGCTAGAATACACATTTTGAGAAAAGCCATTGAATACATACGGTTTCTGAAAGAAGACATAACGAAAAAAGAACAACAATTACTAGATTTAAAAGTCCTCTCACCGAATACTAATTAGACTCGATTGAAGCTCCGAAGAAATGCCACAGTTTTCCCAGATATATCTTTTCCTCCAACCGTTCTACGCAAAATTTTAATAGAAGAAAAATATGTGCTTTTGTAACATTATGGTTGCTTGAATAACTATGCAGTTTTCTCCCGCCTTGTCCACCAAATCTAAAATTTGTTCTCCTTGTAATTTATAATGATGCATTTTATTGCAAGAAGTTTGATAGTTTGAGTCCAGTATTAGAAGAATAAAAAAATAATTTCAATAGGACTATGTTTTACCTGTTAAAATTCAGTGGTTTTAAGAAACGTTGAATGCCCATACGTAGTTCTAGAATTTGTTCATTCCCATGTTCCTTAGTGGGTGAAAAATAAAAAAAAAACGGCTGTTGGCTTTTCAATTTTATATTGACGGTTGAGAGGAGTGCTTCGATAAAACACGTATTTTCATAAACTATAAGTCATGTTTTACGTGGGTGTCTTCATTTGTATAAAATGGGTCATGGTGTGTGATTAGTATACATTTTGGTAGTTGAAATTTAGTTAATCAAAGTTGGACTATTTTGCAAATTGAAGATTTAAATGTTTCAAAGATATTTTAACGCACTCCAGCATTATTATGTTATTTTAAACATTCTAAATTCGAGGGGAAATTAATTACCTAGTTATAGTTTACTTTAAGGTTCCAACCATAGGTGGCGGCACCACTTAATTTATTAGTATACAATTTCAGTTTAAATGATAATTCCTAGATGGCAGCACCATAATTGGTTGTCTGAAGCTAGAACCCCGTAGCTTTCTGCAGGAAGAAGGAAGAGGTCGCTATAGGCAGTGATTCCTCCAGGCTCCAGTCACTATAATGAGGTTGCATTAGGTGCCATCCTCATAACATGAAAACAGTTCTAAATTCAAAGCCAGAGTTAAAAGCCTTCACGACGTTCAAGTGGGAATCTCCTTGAAGGAGCAACAATACAGGTTCCTACTTCAGTAATCCTATGAATAAAAATGCATCATACAGGAGGAAAAAAATCTCTCCATTATATAACATCGTATATTTGGGGCTGGTGCTCGGTAAAATTTTTAAGGTCCGGGAAATTTTTGAAATGTTAATATCCCAAAATGCTATTTTTGAAATAACTGTAAATATATTAAACTTCAACCATGTTGTACAAACTAGACTAGACTGCTGGGAAAAGCGCCTAAGAAAGTGAGTGGTTCATAAAAATTCCCAGAGGAATCTAAAATTACTGTAATTCTGAAAATCAGCACAAAAATAGTTGTTACATTGGAATTGGAACCCCAGGAAAAATTATCAAATCCCCAAAAAATTGCATTTGTGAAAATGGGTAAAATGTTTTTAAACAATTCTTTCTGATATCTGTGTCATTTTTTGACATACGATTATGAAATTTTTGACAGCGATTCTTTAAAAATATGTCTATAAATTGAATGAATAAATAAATATAAATCGAATGAATTCCAAAAGCTATGGGATAAAGCAAAATTTTAAACGTTGCAATTTCCGTCAATTGTTAAAAACAAACTCGTCCAAAAAGATACATTTAAATTCAAAAGCATGTTTCAATTTTCAAATTAAATATTTTATAAAAGATAAACAGTTTCTTCTTTTTATTTTTATTTAACGATCACTAATGATTCAAAATTAAATAATAATAATTCAAAATAATTGTCTTACCTGAAAGTGATTTATTTTGTGGGCTTTAAAAATAGAAATGGATGTGATACAAGTAACATTTCTGATGGTTTATTAAAATTAAAAAATAATGATTGATATAGCAATAAGTAGCACTATACAAACTCTTGTTATTATTTATCAAATTACAAAATTTAGTCCCCTTTAAGTATACCATAGAATGGGGTAACTTTCTTCTGGAGGTTCTGGGTAATTTTGGTACAAGCATAAAACCTTAGTGTTCACTTTCTTCTTGAATATTTTTTTACTTATAGCTCATAGAGTCACCACTAATTGAAAAATGCAACCAGATTACCATTTCCCATTCTACTTATTAAATTTTTAAAATGCCATTTTCTTGCTTTGCTGCTGGTTGTTCAAATCATTTGTTAAAGATAGTTTGCACAGAAAGAAAAGTTTCTTTTCATCTATGACAGTCATTTTGAGAGTGAATTGGGAATGTTTCAGATGATGTAACTCACATGTTTTCATTTTTCTTGTTCTGCGATTTTATTTTTCTGCTTCGGTTTCACTCTCAAAATGACCGATATAGATGACAAAGAAACTTTTCTCTCTATGCAAGCTTTGTTTAACAAATGATTTGAGCAACCAACAGCACATCAAGAAGTTGGCATTAAAAAAAAATTAATTATTAAAATATACTTAGAAAACTCATTTTCGAATACCAAAACATAAGCAATTCCAGGCAACAAATGAAAACAAACCATTGGAGCTGTTGCCATCCACGTCGTGGAGCAATCCATAATGATTTTAATATAATTACTTTTAAATAAGTCATATATCTGGCAACAACTTTTATTTATTAAAGTATCATTCACACACCGGCAACACACGTGCGTTGGAAAGTTGTTTCGATTTGTTTACATTAGTAAATTTAACGATCTTAACTACTAAACGAGATGAGTTGGTTATTCGGTCTAAAAAGAGATCCTGTGCCGGACCTAGGATCCATAGGAGTCAACCAGGATACGGCCGGTACACCGTCCGGAGAAGGTCAAGCCGCAACCGGTGATGGGTCCGGATCCGGCTCAAATGATGACAGAAAAAGAAATATGTCCTACGGGTTTGATTCAACTGCGTTGGAAAGAGCCGCAGCAGCTGCTAGAGAACTTGAGAAATCCGGTACGAAGATTTGTTCGTCATTAAAAATTATAAAGCCTTAGTTGTGTAAAGGTCAAAGGAATGATACAGGAAAAATCTGTATTGCATCATATTTGATTGTATATATAGAGGGGCTACACACTTACAGATAATCACTCGGGTTTAATTACTATAAAGTCCGAAGTTAAAATATTCAATTTAAATAATGTTTCTGAACATATTCATTATAAACTTATTAATTGGATACATTTATTTATTAAGAAGCGTTAAAAACGCCTCACTATCCATTATTATATTGTTGTGTGTGGTGTTTGTCATATTTACAGGATAACTCGTACTAGGATACCTAGTGTTCAAGGTTTTTTGATAGAACGGTTTATAAATTATTCCTAGTGAGTTTCTCAAACATTACAATTCATATTCTTTTCTCGGTGTCAAACATGAATTTAAAATTTCTACACTAGGTTTCATTTGAGATTAAATAGACTTGTTTACTCACTGAGAAATATTTTGCTGGCAGGCATAAATCAATAACACATTAGTAACACTTCAAGAAATAATTATCTCTACTGAAAGCAGTATTTTCTAATGTTTTTTTTTGTATAATATATAATACTTTTTGAGCTATTTTTATTCTTTAATGTGACCGGCTTTGGAAGTATATTAACGTCATACAAACGCCAATTCCATCTAACTGAATATTTTTGTAGTGCAAGCCATAAGTTAAAAGCTTTAATTTTGGAAAAATAATCAAATTATGTAAAATAGGTTAGATTATTTAGTTGCGGTAAGTGTAGATCAAGTATTCCGCCAATTTTTTCATTTAATATTTAAGGCTGTAGTGATAATCACTTTTTAACACACATGACTTACATTACCTAAACTAACGGCCTCCAGCTGCAGAATACTTCTCAGTGTTCTGCTACAACATTTTATGAAGTTATTGCTCTGCATAAAGAAGTTGTGAGCTTCCTCCTCCATCTAATCCAAAAATTATTACTGATTTACAATCAGTGGCGCCGGAACCGGTATGGCAGGTATGGCAGTTGCCATACCAGCTTTTTCAGTGGGGCCGGAATTGGTATGGCAGGTATGGCAGCTGCAATACCAACGTTTGAACAGATTATATGTTATGCGTTTTTTTTTCATTCCTTAGAATAAAACCCAAAAGTGACCGTGTGAAAAAAAGAAAATTAAGCTTGCAAATATTCTTTAAATCACAACTTCTTTTTCTAGTCGGTAACATTAAAATGTTTTTTATATAAGTACAGGGTGTTATGGGTACTTTTCCTTCACCGTCTGTTTGTTTAAAGCTCGAAAATCTTCGACCGGTCTCCGTTCCAAAGTTATACAGAGCCAATAAAACGTGCCACTACTTTTAGCTTCCACACTACGTTTATAACGTAAAAGTGGAAGGTTTTATAATCGTTCAGTCCGTCTGTCTGTCCGTCTGTCTGTCCGTCTGTCTGTCACCCACTTTCACAGAAAGAACCACAAGTCCCACAGACAAGTGGGATACGTCATTTTAAAGCAAAAAATCAGATTAAGCTACATTCCAAATTTCATTAAAAAATTTAAATTAGAAGTTTATTTAAAATTTAAATAACTAAATTTTTTTATCTACATTGAAATAACATGCAAATTCTATTTTTATTCATATTTTCACTGTTGTCATCCAAAAGTCCCACAGACAAGTGGGATACGTCATTTTGAAGCAAAAAATCAGATTAAGCTACATGCCAAATTTCATTAAAAAATTTAAACTAGAAGCTTATTTAAAATTTAAATAACTAAAAATTTAATCTACATTGAAATAACATGCAAATTCCATTTTTATTCAATATTTTCACTGTTGCCATTTCGTTAAACGTACGAGAAACTTTTGTTAAAATAAAAATACTTTTGAAAAAATATTTATTTATGTGATATAATTCGGTTTGGATTGTTGTATTATCACAATAGAGTTCTTTTAATGGTTCTATATATATATGTATGTAGAAAGATGCATAGAGAATTCTAACTTAACATAAAAAAAATATGCTAAGTTTTGCTTTTATTTTTAAAGCATCAATTGTACAAATTATAAATTTTTTGAACTGTAAATTAATTTAACAAATTATAAATAAGTGAATTTTCGAAAGAAATGTAAATGGGAAATTGTGGCGACAAAAATATTTATTAAAAAAGATTACATCATTATTCTTCGAACTTCAAACAAATTTAGCAAACGATAAAGTCTAATTATTAAATCTGAGAAAGAAGATTAATGAAAATAGTTAATTTTGGCGTTTAAAAGTTTGAATTACAAATAGCTAAAGGCCCTGTTTTTATTAGAATTAAATCACATTTGCCATTCGCAACAATCGCTCGAGAAACTTTAATTCTTTTAGACAATAAATTAAAATAAATTTATTTTTGCAACATCGATCAGTTTGAAATGACGTCAAATATATTTCACTACGGAATCCTTGTATGGTGATATGAAATGTTTTCATTCTATTTAAAAGCGAGGAATATGACATATTTATTCTTTAAAATATAAATTAATTTTTGCAAACGATAAGTAATAATTATTGAATTTTCGAAATAAAATAAATGAAACTAGCCAAATTTAGCTTGTAAATGTTAAATATAGAATTAATGTTGTGTTTGGCGCGTTTTTTCCTGTTAAACACAAATATGTGGAAGCGAGTTAAGTGACAGATTCTGTTACAAACCTACTTGTTTCTTCCAACTTTGGCCTCCTTGCCACTTCGCGGTCTGGTTGGCCAATTCCCGAAAAAAGAAAAGATTGGACATTTGCCAGCCAATTTACAAAGTCCTTAGCCACTTCGCGATTTGGCCGAATTCTGGCTTTGGCAGTAACATATACACTAATTTTTAGCTTCCACACTACGTTTATAACGTAAAAAGTGGAAGGTTTTATAATCGTTCAGTCCGTCTGTCTGTCACCCACTTTCACAGAAAGAACCACAGTCCCACAGACAAGTGGGATACGTCATTTTAAAGCAAAAAATCAGATTAGGCTACATTCCAAATTTCATTAAAAAATTTGAACTAGAAGCTTATTTAAAATTTAAATAACTAAAAATTTAATCTACATTGAAATAACATGCAAATTCCATTTTTATTCAATATTTTCACTGTTGCCATTTCGTTAAACGTACGAGAAACTTTTGTTAAAATAAAAATAAACACACTTGAAAAAATATTTATTTATGTGATATAATTCGGTTTGGATTGTTGTATTATCACAATAGAGTTCTTTTAATGGTTCTATATATATGTATGAAGAAAGATGCATAGAGAATTCTAACTTGGCATAAAAAAAAATATGCTAAGTTTCGCTTTTATTTTTAAAGCATCAATTGTACAAATTATATATTTTTTGAACTGTAAATTAATTTAACAAACTATAAATAAGTGAATTTTCGAAAGAAATGTAAATGGGAAATTGTGGCGACAAAAATATTTATTAAAAAGATTACATAATTATTCTTCGAACTTTAAACAAATTTAGCAAACGATAAAGTCTAATTATTAAATCTGAGAAAGAAGATTAATGAAAATAGTTAATTTTGGCGTTTAAAACTTTGAATTACAAATAGCTAAAGGCCCTGTTTTTATTAGAATTAAATCACATTTGCCATTCGCAACAATCACTCGAGAAACTTTAATTCTTTTAGACAATAAATTAAAAATAATTTATTTTTGCGACATCGATCAGTTTGAAATGACGTCAAATATATTTCACTACGGAATCCTTGTATGTTGATATGAAATGTTTTCATTCTATTTAAAAGCGAGGAATATGACATATTTATTCTTTAAAATATAAATTGATTTTTGCAAACGATAAGTAATAATTATTGAATTTTCGAAATAAAATAAATGAAACTAGCCAAATTTAGCTTGTAAATGTTAAATATAGAATTAATGTTGTGTTTGGAGCGTTTTTTCCTGTTAAACACAAATATGTGGAAGCGAGTTAAGTGACAGATTCTGTTACAAACCTACTTGTTTTTTTTTTAAAAAAAATTGTGTATATAGTTTTGTATTCAGTATATTTTTATCATTTAAACTTTTATAAATTAAATAAATGTTAAATTTATCTTTACACTAATCTCTTTATATAATTAAATTTAATATTAGAATCTCATCGTTTAATTTCTGTACAACAAATCCGGTGATTTAAATTATCTAAGTAGTTAACTTTTAAATAAAAACATTCGATAATTAATCGATTTTTTCCTATTTATTACACCTAATTTTTGCTTAAAAATAAAACATTAATTATCTATTAAATAATACAAATATTAGTTATAAAAAATTAAAACAAATTAATGTTAGTAATTAGTAATACTATAGTAAAAAAAACTGTATTTACAATGGAAAATTAAATTAAAAATCAATTTTAATTAAAATGTGGTAATTAAAACACATTTTTAATTATATTATCGTAATTAAAAATTATATTAATAAAAAATAATTGTAATTAAAATAATTTTAATTTTAATTATTTCAATTATAAATAATTTTAATTAAAAAATAAAATTTAAAAAAATTGCTCCCCCCCCCCCCAGAATTTTTTTCTAGTTGCGCCCCAGGATAGAGGCAATTCTTGCCATACCTCTAAAGAATAAGTTCCGGCGCCACTGTTTACAATAAAAATATAGTGTAGCCTCATTTTAAAAAGTATAGTTAGACTAGTGCTTGAAAACAGTGGCCAAATTCAACAAATAGTTTATCTGCAAGTGACACAGAATTTTACAAAATTGTTCTGCAAAAGGTTTTTAGTTTCTGCTGTAGGTAATCTGTAAAGTAATTGTATCAAATTTGTCTTATTAAATTATTTTTTTTATTTCTAAAACAGGCAATGCAAGAGAATGCCTGGAGCTTTCAAAAATGCAAGAGCGCACCAAACAACTGGAGCAGCAGACCAAGATTAAAGAGTATGAAGCCTATATTGAAAATTCAAAGTCCGAGCAAACAAGGGTGGCTCAAGAAGAGAGGAGAAAAACAATTGCGGAGGAAACTAAACACAATCAAGCGGTAAAACATAGTTTTAAAATTAGTGACATTTGGTAATGCTATTCTTTCTGTGTGTTTCTAGCCCCGGGTCTTTAGCTTAGACAATTAGATGACCTGTGATTTTTAATCAGGAACATGTTTGTGCACCTTTTGAAAAGCTTAAAAGTGCTTAAATTTGTTTTCCAGTCTTTAAGTGCTGGAAAATGAATCTAGAGTGCTTGAAAAAGTACTATTTATAAGTTTGAGAAGTACATGTTACAATTTACACATGTTTACTTAACATAGTTAATTCTTTTTAATGTTCTGTACTCATGTAGTTCTAATGTAAATTTTAGCACTAAATCATTATTCACCTGGCTTCCTGGTGTCAACATTCCATTGGCACGCCCCAACCAGAGAAATGATATTATTGTAGAAGTGAAAACATTGTTAACTAAATAATTACTAATAACTAAATAAAGCAACTGTTATTTTAATTTTTTATCATAAATAGTTGTTGAGAAAACTTCAGGCATAATTAAATACTTCATTTAGCAAATATCATTCGTTAGTTAATAAATTTTCATTTTGTGTCTTCCAAATTACCCAATTCATTGAAAATGACTCAAATGCATCTTATGATGTGCATAATATATTCTTTTATTTAAATTTTTAAAACAATTTATTTTAGAGAGCTCAATATCAAGATCAACTTGCTCGTAAAAGATATGAAGATCAAATTGTTCAACAAGTAAGATAATTTACTTCTATTATTTTTAAATGGAATTCAGAATTGAAGTCCTGCATGTGAATTAAATTGTCTATTGGTTTAAGTCCATATTTTAGTACATTCATTGGAAAAAAAAACTTTGTATATCAATGTGTAATATTAATCTACATTATAATAAGCTTATTAAATGTAGCTATCCCTTATTTTTTCAGCAAAGGGCTAATGAAGAAAATCTCAGAAAGCAAGAAGAATCTGTAGCAATACAAGAAGCTATGCGTAAAGGTATACAAAATTTGTTATAATTTAATAAGAATAAAATATAGTATTATTCTTAAATACTTATTTTTTAGTTAGAACTTAGAAGTTGAAAAGTATATATTTTTATAAGGATATCTTAAATTTTTTTTTATTTGATAGGCAAATGTCAGTCTCATGTTAACTCAAAACTAGATGATAGCCCCAAATTTCCTGAAAGTCGTCTCGAATTTTATTTTTAATATTTGATTTGAATAGGAGTTGTAACAATATATGATGTTCAATAGCGTGGAAAGTTGCTTGTTTTTTTATTTTAGTTGTAAATGTGATGACTAGTGTGTGTGTGTTTAGTAGCATATAATTTTTATTTCAAGTTTTGTTGCATTAAAATTTTCATGCAAAGTAGTATTTTTGAAAATTAAATCATTGGATGAAAAATCATCCAAAAACAAGAACAATATTAAAGATATTGTTCTTGTTGAATGACTTTTCATGCTATCATATATGGTATTTAACATGTGTTCAGTTCAAAACATCTAAGAGGTTTTCAAATAATAAACCATATTTTGAAACAAGTTAAGAAAACATGTAGCAACATATGTGGTATATAGTATATACCATTAATTCTTACATTTACAATGTAAATTTTTATAGCTGCTTTGGAGAGAGAAATAGAAATAAGAAATCAGTCCGACCAGAAACGGATAGAAGCGGAAATGCGGGCAAAGGCGAAAGTGGACCGTGAAAATCACGATCTTAATCTAGAAAAAATTCGATTGCAAGCATCAGAAAGTAGAACTACTGTATTAGAATCTATAAAGTATGGAATTTTTTAAAAAAAGTAACATTAAGTTTTCAAGTAAGAATACTTTTTATTTAGGACAGAGTTTCAAATGTATTGTATTTTTTTAGAACAGGCGGTTCCATATTGGGCGACGCATTTAATGCTTTTATAAGTGATCCTAAAAAGATAACTGCAAGTGTAAGTAGTTTGTTTCAATATCCTATTTCATATGTCATTTACTGTTTTGCATAAATACATTTCAAACAAAAGTAGTCTGCTTTTAATATAATGTAGATGGTGTCATTTTGTATGCATACAAGTTATAGTAACTTATCTAATTAGAGAAACTATTAGAAAAATATGTAAAAGGATAATTTTTTTGTAATAATAATTTTTTTACTTTTATCCTAAGAAAGTACTAACAAATCCTTAAGTTGACAAACATTTAAAACTCTCAAAATATATTTATACATATTGTGTAAAAATTTTTTTTCTCATCGCAGCTTTAAAAAAAGGTGTCCTGATCTATGTAAATAGTGCAGAGTTGTTCTGAATGTAACAAGCATGAGAATTTTCCGCTTTTTTTCAAGTTTTTGTTTTTTGTTCGAAAATGGAAACTGGATCGTAAAATTATTTTGCTGGTTATATCGCTGTATTCCAACAAGTGCGAAAATACTTCTTGAATGCCGCTTATTGTCACGATCGATGTCTGCAATCTAATCAAATACGTACATTTATTAGTACTGTCTCAACTAGGGCTAGACCACTGCAAAAAAAAGCCATCAGCTTCGTCATATGCTACCGATGTAAGCCGATGTTTTTTAATAGGAAAAATAACAAAACTTTCAAACCTATTATTTTTAGAATTTAGTAATAATTCAAGACAGATTGTTCAACCAAACTTCAACACATCGTAATATTTGCTAGTTCCCGGTGAAATCGCAGAACATTTTGTCATGGTTCACACTCCTTGAAAAGTGCTTGAATAAAAAAAAAGTTCATTTACAAATCCTTAAAAATGATTGGGAAAAAAATCCATTCTATTTATTGCAAAATCGGATCACATAAAAAAATTTATGAACGCAATTTCCGAAGCTAGTGATAACTATACGTCATCTTTAACCCACTTTATGTGATACCATCGTATTTTCTAACTCATATTTCTAAACATAGTCTTTAATAAATGCTGCATAATCCGAGAAATTTCGGACAAGATAGTGTCCTAAAAAAGGGGTTTGGCTCATACAGAAGACACGTTTTTCACAGCATTAACACCACTGAAAAAAAATCCTCCATTTTCAGCTTATATTAATGAAAACTAAACTTAAATTTCATTAAAAAGCAAGTTTAAATTATAAATTTTAACAATAAAGGTAAAAAATATATTTAAATTTTGAAGATGAATTAGGATTAGATTTCACTAAGGTGTCTTCAAATATAAACCAAGGGCCAATGCATACCTCTGTTAGAAGAGTAATATTTTCACCTGATCAAAAATTTGCAGCACAATAATGCCTCTTGATTTACTTATTTTGTTGCCTAGTAATTTTCACGCATCCACCGATGATGCCGCATCGCCTTATAATGATTGACAATTTCCTGGCTCTGCGTGATCAGAAGTGTCTTGTAACTTCTGTAGCTCTAGTTCTAGCCAAGTAGGATCAACCAGATACTCCTAATGACTTTGGGTCGGCTTTGTATGACTTTGGGTCTGCAAGAATAGCTTGAATGTTAAAAGATTTTTTTTAAAAAACTTTTTTTCATTTTATTGTGATTCACTCTTCAGCCTATACTCTGTTTTCTAATTTTAGATGGTTTTTAGTTTTAAAAATGGAGTCGGTTTATACACTAATATCGACGGTATTTTATGTATTCAGCTTTTATGCTGTTAGTAATTTCTAGTTCTTGAATTTTTCTAAAAAGTCTTAGAACAGTACTTAAAAAGTGCTAAAATGTTTTTTCCTAACAAGCGCATGAACCATGTAATTGCTTTAAAGAGAGAAGAACATAATATCATTTTTTTAAAATTTTGTATGTGAACTACAGATATTATATTGCAATATTGCCTGTTTGTTTTGTGTTTTTGTAGAAAAACAGGATTCATAAACAATGTGCAAGATTTTTTTAAAATGTAAACCTTGTTTTCAAATCTAGTTATTTTATAGAATTATCATGACTTTAGTATACGATAACTGCTGATAATTTTTTTTATTTGTGTCTTTATCTATGTGAGTTGTATGAGAGGAGGTTTAAAATAGAATTTGTTGTAGCATCCTCTTCTTTCTATACTTTACTGAGTAGAAATATCGAAATTTTACTAACTATTGCCCTACAAACAACATTTTGCAAATAATATTATGGTGAAAGTTACTGTACCCTAAAGAAATGAATCCCTTAAAGTAATAATACCATACCTCTCCCCCCCCCCCCCGTATTTAATATTTAAAGTAAATCGGTCCCAATGCGCTTTTTCAGCTTTTTTCATATTTTTGTGTTCTCATGCCTGATGTAAATAAACTTTATTTTATTAAAATTAATAAATTTACATTAAAATCTAAGTCTGTATTTATTATTGAAAATATTAAAATGCTTATCATGTATTTTACTTATTTTTTTATTTAGATTGCCACCTTAACAACATTAGCCCTTGGTTATTATACTGTTAAACATGGAACAGGTGTTGCTGCCAGGTACATTGAAGCCCGTGTTGGAAAGCCCTCCCTGGTTCAGGAGACTTCTCGGCTTACTCTTGCAGAAGCCCTTAAACATCCCATAAAGACAAAGCAAAGATTGACAACTAAACCCAAAGATGTTTTACAAGGTGTCATTCTCAACGTAAGATATATTTACCAGTTTATAATTCCCTTCTTATTTTTAGATTTATAATTTCAGATTTCTATACCTACTTGTAAATTAAAAAGTTTTTCTTCTAGGAAATTTAATCTTTCCTTCATGATAAGTTATCCTCTGACATATTAACAAAACAGGTTCTCGAAAAACTTCATCTAGCTTATATCTTGCAATGTCCGTGAAGGGCATAATATTGACATTTTTGGTCTTAAAACAATATATTTCTCCAGTAACTTTTTTGGTGCCAAAATTTGTTATTCGGTTTACCCTTGTTCCAGAATACGAAATAACCTTTTGTAATTTATACCCTATATTCTTAACAAACCACTCATTGTGTTTTTTTTTTCCATCTAGCCAACCTTGGAAGAAAGGTTAAGCAAAATTACAGTAGCCACTAGAAATACCAAGAAAAACAAAGGCATGTACAGAAACTTGTTGCTGTATGGACCCCCTGGTACAGGAAAAACACTTTTTGTAAAGGTTAGTTGGGCAGAGAAGTAGTTTTGTATTAAACTCAATATGGAAATGCATTTTCTATGTTTTTGATGAAAAGCAACTCAAGTTTGATAAAAGTTAGCCTTTTAATCAAAGCTTAACAGTAGCTTTGACTTTACTCTTAAACTCTTTTACATGCATTCTATGATAGAGTGGTCTTTAGTAAGGAAAACAAGATCCAACAAAATAAGAGTCGTTTCTGATTGGCCGAAAAACCTTCCAGCTCTAAAATATTCCACCTTAAGGCATTTTGGTTTTCTCACTCCTACATTATATATGGCAAGAAAAATGGAAATTGAAAACAATTAAATCATAAAAATTAATTGAATTTTGAACATTTTAAAATAATATATATATTTTTCTTAGAAGAACATAATCTAACCTTTATTTTTTTTTTATTAAAAAAGTGTAAAAACAAAAACGTTTTGGTTTCCAGTTACTTTTTTCTTATTTTCCTTTACTTTGGCATATTTTGTTTAATTGTTTGGAATTGGATGTTTGGTTAGTTGTAAAACCTGTTCTGAATGTGAATTTCGCTTTAAAAAACCAATAATAACCAAGATTTTCCTATTTAGTATTTTCCCATGGCCCAACACTAAAGAGAATGGCTGATTTTGGCTACTGGTATTTTGAGGTGCTTTGTCAAATCTCTGTCTAACCGGAGGTTATGGAGAGCTCTAAATTATAGTGATATGGGCATTCCCTTTATTATTAAAACATTTTCCTGCATCATGTTTAATACTTTTATGTTTTTCAGAGGTTAGCCCAGCATTGTAGCATGAACTATGCAATAATGAGTGGTGGTGATGTAGTAGCTATGGGCAGGGAAGGTGTCACTGCTATCAACAAAGTGTTTGATTGGGCTACAAGTTCTAGAAGAGGGTATGTAAACAATTCACTGGCTTAGTCTGAATAAAGGTTCCCATAGTTATTGAAGTAGCCAATAAATCAATAAACACTTAAGGAATATAAAATGCCCTTATAATTGTATTATCACTTTATTTTTGCTTATGGAGTCTAGTTTAAATCATATTATTATTTTTGTTTAATTAAAAAAAATGCAATTAAAATCAGTGTTTACCCATTTGGAATTCTTAGAAAAAGTTTTTTGTTTCTGAGCAAAAAACCTGGAAAAGATTTTATGTTTTAAAATAACTTCTTATTGTTATATAGTTGTAATTATTAGATTATGAAAATTTTACTGAAAAACATAAATATTAATTTTGTAAAAATAATTTCATAAGGTCAAGTTTACCTCTCTCCCCTCGATCTATTATTGAATTAAAATCTGAAAATGTTTCTTTGATATGATTTTTGCAGATAAAAGAAATCTATATTATTATTTCAAATGCTTTGTGTTTTTAACTTCAAAAAATGCATGGTAAATTTTACTCTGATACAGCTTTATAAAAAAAATGTATTTTTTGATTGAAAATAGTAAATACCTTTGAACAATGCAAATCAATCTTTAAAAGCAATACCTGGAATTTTTATTTTTGGTATGGAAAAGTTGGAGAATCTTGAAATTGTTGTTGAGTAGACACCCTTTGTAAAATTTCAAATAAAGCTCTACAATCAGTAAATGCATGCATATGTTAAGAAATTTTTTTTTTGTGAAAAACGTAATATAGAAATTAATCCAATAACTCACTTAATAATATTCTTACAATTTATTATATTTTCAGTTTATTACTTTTTGTTGATGAGGCTGAAGCATTTTTAAGAAAAAGAAGTTCGGTAAGGAATGTTTTTTCTTCAGTTTTACAGTTTTAATACTTTTTTTAAAAAATAGATGACACTGATTAAAATATTTTAGGAGGCTATTGGAGAAAATGTACGAGCAGCTTTAAATGCATTTTTGTATAGAACAGGCGATCAGTCAGACAGGTAAGTGTTCTTCATACTTTTTTTACACATCAGTATTTTATTATGGCTTTGGTGAATAGTATGTCTGATTCCCAAGTGGCCATATGAGTCAAATATGATTTAAGTTAGCAAGCTATTCTTGGATTCACTCAATCCATTCTTTGTGGGGTTTTATAAATATGTACCCTGGTTATACAGTAGGTTTTGTTATCAAACTCTGTATCGATAATCGCTAGAGTTAGCACTTCAGGCCTAATTGCTAGGTTTAACTTTAACATATCTTATTATGTATGATCATTTAGTTAACAAAATATCATAAGTATAATATCAGTGATAGTTTTAATTGTTTTTAGGTACACAGAATTAAAGATGCCTTTACATTTTGGTCTTTGAAATTCTTTATTCTTTTGTTGTATGCTTATTTAAAAACTTAATAACTTCTTTGAAAGTTTCTTTTTCGTAGTAATGTGTAATACTCGGTAAATATTTTAACTAATAAACAACTATATCAAAATTCAAAAAATTACTAACTTAAGAGATTATGGTACTGTTGAATATAAGTATTCAACCTTTTTTTTAAAAGGTTTATGCTGTGTTTAGCCACCAATACCCCAGAACAGCTTGATTGGGCAATGAATGATCGTATGGATGAAGTTGTAGAGTTCCGGTTGCCAGGATTAGCTGAAAGGGAAAGAATGATTCGACTTTATTTTGATAAATTTGTTCTCATTCCAGCACTAGAAGGACAGAGGTGAGGGTTTCATTTAGATATAAATTTCTATCATACTAATATAAATATATTTTATAGTACTAATATAGTAAACTTGATATGTTTTATTTTTTTTGTAAAATATATTTTTATTTAGGAGCCTTTAATAAAATGGATTTTTATATATTTCTTAAAAATTTGCATATTATGTTGGAATGCTATATTTTATTTATCTTACATTATCAATCTATATTCTTTTTCATAAAACTTAAAGCTTTAGTGCGTTGTATAAAAAAAAATGCTAACTCTTACTTTCCTGTTATAAACTAAAAGTTCAAGATTTCCAAAAATATTGATACCGAAGCAACTGATTTATTAATTGAACAAAAATATGACTTAGCAAGATTGTCAAGCAGACTTTGTAGTTCTTGCAAAAAGAGTTTCTTCAGTGATAAATTTATCAAACGTTTAGTATTAAAACAAATGTTAAAATAACTATTAATTACAAAAAAATGACAGAGCTTCTTTGTTGCACGTAAAAAATGAGTATTTTTACTGCTCAAAACAACAAATTCCACTAAATTGACGTGCCTCTCAGCAAATGAGAACATACTTTTAAATATACATTTTTTGAAAAATATTTGTGTATAGAATGTATGTGTAAGATTTTTTTTGCGAGTGAAAAGAATAAACTTAAAGTTAATTTAGTATTTTATTATCAGTAACAATCTTTTTTCAAAAGGACTTGACAAAATATGTACTTAAAATTTTTTGTTGACAATAAGATAAATTTTTTTTTATCGAAATTTTTACAACTGAATATGTGGTATAATTAAATTATGTGAATACAAATAAAAAAATATATAAAACAAAATTACTTGCTTATAGTTTAGTAGATGTAATTGATTTAAGTAAAAACTTTTAATTTTAGGAAATTTAAAGTAGATCAGTTTGATTATGGAACTGTTTGCTCTCACATTGCCAAATTAACAGAAGGCTTGTCTGGTCGAGAAATTGTGAAACTTGCTTCTGCCTGGCAGGTAAATATATAAAGTGTTGGGGCAAAACAGCCTTTATCCACACAATTAAATTTATTTTTGAAGATACAGCTAAAGTATTAAATATATTTGGTTCTTTGTTATTAAGTAAATTATTGTCAAAAGGAAACCTATGTCCAAACAAGTTGATAGGCGGGTTTCCCTATACCCTCTTCCTCATGAGCCATGTATGCGAGTGAAAAAGTAGTGTCTACGAACGGAACACTCTCAGACTTCTTAGCCTGTTGTCCCTGTTACTAAATTAGTGGTTTAAAATTAAGGGTTCTTAGTCATCAAGCAGGTATTTCTGAAGTTTAAAATTACTTAATTTTTTGAACAATTGCTGCTTATTTAAATAAATGTGTTTCGGCTCAGTGTCCGTGTGTCAGTACATGTCCTTCTCATAAGCCCAAGATCATGGGTTTAAAGCCTGACTGAGTCGTCAGATTTTAAAAATGGGAAAATTGTCGTCATGCATGTGATGTGACAATGTGGCATGTAAAAGATCCCTTGGATACCTATTTGGCTTCGATTCTCTTGGCATACTTTAGCATCCACAGAGACCTCATATTCATTATAATCTGAGTGTCACAATTGGTAGCGAGAGCCACCTAGATGTTGTAACAAAAATAGGCTCTCAGTTCTGGGGAATGTGCTGAGTCTGCAAGAAGCAGCCCCGTATGAAAAAAAATAACAAATGCAAGGACAATTTTATTTTCATTGCATTCTGAATAATGAATTTTAACAATTGAATGTATGATATGATTAAATTATGTGACTGCTGTACTTGCTTATAGTTTTGAAGATACAGATGATTTACGTAAAACCTTTTAATTTTAGGAAATAAATCTCCCAAATCCTCCCAAAAATCTTAATACCTGTTCTCTGCAGTCTGTGAACAATATTTATCTGAACACTAATCAATTTTATTTTTGCAGTTCTCAGCCTATGCTTCTGACGATGGTGTTTTGACCAACGAAATGATCATGACTGAAGTAAAGAATGCTGTGAAACAGCACGAGCACAAAGCAAGCTGGCAGACTATTGAAGAAGCCAAGAAACAGATTCTGGAAGCTTCTAAACCTCGGGCGATTCCACTGGATTACCCTAAAGGATCTCCTAGTTAATCTTAAATACAAATTTAGTTATATTAAATTAGTAAATTCATGAACTCTGTATAAAAATAGTCATCTCATGTAATCATAAAAAAGGAGGAAGGAACTAGGTTATAAAACTCAACTGTTCTAGGAAAACACAAAAATTCCATAACTTCATATGTAATTCTGCAAAGGTCCTCAATTTAAGGGCCTAAAAAACAGTTTTGAGTTCATAGAGAGTTACTAAGTAATTCAGTTGGAATTTAAGTCTTATTTTGTGTAAGTTTGTTATAAAAATTATGGATTTAAGAAATGGATTTAAATACTTATTAATTTTCATCAGCAATCCTTTCACTAATATAAAATAACTTGAAAAGAAATTTGGTATAAAAGTTTCGATTGGAACTCTGTTTAATGATCAGTCTATAGTTGTGTGATTTTGAAATTATCGATACCACAAATGAAAATATAATCATCAGTTTTCATCATCCATGAAAGCTGGGTAATGTTATATTTTGTAGGACATACTACTTTATATATATTTTAGCTACAGGAAAAATGTATTACATTTACTTCGTTAGGACAACAGTTTCAATTAATAAATATTAATAAGAACAATATATTGTTTGATATTTTATTTATAAAATGGGATTATTAACATGCAATTTTTATTACTTGTATTTGTTACATTTTTTGAAAATAAAGCACTGTATAATTACAGAAAGCATTTTGTGTTTCTTTTATTGTGATGCTGATCTTAACATTATAATGTATATAGCAAAACAGACCCTGTTTCTGTGTTTAAACCCTCTTGCCCATAAAGATAAGAATATTTGCAATTTTTGTGAACTTTATTTATGATACAAATGTCAAATTAGTGTTTTTGTGAAATACAAAAGCAGATGATTAAAGTTTTGTTAATATATTTTTTAAGCTGACTAACTTATCTGGTTTTAAGTTTTTAAATTGGGAACTCTTTGTAAAACCAGAGCAGCTGAAAATTGTCGTATATTTTATTAGAGGGTTTGGGTTGAATTAGTACTATTGGTGATGGTCCTCGTATTTTACAACCATGGTCAAGTGACGAGGCGGACACCTGAGCTAGAACTCAACACAATCTTATATCGATATTGTATGCAACATCAGGAATTTGAACCCCATACAAGGTTTAACATTCTCGAGTCCCATATACACGAAGTTGCTTACCGGAAGATTTATTTTTGCTCAGCACAATCCGTTTATAGGATCCTGGTGTGTTGAGCAAAGAGTTCTATAGTAGGGTATGACTTATGACTTGAGTGGGGTGGCCCGTCAGGGCCAAGCACCGCGACTACTGGTCTATTGTACTAACCCCATCGTTTAACCTTGAAGCAGGCCGATTGCTGAAATGAACTTCAGAATATCCCTGATTGATGAGTTATCAACCTCCCAGGCATCGATACAATGGTACCCAAGATACTCAAATCTTTGTGCAGAGTAGTTGTCACATTCGCAGAGAACGTGAAACGAACTTTCCTCAACCTGTTGACAAGCCCTACAGAGAGGGTCATCTTTCACACCCATTATACTCAGATGTCTATTGAGAGCACAGTGACCTGTTAATAAACCAATAGCTGCACGAATCTCTTTCCTGCTAAGGCTAAGTAACTCCTTGGCTCTCCGCCATGGAGCACTCTGATTAAGCTCCCTAGCCTGCCTTTGATCGGCTGCCATTTGCCAATTTGTAAAATTATAGGCCTGGAACAGCCGTCTTATGGTCTTTCTAACAGAATTATGTGGAAGACCTAGCACGGGCTCAGGCCCTATGAAAGCGGTCTTAGATCCCGCTTTTGCCAAAATATCAGCCGTTTCGTTTCCTTCAATCCCTCTGTGCCCGGGTACCCAAAATAAGGACACTTTATTAAGGCGAGCCAAACTTAAGAGGGACAGGTGACATTCCCATACAATGCTAGAAGAGAAACATTGTTTGGACAGTGCAAGCAATGCTGCGTGACTGTCTGAAAAGATCCTAATCTTTTGGTCCCTAACATTCCTGTCAAGACAGTTGTGTGCACAGGCTAGAATAGCGACAATGATAGTAGGGTAGAGGAACGACTCGTACTGAGCTGCCATCGGCAGCCATGGCTCACTACGGAGCCCGAATAGAGTGGCAAAAGTGCTAGTTAATTTATAATTTTGATACTGAGAAAGGAAGTACACCCAGGACAAAGGCGGGAATCGAACCCGCACCTGTTACAGCGTGCGGACTGCTAGTGTTATGGCCTGTGATCCGAACCACTCAGCCATCAGGCCCCACATGCCACCCTATATTGTCTCAGTGTTGATCCATGGTGCTGTTGCCAGGTTCAGTCTCTACCCTACTATAGAACTCTGGTGTTGAGTTTTCACACTAGAGCAACAGGGGGCTATCATCAATGGATGTCATAATTTAGACCACAGTCAAGTGACGAGCCAACACCCGAGTAGGCATCCAACACAACTTTTTTAAGAGCAATATCGTACACAGCATCGAGACTTTGGAGCATATTTAACGTGCACTCCCTCTACACAGAGTATTATTCGTCTTTTTGGCTGCACAGAAGACTGTTTATGGGGTCGGCAGTTATTTTGGCAATGCCGATCTCGAACCTTTTGCATACAAGGCAAACGCCTTACCGACTGGGCTCCCCATCCCACCTGTAGCCTCAGGAATCAGGACTAACAGATTTAACATTCACCAGTCCCATATATGTGGTGTTATTTATTTGCAGATTTTTTTGTTGCTCGACGCGATCTATTTATTGGACCATGGAGAGGGTAGAATCTAGGAGTGTAACCTCAGTGGCAAGGTGCCTTAACCGACCTCACCACGGCATTTTATTAGAGGAATTTTTTTGAATTAATAAACTTTGATACTAGGAGCTAATCTCTACTATTGATTTAATAGTACGTGGTATCTCAAATATAGCTGCCAATTTCTAAACAAGAATAGCTAATAAAAATAACTTCTGTATAGTAAGATTTTTTACCCTAACTAAAAATTAAATGCCTTCCATGTAGAACTCTTACTAGTAATATTCTATAAATGTCTTATTAATACATCATCTTACAATCAATATATTTTTTAGCATGTTCTAAAAGTTGTGCTTGACAAAATCAAACCATGACTAACCTATATTAATATATTGTTGGCAGAAATTTTAATTGTATTGAAATAATAATTAATTCGCGATTGGATTTTCGATTATGGTATGGACACAATGACTTTATTATTAGAACTTTGTGTATTCTGGTAGTGATGAAATTTAAACGTAAAAGGTATAGAAGATTTTGAGACATCTTGATCACATTTTATTTGAATTAAATGATATCTTCATATTATGCTACAATGTAGTATATTTACAATTTACATGCCTGCAACATCAAATTTATTACACATTGTATGTACATGATTATGTTGCATGAATAATTTTACACACATACTAGGCAATACCAACTAGAAAAATGACTGGTGATGTAAAATATACAGATTCTGTCTCCTGGACATTCTATAAAATCTTGATAGTAAATAATTATAGATTTACTGTGTGAATTGCTAAAAATAAATCTGCATAAGTAATTTAAAGTACTCGATTTGTTATAAAACATTTATAAATAAATATATACAATAAACTCATTCAGAATGCTTGTTGTATATTATGTACACTTTAAAAAGTTACTTAACAAAAAGAAAATACATAAAATTCTATCGTAAATCTATAATTCATAATTATTCAGTCCTAAAGAAAGGTTAAACATATTTCATTAATTTAGTTTTCAATAGAAATTACAACATAAAATTCAGAATAAAATGTATTAAAGATTTAATTAAAAAAAAGCTCATAAAAGTAAATAAACTCATTTTCTCAATAATAGACTAATATTAAATCATCTCACTAATTAATGTAAAACAGCTCTAGCATACATGGTTACCTGACTATTGTATTGAATCAATTGTTAGTGATTAGTTAGGTACTTTTAACTGCAATGGCAACATAATTAATCTAGTTGTGTCAGACAATTGCACTACTAGGCAACGCGCTAAACAATATCAGCTAAAGTTTACGAATTAATGCATTAAATTATGAAGGGAAGAAAAACAATATGCATTAGAATTTTTAGGTTTTATATAAAATTTTAAATCAAAAATAACATATGTTCAGGGAAAAAAAAGATTATGTGGCTTAACAAAAAACAAACTTTACCGATTTAAATTTTTAAATGGATCATTGAATTTGCTAAGCTGTCACTCAATCTAACCCAAATAAATACTTTAAAAATACCACATTATTGTCTAAGTCATGTCGAACACTATTTAGAAACATCACAAATCTAGTCAAATGATTTTATACTCTCTCGCTACTAAGACAGGTTAAATAACAATACATATTTCACACTGCCATGTGACTTTAACTAGCCACTATTATTTATTTGCAACAACCATTCATGGCATAACACATTTCTTAAATTTATTGGATATGACATTGATAATTAGAACCCAATCTTGACCAAGATTGACATGAAAATAAGAAAAATAGTACTCTATGAAATAAAATAGTCTTCAGTTTTGTTTGCTATGAAAGAACTCCTAGTTTTCAGTGTTGTTTTGTGTCCAAGGTTCCGATTTGATGGCAGCACATGTTATAAATATTGAACCAAGATTACAAACCCTTTCAACTTGACTTAACGTAAGTATACTTTTTATCATCTGTTTAATAAGCCAGTTTTGCAAGCATATCAATGGTATTTTAAGCTGAAAACGATAAATTAAAAATGATTTGGCCATGAAACTGAAGCTTGGCGAAATAAAAACCCGATAACTAGGAGTTTCCTTTGCTATGAATTCTTAATATTGTATATACTAAGATGCTACTGATCCTTCCTGGTGACTTTTGAGGGTATTATAACAGCCTTGACATACACGGACAGGTTTCAGGATACGAAGCCTGCTTATCTCCGATTCAAAACGACTGCATCTGTAAAATAAATGAGCTTACAGATTTAGATTTGATAAGAAATTTAGTTATAGCAACCACTTTTATAACATTGATTATTAACCTTGATTATTTTGTAAACCTCAATGTTGGGCTCGGCTACAATAATGCAAGTGTACCATTTAGTTAGTCACTAAAGTTATCAATATACTAAAAAAAATATTTTACTCTCAAAAGAAATTCTTGATGACTTCAAATGTTTTGTATTATATTTAAAAAATCTTAATGCCTAAGCTAAAGTGTTGCATTTTTGATTGACAAAATTTAAGCAGAAATATTGTAGCTTAAAGAAGTTATATATTGTAGCAGATATTTGTAGCTTGCTTGCCACAGATATCAAATTTGAAAAAATGCAAATTATCACCTAATTTGCGAAACAAAAATCAATTGTTTGAATGCTGAGTTCTAAGAGACACGAAATAAGAACAGAAAAAAGAGAATTTAGCTAGAACAAAAAAACTCATAAATGTCTAAATTCATAAATATTTTGCTAAAATATCCCACACCTTTATTCACAAGAACAATAAGGATGCCACAAAAAACATTTTTAAAGTAATATCTTTAATCCCCAATAAGATGGAAGCAGATTGAAACTCACCTTGAGCAGAAGAGCTGCCCGCAGTTTCTGCAGTGGTGCCTCCGTTCTGAGAATGAGAAACGAACGGCGCAAGACATACAGGCATCCCCTCCCTCATCTCTAACCCAATGATCAGCCAGCCCTCTCCCTGGCTTGTCGGTCACACTCCAACTGAAGACTCGGCCCCGTGCATCGCCCACATACACTGTTTTGTGGTCCCTGTAATGGATGAAATGTAATGTAACTGGATGGACTGCTCAGTGTTTGAAAATTGAGACCATTGCTAGATATGCGAAGGGAATATGTTTGGATTATTTTTTCTATTATAAAAGCAAAAGAAAGTTGATTGTTTTTATAAATTTTTTTGTTTAATTAAAAAAGAATCCCACATTTTTAGAAATAACTTCAATGAATAAAATTATGGATTATTTCAAAATATTTATACTTATTTATAGAAATAAAGTTGCTTAAATAGCACAAAAGACAACATTTCAAAAAGAAAAGTAAAGGAAACATTGTAACATTTATAAATGTGTGTTTATTTTCCTTAACTTTAAATTAAGAATTGTTGAGTTAAAAGGTTGTCTAAGTTCAGTACATATTGCAAGATATAGTTTAAAATTGATATTGTGCACTAGAAGCTTGTTCACTAAAGAACCAGTCACAAAGAAAGCAGAGTTATCCTTAACTGTAAAGAAAATCATGTAAAAAAACATCATAATGGAAGGTTGGTTGATTTGAATTTCCGTCGCACTAGAGCTACACAAAGGCTATTGGTGACAGACGGCGTAATTTAGAAAAACAATCAAATGACAAGTCGACACCTGAGTAGGTACCCAACACAACTTTTAGGAGATTTCACAGCGTCAGGACTTGAGAATATTTAACATATACTCCCTCTTCATGGGGCATTATTCGTCAGATTTTTTAGCTGCACAGACCATTTATAGGCCAACAGTTATTTTGGCTATACCCGGGCTCGAACCTGGGACCTTTCGCATTCGAGGCAAGTGGCTTAAAGACTGGGCTCCCCAGCCCATCCTAAATCGAAGGCTAAGTGTTAATAGGGGGAACCTGAAATAATTATGCACGAACCTCGAAACTGCCAAAGCTGTAACTGCAGCAGGTTCAGTATTGTCAGTTCTATCAAATGCTGTATGCATGGTGAGTTTGCTCCGAAAGACCAGTTGGCAATGCCACTTGAAACCTGTAAAAAAATATTTAAAATTAATATGATGGCCTTTTTTTAACACTTAAATGCAACAAAAATTAAATAAAAAGTGCTTGGAAAGTTATAAAAAGCAATTCTTTTAAATATTTTTGAATAAGTGAATAATTTGAAAAGAGCTCATTAATATTTCTAAAGCTAGTTAATTAATACATTCTGAACAAGGGGTAAAAATTTCAGGAGTTCAAAGAAAAAAAAATTACAGGGTCCACTTGAAAGATATTCCGCATTGTAATGTGAATGAAAGTGAGACAGGGCTTTTGATCTCTTTGTCAAGAATGCAGTGCTAGTTGGCTATAATAATTTTTAAGTTGTTAAAACTTTTGCAATTGGCTTAAGTGATCTGATTAACTGATATCCTGAATTTGTTTACAATATAAATATATTCCTATAAAATTAATAATAGCTAAATTAGTGGCCACTAGGCATGCATGTTCCTTAGTAATTATAGTAGTAAGTAACTTAGTAACACAAGAAGATTCATGAAGAAAACAACGTTGATTATTGACACAAATAGTTTATTAGTCTTTTTTTGCGCCATTAATCTACATAGTTTTTCTTCATGAACCTTTTCATATATCATGTGTAAATTTGAAGATATTTTCTGAATAGAGCCTACCATCTTTCAATATCTTCTTTTTCTTCTTGACGCGCATGACAACTCCCTCTGGGACCTTCCTCTCCCCTTCCAAAACTTCATTTTCCGATATCATCACGAAGGAATCGGTAAGTGAAGTATCAGACTTGCTCAACCTCATTTTCCCTGAAGCATTGCCATCTGTAACTTCCTCAGTTTGGACACAAACTCCTGGCCCCACGGTGCTGCCTCTCTGGAGGTCTGGGGGGTATTCAACACGCTCAGAGTGCACCAGCTTGGGTTTGTTGCCTTCTTTGGCTGTGTTAAGGTCTAGATTTTCCGTTTGGAAACCCGAGACCGTTTTGGAATGTTGGATCTGAGGCAACGGAATGAGAGAGTCTTTTAGAATATTTTGGAGGTTGTTGTTGCTAGGAGACGAGGGTGGTTGTAGTTCTTCTTTGGCTTCCTCTCCTAAATCTTCGAATTCATCATCTGAAAGAAAACATCCTTTATGGTAGGTTTATTTTGGGTATTTAAATTATTAAATATAATCAGAATAAATTAGTTAATTAGTTATATTATCAGTATTTCTTTTTTTAGGTAATGCACTAGATTAAAATGATATATTAGGTTCAATAATACAGAAAAAGTAAAAATATATGTATAAAGAAAAAAATAAGTTTGAATGATTTAAGTAAACATAGACAATCATTGTTTATATGTAAGATGTTTTGCTTAGGTTTTCAAAGCAAAGCCTACATAAGTTACAGTTCAGGAAAGGTAAACTAATAAGCAAAATTTTGTTTAGTGCTGACATGAAAATAGTAAAAAAAGTTCAAAATCATAATAGAATAGAGTGCAAGGTTACATATTTACTCAAAAAAACACAATGCATAGGATTTTGCTATGGTCTCAAGAGGAGATACAAATTGTAATCAGAACCTTAAGGTGCTGAAACCGGTTTGGACTGCATTGCAAAATCATTTAAAAACAAACTAAAAATATGCCACCCACCTTCCTTATCTTCTTCAGAAAGTGAGCTGCCAGATACACTTTTAGTAAATAGAGACTTGTGATCGGTGGCACACAATGTGCTTCTGTGCATAAGGTCCCCAATGTCCTTAGATCCCGCAAGGCTCATCCTACGCACAATTTCCTCCGCTTTTGACTCTTTCACCGGTGATGGCTCTTTCGCGGAGGTTTGGAGAGTGGGTTTTATTCCAGGTGTTGTTTCTTTATTGTTTTCTTCGGAGTTTGGATAAGTGTCTTCTGGTATTTGGACATAGTCTGCAGACCACATCTGGAAGATTTGAAGTTGGGTTGTGATAATGTTGCAAGTTAAAAAAGTGGTGGCTACTTTAGTATAGTAAAAAGTAAATTGCAAAACAAAAAGATATCGATATAAATTTGTAATCTGTATTTTCTTGTGACGTAAAATCATTCATGCTGTCTTTGTTGGTATGACACGTTAGGCTTTGCCCACTACATTGATTAGCCAATCAAGTCTATTTTCATAAAAGTGTTGCTATTGAACAAGTTGTGAAACATGCCAATTTATGAATGTCTAAATTTGTAGAAATTTCAAAGCATTGTGGTGCGATTTGTTATTAAATAAATATTTATCTTAAAAAGAAGTTTTAATTATCAATAAATGAAATTTCTACAAATTGCAGTTTTTAAAAATATCGTTATGTATGGCTTGGTTGAATTATATATAGTTGTATATTTTAGGGTTCTTGACCAAAAAAATACTTTGTTGCAGGCAGGGTAGTATTGGGCTTGCACACAAGAGGTGATTGGGATTAAAACTGGGCCGACCTGTATCTCTTTAACCCTCTGAGGGCTAGCAAATTAGCTAAAGTGTAAACTTGTTTTCACTGCATGAGATTTAAATTAAAAAATTTTAACTGAAAATGTAATTTTTTTAATTAAAAAAAAATTATATTTCTGTAGTAGATGGTTATAAATGGCTTTTAAATGCTTTAAACATTTTGTGTTGATGGAAAACCTGACAGCCAGGCGACGGGTTTATAGGTCTGTATCCTTTAGAGGTTTAAAATCCACTCACCCTCACCACTCCGTCACTGGACCCAGTCATGACCACATTCTGGTTGTCCCACTCGTTGAGATAGGAGAAGGCCACACACAAGATCTGTTGCGTCCTGTCCGCTCTACCCGTCGCAGTGTTCACAGAAGCAATCTCGTCCCCGTTGATGGTCCACAGGTACAGGTGGGTACCTGCGCACGTTGCTAAGTCACCCTGGAGAAATGCAAGGGAAATAGTAACTTAATCTCACCAGGATATATGCAGTGTAAACCCTCTAGATTCGATCATCAATGACCAGGACATACATTGAGTATGTCGCCTACTCTACAGTAAACAGCTACAGTAACAGCTTTGCTAGCCTGGTCTATAGGCTCATACTCCTGGAGGTAGGACCTGCGCACGTTGCTAAGTCACCCTGGAGAAATGTAAGTGAGGTATTAACTTACTATCTTCACTACCAGGATGTACGCAGAATATAAATCCTTAATTCAATCATCAATGACTAGGACATACACTGAGTATGTCGTCTACTCTACAGTTAACAGCTATAGCAACAGCTTTGCTATATTGGTCTATAGGCTCCTACTCGAGAAACTAAGCCTAGGATCAAAACTTGCAGCAAAATGTAAGTTTTATTATTAGTTTTTTATTAGTTCTATATTCGAATATCAAGTACAAAGTTAGAGAATATCCTGATTTCTAATCTCTTAAAAAAAAAACAATTTTGATTTTCTAGACCAATAAGGGAATTCCAAATTAATATAATTTTGAAATTCATTCAGAGAAAACAACCATACATTTTTGCTCATTCTTAGGCTGTTCAGAAGGTTTAGCACAGCCAAACAGAAACTAGTATTGAATGTACTAACCGTCACTTCATTGATAGCGACAGCCGCCACTGGGGCTGGGTGGCCTAGCAACTGCCTAACAAAGACCAGGCGGCTGAGGTCCCAGAGAATGCAGGTTCCGTCTCGGGACCCACTGACGATGAGGTTATAAGCGCGGGACGCACCAACGCATGTGATGGGCCCGGTGTGGCCGTACAGGTGTTTCTTGATGGTTAGACGTTTCTTGTCGTACTGCCATACGGTCACCATCTATGGAAGAAAAGTTTATGTTTTTTGTATTTGTATTACATCGTAACTATGGATGTGTGAATAAAAAAACCTGCCTACAAAGTCACTACAGAAATATTCATACATAAACATATTTTTTTCTAAAAAAGAATAATCTTTTACTAGTTAATTATTTCCTCTCAGACAAAAGAAAAGGTTATGTTGACTTTACAATAAAATTAAATCATATTTAAGAGAATTGGAATATTTAGAAGTTACAACTGAAGTAAATGCTTGTATATTGTATCTTATGGTGGGGTTTACCAGTAAATTAATTTTCAGTGAAGTCACTTACAGTGAAAGAAAGATTAATTTTCAATTGATTACATACAGCATTTTTTCAAATGCAGTCTCATGGTTTTGTGAACACGAAAAATCAGAATGTATGTGCACTTATTGAAGCAGAAGATAGTTAAAGACAGACATGTCCGATATAACTGCCATCAGTCTATAATGTATAGTTTAATGCATTTCCGAATGATGAAAACACAATTGTTAGGAGCAGAAAAATCACGAAGTCTGGCACAAGAGTTCAAATTGTCTCTGCACTTGTCATCAGAGTTACATAGTACACAGTTACAAAATGTTCTAAAATAATTATGTGCTGGTGCTTTTGAGGTAATCATGTACAGTTTCATTTTCTAAAAGCATACAAAACTCAACTCGATTTTCAGAAAATATTCACACAAGTCTTCATATTTTAGTCTTATTACATAAATGTTCAGTACAGCATAAGTGAATGTTTTTTGCTATTATACAGTACAGAAAACATTAGATAAAATTACCTATATTTAAGGAGTATAGTTAGTTAAAATTAAAAAAAAAACACCTAAGCAAAATCTATTTTGATAAAAAGTAAATTGGGTTAACACCAAATCCATTAAAATGCAGTCTTGCATGTTCAACTATAATCCTTCTGAAAGCAAGCTTCGAAATCACTTTCTTCCCACAACCCTTTGTGTGGTTTGGTTTTCTAAGGAATGACATGAACGTCTCTGTTTTAGTTCCCCCCACCCTACTTGGATTCGGGCTGGGTTCAATGCAATTGCGATTAAACTATAGATATCATAGTTAAAGTATTAGATTGGCAGATCACGTGACCTCCAATGCTAACGACAGGACGTGCATGGAGACCAGAATAAGAGGGCAATGGGGCCAGTGTTGCCATCAGTTTTAGGAAAAAAACACTACGAAAAAATACTGTTTAATTCTAAAATTACAAAAACATACCTTAAAAATACTAGCAAAGTGTATCATGTTTTTTTTTTAAAGTCACTAAAAAGATTCCAAAATGCAGCTAAAATTTTTATGGTCTTGTTTTGTAATTTTAGAATTAAATGGTATTTTTTCTCTTAAAATGGTGGCAACCCTGGCCCCATTGCCCTCTTATTCTGGTCTCCATGCGCGTCCCGTCGTTAGCATTGGAGGTCACGTGATCTGCCAATCTAATACTTTATGATATCTGTGGATTAAACACACAGCATTGCCTTAAAAAAGTTCTTTGAGAATAGTGACACTCACACTGATTCCTGGAAAACCACACAAGGAGGTAGGGGAAGAAAGTTATTTCCAGGCTTGCATTGTAATGAATATAATAATTCGCAACTACTGTAATACATACTGAATTAGTGCCAGCAGTTATGATAATCTTGTCATTAGGAGATGCACAACATAAGATTTCCCCGTCTGGAGTGTCCTCCCATACAAAAGAAGCCTTTTCCATTTCGTATTGTCCGACTCTAATACTGTGATCAGCGAAACCCCAAGCAACATATCGAGAATAATTGGGAGGGACTAGAATTTTGTGCTGTTCAACAGCCATTAGTGTTTTCTCATGAAATACTATGTGGCCAACTGGTCCTTTGAGATCTGTAAGTAAAAAAAGATTATAAAGGTTTGGTTAAAATATGATTGATATATTTAAGGTGCGACAAAATTAGTTAGGTCAATAATGCTACAGTTTGAAACTAGCTAATATTGCAACAAAAGATTTTTCCGCTTTGCTTTAATTAATTTTATTTTTAAGATGGATCAAGGGGGAAAAAAGCCCATGCGTTGTAAAGATAATTTAAATCAGCTCATGTTTAATGATTCTGTTGAGATATAATTTACATGATATACTTTCAATAACACCATTGAGAATTATTATTAAGATTAGATATTTTTAAACATTTAACAAAAACTACGATTTGCAAGGATATTTAACAGATTTTTAATAAAAACCTCTTCTGTAAGAACTATGATTTCAATATAAATACAAAATAATGGAAAGTCTTACCTTTTACAGAATGCTTTGATGGCTCTAAGTTATCTAAGTTGTGAAAAAATAATTTGTCTAGGCTGTAACTTAAACCAGGCATTATTGGGCCAGGATCAATGACACTTGTGCGATTTGTTAATTTCTTGCAAGGATGAGGTTTTTTGAACAGCTAAAGTATAAAATAAAAGAAAATGGAGAAAACGGCACTTTATCCTGTAATTGTTATTATACAATGAGTACATAATATTTTATTAAATTTGATGTTTTACCAGTTAAGATACTTTAAAGACATTGGGCAAAATGGTTTTTATGAACACTCTTGCATAAAAAGTAATTAACACAAAATAAAGTATCTAGGAAAATTCTGTTAACTTTTTAGGACATACGACTTTTTTGTCTACTAAAGAACCAAGATAATCCAGGAAATTGAGTGGCCAGAAATTTAGGTAAAAGCATTTTTTTGAAGTCGTCAAAATGTTCTATATGAAAATAAATATTTCAAACTTTATTTTGATTAGTATAGGAAATAGATAGAAGGATAACTGGAAAAAAATAGTGTATTTAGTTATAGCCTGCCTCAAGCAGGGTTCATACTCTATTTGAGAAAAGGAAATTCAGGAGTTTTAAGGAGTTTTATCAGGAGGAGTCTTCAAAAAATTCAGGAGTCTAAATTTATCTAACGCGGAAAATGCTTAAGGCAGATTTTAACAAAAAAAATTTATGTGGTTAAAAATACTGCAAATCAATGTAGATTTCCGGTATAATCACTAGCTATATATCCAACAAGGAAACTCTTAAGAATTTCAGCTATTAAAAAAAAAGATAGTTGTGTTATTTTAGGGTATTAAATTTTTTAATTAGGATTCAAAACACGCTAGCAGCTAATTCTTACTATTACTCTATAAATAACAAAACTATCTTTCGTAGCTATCTTTCCCTTTCATATATGCGCAGTCAAGGACGATTAACCCATATTAGAAACATCGAAAACTCAATCACATGGGCCACAGCGGGCGGTAGAGATTTACTGTACGGTCCCCCTTGGTGAACTTTCCAAAATTCCGCCAAAAGTCCATATCTTGGCGACTTTTTTTTTAAAACCACGATTCAAAGAAAAGATCGTATGGGAATATTTCTCATGAAAACTCAACCAACGGTCCGGTAGGGTTGCCGGAAAACGTCATCTGTGCGAAGTCATAGAATTCGAATCTTCAGTCGAAGTCAGACAGGACAGGTTGCCAGAAAAAATTATTTATCGCCAAATCCGAAAAAATCGCGCCAAGGGGGACCGTACAGTATATCTGATCTGCTTTAAATTTTGATTCTGCAACACACAGAAGTCAATCTTTATAACGCGCATCCTTCAGTCAATTTTCTCTAAAAATGCACTTTCCACCCGGCATAATTATGAGGAAATGTGAAATAGCAAAGAAAAACTCGAAGCAAACAACGCTCTATTGAAAAAAAGTACGCAAATCAAAAATGCTGCATGTTTGTAACAGTAGTAAACAACAAACATGCCAGTAGTTTTAAACTCTTTCACTTCACTTCAAATTAATGTGGAAGGACAAATTTTTTTAAATCCAACTACCGGCACGACCAAATCAACGCGCATCAATGTCGCGCAGACAGCCTTCTTTCAGATTCTACGCCTACTATTGGTCACTGGTATAGCTCTGAGTGGCCTGGACTAAAAAACATGCGCACTAAACCTGTTTTCCAGCGAATGCTTCCCGTGATGTTACTGTAAACAGTTGTAAGGAGCGCTTAGGAAAATTCATTCGCTGCGCAGTAAACTCTTACGGAAAATCAGATATACAAATTTCAGGAGTAAAAGATAGATATACGCAAAAATTCAGGAAAATTAACTTAATTTCAGGAGTTTTAAGGGCCCTTAGACAAAAAAAGTAAAATTCAGGAGTTTTAAGGATTTTTCAGGAGCCGTACGAACCCTGCTCAAGAGATAAAATTTAGAACAAAGATTTATGTATCCACTCAGTTAAAATTTATAAAAATTCAAACTCATTAACTTGAGCACTCAATTATTTTTATACAAATATTCAGTTCAAGATGAATTGAATTTCAAAGTAAAAAGTCTTTTACCTGCTTAGGAATTTGCCCAAAGTTATTTATGAAACCGATGGTAGCGTTTTTCTTGAGTGGATCGTCAATGCTGTAAATGTCAACATTTCCCTCGTAGAATAAGTGGTGAAATACATTGACAGCTTCTACGGCTGCTTGGCCTTGCTGTTTGCAGCCGAAGATCAGATCAATCCATTCGTGGAGGTGGGCACTCACATAATCACATTCTAGAGCCTGTAGAATCAAATCAGTTATTGCATTATAAACAAAATTTCACAATTGAATAAAAATAACTGATTTTCATTATCCGGATTCAATGTATTAAGACTGGGTGCTGCCCTTAGAGGAGCAAACAACCGTTGCTATTAAGATAAGAAAGATGAGTACTAATGTGTCGATTGAAGCACAGGGTTGTATGATGTATGGGAGAATATAGATATGTTGAAATACTGGCGTACTAGAGCTACACATGGGTTATTGGCGACAGGCGTCGGAATATAAAACCACAGTCAAGTGACACTGTGTTGGGACATTGGAGCATAATTAACGTCGGCAGTTATTTGGCAATGCCCAGACCCGAATCTGGGAACTTTGCATGCAAGGCAAGCACCTTACCGACTGGGCTTCCCAGCCCTAGAGAAGGACAGAGGAGTTTTTCCACTGGTCAATTAAGGATTTTGTGGGTGACATGTTAAACCACTGATGAGTGAAAATGCTTTCGGTAACGTCTTACAGGAAGAGTGGAAATTTTTGGCGAGGGTTCACATGTCATGTCCTACCATGTACGCCTAGAATAACCAGTTAAATAAAGACCATTAATCAAATCTAAGGGGGTTAATATATTTAGTTTACTTACCTGTCGATGAACACGAATAAATTCTCGTGGATCATTCTTTGCCCAAGGTGGAAGAACAATATCATTTAAAGGCACACCATTTTGTTTAGAACCTGAAATATAAAATTTATATAAATTAGTAATCTAAATGTCTTAAAACAAAATGCCAATCGTGTTGGAATTAATAGGCAATGAAATAGGTAATTAAAAAATTGTGATTACCCCCCCCCTAATTTTTAACTGTAAAAAGGAATTTTAACAAGTATTATGAGGGATGACTGTAAACCATTTTTATCTATCAGATCATTTACATGTTAAATGACCATCTACCAGATCATTACAAGATTAGAATGTTAAAGAAATTTTTAAATGAAGTTTTAAAACATATGGAGCTAAATTTTTTATCGGTTCATTTTTATAAATCAACAATCCTTAGCTAAAAAGGATTGACACTCAACACTTTCAATAGCTATTTAATGAGTTGCAAATCAGCAACCAATTCTCTTTATTGCCACATGATCATAATACTAGGCTATTTTCCATAATTAAGTATAAAATAAGAGCCTCATTAGAAAACCTTCAAACAGTTCTATAATTCCATAATGTAATATAAAATTCAATAAGTTTAACAAGGTATATTGAAACCTTAAATTTAATTTTTTTACTTCAACATAGAACATTTTGATGTGGTGGATAAAGCTGGTATGAGCAGCACATATATTAGAAAAGTTTATTTCAACTTAGATTTCACACTTTTCAGAACATTGGAAAAAATAGCAAGTTGTAGGTATGCAAATATATATTTTTAATAGAATACTTCTTATGATAACATATATGTCTTACCTAAATCAAAATGATTGGAATTGAGGAGGAACTCTGGTAAATAAAAGAACTCTGGGATTAGCTCTTTAACGTCGGCCATGTTATGTTTTGCAGCTGAAAACCAAGCGTCTTTGATGCTATGAAACATACGATCAGCAAGATCAAAATGACCACCCTAAAAGAATTAAATAGAATGTTTTAATTTTTTAAAACCATGTTCATGTTTGTTGACACAAAATTTCTTGTGCTTGTACAGAATTATGCATACATTATTATTTGTATTTTTATCCAATAAAACTTTTACCAACTAATAATATAAAATAAATAATGAAAAAAAATTTAATCACCATGAGAGATAATTATGCAAATCAAATTATTAAAAAACGCATCAGTGCAGTTATCATACAAAAATATTGATCTTACTTGTAAATGTAAAAAATGTTGTGTAAAGGGTTCCATTCGTACAAGATAAGAAGCAACAATCATTGCTGATGAATAAAAAGTTCCGTAGTGATATGGCGGCGTTTCACCTAAAAAGTAATGAGAGATAAGTTTCTTACCTGGAACCTTCAGTTACATTTAGAGTTATTCAGTTATTTTAAAAAGCATTTTAGTAGCAGTCTTAATTAAGGATTAAGAGAACATCACTGATTAATAAATAAGATAGTTTTGTAACATAATTTTAACAAGAAAAAAATAGGGTGAATAAAGGGACAATTTTGGAAAATATTTATTCCTCAAGTGTGGAAAATAGAAATTATATTTTCTTATTTAATGCTTTAGATCAGGGGTTCTCAACTGAAGAGCTGAGTGGAAGAACGTGCTAAGTGACATTTTTGAAAAAATTGAGATTTTTGTGTTAATGATTATGTTATTATCTCCTTTAAACATAACAGCTTTCAATTTTTTAGAAAACATTCGATTTCGTAGATTTTTCGTGAACGAAGTTGGTAGGTGCACGCATTTTTGTCACTTTTTCAATGGAAGAACGTGCTAAGGACCCTTAGCATTTTCTCCCTCCGAAATCGTCCCAAATCGGACGATCGTTCAGTGGAAGAACGTGCTAAGTGACAAAGTTGAAGAAAATTGTCAGACTTTCGCTTTATTTATGTCGCATTAATCGCAAAGCACTTGTTTTTTTTTGTAGTTTTAATCAAAAAGAATGAAAAAATATCATTAATTTTTCCAAATTAACTTTAATTCATTGGTTATATTTAATAATATAACCAATGAATTATAATTCATATAGCGTATAACCAGGCTTTTAGTGCATTTAGGAAAATAAGAGAAAATGCACTTTTATTTTAGAATTCAATCGGAGCTAAAGGTTTTAACATTTTATAAAATATCGTTTGCTTTTAAAGTCTTTGTGTTTTTTATTCTAATAAACATAGTCTATTTAGCAGTGAACAGATGGTATCATTAAAAGAAAGTTGCACCTGCCCTTTGGAGATAGCATGTTCGCGTTAAAACAACATTACACCGAACATACATCAAACCATCTGGTTTGTTTTAAAAAAATAAATTAGAGGTGCAAAAAATCTTTTAAAACAATTTTTCTGTTTGATCTCTAAAGCTGACGATGGCATTTTGTGCAATGTCCTAAACTCCCAAAATTGTTAAAATGGAATTAAGAAATAAGCGGAAAGCTGAATTTTGGCTTGAAATTGCGAATAGCAGCTTATACGGTGAGTACAAATTTAATCAATATATTGCTTTGTTATGTAAAACTAATATATTTGTTATAATAACTCATATAACGTTTTATACTCTATCTCTTTATATTTATAAATTCTTAATATTTATTAAAATATAGATGACTTTAAAAAAAGTGCTTTGCATCACGATTGTAAAAATAAATTGTTTAAACGATCATGATAAGCTTTTGTATATAGAAATGCTGTAAATTAAAGAAGCTTTCTTAAAATTGATTAAATCCTTAATTAAAAGGGGAAAGAAAAACATAAATAACCTTAGGATTTATATTTTGCCAGACATCTTATTTTTACTTTTTTTAATATGAATGTTTGTTTTTACATTCAATTATTCCTATCCAAAAACTATTTAAAAATTTATTTTGCAAAAACTTACATCTTACATTATTATCTTTTTTATAAATCTTTTAAATTTAATATTTATTTTATTCACTTGCATTTGTGTTTTCTTTTACTATCTTTTTGTATACTTTTTACTAAGTTGAGATTTGTCTTATTATTCTTTAAAGTAATTAGTTTATAATTTCAGTAATAATGGTATTTTAAAAAATATTTTCAATTAAAAACTTTCTCATCTAACATTAAGCAAGAAGTTCTAAAATAACTAATATAACCTACTTTCTTTTAACTTAAATACTCAAAGAAATCCTTATAGTAGGGACAGACGGACGAACAAAAAGTATATAATATATGTGTCTGATATCATACATTAAAAAAATTAGGGTTGCGTAACACTATACGACTTTCAATTACCAATTAATATATCAATATGTTCGTTTAAAAGTTATTATATACCTTATAAAGTATTTTCAATTACTTTCAAACCTAAAAAGTTCTATGGCAGCTACTCTTGCACATGCACAATATTGTTGAAATCTTTATTTTGTCGTCCGACTAGTACTGTGAGCAAGTGTATCAAATTTTAAGTCTGTATCTATTTTCGTTTTTCAGCACTACTTTTAAAACCCAAAAAGTTTATAGCAGCTGCTAATTGCGCATGCGTAATTTCTCGAAAATATTATTATGACTTCCAACAGGTACTAGGAACCTGTGTACTAAATTTGAAGTCTGTAGCCCTTTTAGTTCGAACTGTAAAGTAGTTTCAGACAAACAGACGAATCAATGAAAAACCCAGTTTTTTGTAATCAGCACCCTCCAAAACGTGTAGAGAGCACAAAATCTTCATTTTGGATTTTTGACCTCCATCGCAATAGTTTCATTTCCTTATATTTCATATATATTAGATAATTGAAAGTAATAACTTTAAAAATTGGACGGGTAGACGGACGGACAGAAAAACAGACGTACAGGCAGGTGGCCGAACACTATACATTGTAGTCTTCTATTTTTTTTTAATTTCGAACCAAAACAGAATTTTTAAAATCAGACAGTTTAGATCGGAATTGAAAGGGATATGGACGGACGGACAAAATGATGGACGTACAGGCAAACAAATAAAAAGTATAAAAAAAATCTAAAGTCCTATCATCTTTGGATGAAAAAAGAATTTTGAAAATCGGAATGTTAGTACAGAAATTATGAAACTCGTATGGATCAAATATACCTAAAAAATGTCACTTAGCACGTTCTTCCCCTAAATGACTGAAAAAATCTGAAGCACTTCGGAGGAAGAACGTGCCAAGTGCAGGAGACGTCAAGCGCGTTTTGTAAATGACGTGTTATTACGTAAAGTACGGCTAAGCCAAAAGCCACCAAGCATTTTGAAGAACCAAACTAAATTATCATGAAGAAAAAACTATGATTTTGTGAAGTAGAGAAAAGTTGCAAACTAAAAACTTTGAAGCTCATTATCTCGTTTTCACCTTTTTGTCACTTGGCACGTTCTTCCACTAAGCTCTTCAACTGGTAATACGCGGAAAAATTTCAGGTGGTACGCATGAGTGATGTGAGCAACATGATGCTATTAATAGCTTTTGTACATATGAGCAGTCAGCACGCAAACGTATCACTCATTAATTTAAACATTAACATTATTTTAAAGAGAAATCTTTAACTTCTGGATCGGATGTAAAACATAGTACCCTTTGAACTTCCAGCAAGCTCTGCTATTTTGATACCATTTGAGTTACATAAAAAAAACATAGAAGCTGAATAAGTGTTGAAGAGGAGTGAAGATAAGTTACATTACTTCTAATGTTAATATTTTAATTAAAGGCAAACAAGAAGTTTGGCACTAAAGACTATAAAAGTATATTTTGTATGATGAATAATTTTTTGCTGAGTTTGTACTATTTTTATTTGTATGTATTTAGACGTATGGGTAATAATTAAAACAGTAAATTAATACCGTTTTAATCTTTTTATTTCTAGTTTATTATAAGCATGGGTTAAAAATAAACAAATATCTAACCATTAAATATGAAGTTTTTTCAGGAATTCAATTCAAAAAGCTTTTGAACACTTTTAGAAGAGAAAATATTATACGTTTATTAAAATATTTAGGTTTGGTGGCACAACAAAATTTCTCAAAAAGTCAAGTGGTACGCAGGTGTAAAAAGGTTGGGAACCCCTGCTTTAGATACAAATTAAGGTTAGTTTTAGGATAGATAAAAAAATATGGGATTTTTAGATGTTTCTATGTTTTAATTCAAAGATTTTTTAAGACTAATGGGATAACTGTAAAAAAGTATAAAAATTTAGATACACAAAAAAGTATATAAAATTAGATAAAAGTTAATTAAATTTACCATGGGGATCATCCCACTCCTTGAAACGCTTTTTAAACTGATCAAGTCTTTCAGGAGTTTGAGCGCCCATTGGTCTCGTAAAATCACGAAAGGTATGGTGGTCATTAAGATCAAGTTCCTGAAATTGAGAGGATAATATGTGATACATTTGCCGAAAAAGGTAGAAGTGCAAGATACAATACAGATATAAAATTTAAAATTATAATGCAATTTTTTAAATATGCAATTGTTATGTCAGTTATAATAAGACCACTATTAAAGAAAGGGCTTTTGTTTTAAAGATGACCAAATAAGGTCTTAAAAACAGTTAGAATTGAGCAAAATAAATTAGTGTATCTTTTGCTAAACAAAGTATTTGAAAAATATAATTATAGTTTGATTTTTATACTAATGCATATATATTGCATATTAAAAGAAAAAATATCAAATGAGTTTTAGGACAAAGACAATTTTCAGATAATCAGGTCTCTAATGCACATATTTTTTTGTTTCATAAAAGCAAAAATAACAAAATATCAGTATAAGTATAGAACTTATCCCCTGAAATAAGAACTTACCTCAGAATCATAGTCTGCAAGAATCCATGGAAAAACAGGATATTGCATTAGGTCGTTATAGGACCGTCCAGCTAATGTATTTAAATGCATCAGATACTGAAAATTACTAATTTCTCCACGCTGTAAAAACAAGATAGAATTTGAAAAGATTAAAAGATATTTTGGTGATTTTTATGTAAAGAAAAAAAATCTTAACAAAAATGTACTTACAATCCATCTCTGAGTAACTGAAGTATCACCAATGAGACTACTTAATAAATTAGCACTAGAAATTAAAAAAATATACATTAAAATGTAAATTAAAAAGGTGATATATTTTATATAAACGTATTTAAAGTACAGCCAAACCTTGTCAGTCTAGAATTTCAAGGAGAGAGGAAAAAAAAACCCAAACTATAATTTTCCCTACAAATTATATATTCAACTAAAAATCTCAAATGGTGAAGCAAAGAAAATTTTGTAAAAATAATCCTTTTTCCAAACACCGGTCTTATTGAGGGTTAAACTTTCGGTGGGTTTCAAATTGGGCACTGCAAGAGTTACAAATTTGGCACATACAGATTTTTGATGAAAAGTATTTCAGTATTACTTGTAAAATAATTAAATTTAGGCAAAAAATACAAGGATTATATAAAATTTTGAAACAGACATGTTTGACTATTTAATTAAAACATAAATAATATATTTAAAAAAATATTTTACACTTTTTATGTTTAAAATAGATGTAAACATACCTAGATTCAACATTTGCTGTTCGCTTTTGTCCAGCTAACGATTCTTGTGCACTATCTGTTATTGCCGTAGCAGTTGATAAGAATCTAAAAATAATAAGAGTTTACAATAAAAACCCCAAATAAGTAAAATAATAAAAACAGTCGAGACATTAAAAACTGGCAATTTATTTTTTACCACTCATAATATGTAAAATTAGTTAACACTTACCGAGCATAAACTTTATTTCTAATTTTTCTGGGGAATGCCAGCAAGTAATTACGACCATCGGCAGAAAACACTTCAAGAGCTATTGGCTAAAAAAAAAAAAGATTTTAATTAAATAACCAATTACTTGATAAATATTTTATTTAAATTATCCTTGTACAACTTATATAAATTTAAAAGATGAAAGTTACCTGCAAGAGATATCTACGCTTATGAACATCTCTAATTTCATCATAGGAAAACTTGCTGCACCTAATTTGGACAATAGAAAAAGATAATTATTATTATATATTAATGTCTAAATTATTATAGTAATTAAAGTTTTTTTTGTAACATTATAATTTGGGTAATAAATTAAAATGCAGATTTAGAGTACTTACATTCGTTTCTGATGTTTGTTAACTGGTGCTGAATTTGGTATAATTGGATCATGCATACTGCAATAGAATATCAAACATTTTAAAAATTGTTAATAGTTAATCAGAACAATTAAAATAATACATATCCAACTCGAATACATTAAAAAAATTAATTTTAAAGTTATAGTGTAATATTGTACTGTGAACTAGTGCACTAAATATTCGCCCAAAGTTAAGTATTTTTGGTTAAAAATGTTTAATACAGATATATTGGAAATAGTAGAACTAGAAATTCCTACTTTGACTAGAAAGAAACCCATTGATTTCTTATAATTGAAGGGTGTAGTTGCAAAACTCCAAAAGTATAACTAAGATATAGTGTCTGGCCTATTCATTTGCAATTTTGTCCGTTTGAATTTATCATTATCAAAAGTCGGCAATGAACGGACCCCATATATTAATCCTACTTTGGAGAATGTGAGTTTTGCAACTACACATTTAAATTGTACCCAATTCTTCGATTCAAAAATAATATTAAGTACCTCACAAAATAAAACAGTTACAATTAGATATATAAATTATACATGAATTAAAGCAATGTGAGCAAATATATAATTTTTCAAAGAGTTGTTTGAGGTTTAGCCCTTCTGTATATTTTTCAGTTAGAAACTTCAATAGACATACTATTTTGTACCAATTGTTGTTAAAGAATTTTTAATGCAGTCAGAACAAAGTTTAATCTCACTTTAACTTTCAATCTGTCCAATTTTTAATCATATAAACAAACCTCAACAGGAATTCACTGTATTCAGCACATATATCTTTAGACAGATCTATTAATAGATCTTGAAATTTAGAGGCAAGACAGCCATAGAAAGCCAAGGCTTGCTGTGCCATTTGCGAGACTGGTAAAATACGGAGTTCAGCAGACGTTCCTGTCAGTTTTTCAAACACGCTTGAGATCCCTAATGTTTACTTTCTAAGCTAGCTCAAATTTAAGAACTCACTGAAAGGATGAAAGGCCGAGTGAATCTTGAATTAAAAACATAGACCAGTGGCATGAAGTAATACTATTTAGCTACTGGGCCTCGTAACTTTGAATAATTTAGTATTACAAAATTAAAGAAAACAATCAGCATCATCAATTTTATAGGTGCATAAGTACAAGATAGTATATAAAAAATTAAACTAGTTTTTAAGAAAAATTAAATTCAAATTTACTTGACAGGCAGAGAATCAATGTCCCGGATTTCACGCGTCTTAAGCAATGTGAAGCCATCCACCACATAGAAGTGTTCCTTTCCAAACAACAACAGGCCTTCACATGTGTCAAGACCTTGAATTCTAGCACATCGGAACATGTGACTGATCTGAAAAGAAATTGCTGTGTAACTACAGGTAACAAACACTACTCTTATAGTATTTTCTTGCTGGAAAAATACTTTTGTATCACCTTTAGAACTGAACCCCCTAATTAAACATTTTCTACCAAGTAAAACTATTAACAGGGTTTCTGCCAAAATGAAATGTCCCAAAATCATGACTATTCATGACTGAAATTAACAATTTTCATGACTCCAGGAATCAAACCAAAAATAAGAAATTTTTTTAATTCGAGCCATTATGAAATTAGATGTGCAATGCATTATCTTCTAAAATATAATTTTATATTAAGTAAACAATTATTTCCTACCTTGTATATCTAAACCAAGAGTAGGAAAATAAGAATCTGAACTAAAAAAAAACCCAACAAACATAACTACTCAACTGCTACACAAACATACTCGACTGCTACACAAATAATTCTTTGTGTAGCAGTTGAGTAATTTTGCTCACTAAAGGTACTACGGAATGTAACCACTAAATGTACTTCTAATTTCTTTATAAACACTTTAAAATAATTACATTTACTTTAATTTATGGTGTTAAGGGGGGGGGGGGATCATCTTCATTAGATTTGTCTATGTTTGAACTGTTCATTTGATGTATTACTAGTAATTAATGTATTACTCATCAACAAGTTTTGGTCGTTGGCAAATCCATTAAGGCCCTAAATATTTAGTCGCCAGGTTTTTCAAAAATAAATTCTTGATTGCCTCTGTAGAAAAGAGTCGAAATTTACTAACATAACATCTAAATATATAAAGCGTGTATATGCCAACAAGCCATTTTTTAAAAAAAACTAACGGAAGAAAATATTCTGGTTGGTCAGACTTGGCCTGAACCGGAGCTACACAAATAAAACGACACTTTTCTGATCATGCAGAGCCAGAGAACTGGCAATCATTCTGATACAATGCGACATCATCGGTAGATTCCGTGAAAATTACTAGGCAGCTAAATAAGTAAATCAGAAAGTATTATTGGACTTCTCTTCTAATGGGAGATTGCACTGGGTGGTTGAGATTTGAAGACATCTTAGTGTAATCTAATCTTAATTTATCTTCACATTTTAATTAAAATGTTTATCTTCATTATTAGAATCTGTTACTTAAACTTATTGTTTATTGAAATTTAAGTTTAGTTTCACCGAATTACGGTGCGAAGAAAAAGTAAACAATCGCGTTAAAAAAATGCATAGCAGTACTAGCTAATTGGTTGACAATTTTTTTGTTTGCTGTTTCAGTGAATTTGCATCGCAAATTGCGATGCGATACAGCTTAAATCGATCGATTACGCTCCAGCGTTAGGCAATATTACGTATTTTACATGAATGTTTCAATCATACAATATGCGTTTTCTCATGACTTTGGTCGTTGGCCAAATTCATGACTTTTCATATTCCAAACTTTGTATTTAAATTGCTCTATACTTTTGCATCAAAATAGTATAAATAATGTATTTTTTGCAAAGTTTGTCCTACAATCTAACAAATACTTAATTGAAAGTCTGTACTCAAATTGAAACTATTCTGTTTTAAAGACATTAGGTTAGGACGAATTAAAAATCTAATCCCTATGTTACCTATGGAGAGATATAGTGTTTCATACTAGATTCATAATTTTATACTTATTGCTTCCGAACTTGTAAATACGCTTAGGTATTGATAAGCCAAACATATGTGCTTTTTTAAGTTAATTAGAATGTTCTTTTATAAGCTGGACAAGCAAAACAATGCTTTAAAGTGGATTAAAATATTTTTCGAAACAGTATCCAGGATTTTGCTACACCTAAACGTGGGGCTTATCAATACCTAAGCATACCATGTAGTTCGGGAACAATAGGTACAAAATTATGAATGCTAGTCTGTAAAGACCGTATGTCCAATTTCTCCAATAGTTAACAGTTAACATTGGGGAAGTTAGTTTCGTTTTCGGAAATTCATGTCCCTTTAACTGTTTGAAGGCAAAAGGGCTGGGAATTTGTCATTCCTCTACCTCACCTTTTCTCCATCTTCTAGAAGCCTCAGTATGTTCTGGTTTTCAGGGCTTCCTTCATTTCCTCTGGGCTCTTGGTCCCCTGACCCATCAGTGCATGCTTCAGATATATCTTGGTCTTCATCCCAATCACTGGAGCGATTGGCATTGGTTCGGGATAGTAAACATGCTGCACGTAAACCTTGGAATCCTAGAAGATAATTAATAACAGGTGATACTTAGAACATATAGCCCAGTTGATGAATGAAACCAGATGAAATTTATAATCAGATAAATTTTTTTTTTAGATAGCTCTTTTTCACAATAAACAGTCCATAAAACTACCAAGATAAAAAAATTATAATTTATTAAAATTAAAATGCAACTTAGGAAATCTGTTTCATTTTTAAAAATATATTTTTGTGAAAAAATTATACAATTTCACATAAGGTTATAAAATTGGAATCTACTACACTGTTTAGATCATAATAAAAGCAAATTGCACAAAGGAATTGGGAAAAAAATCCCTGCTTTAAAAAATGGTCCGTAACGGACCTGATGTTTGCTTTTTACAATGAAGTTTCAGTCAATCCTACATCAGGTTAGGTTAGGTTGAATTATCATCACACTAAAAAATACAACACACAATAAATCATTATAATACCTATTTCTCTCTCTTCTGTAGATTCTACATCACTTGGAATGTCTACACTATCAATCGAAGCAGCATCAACTGATATTGTGTCTTGTTCGACCATGTTTTCAGGTCTCCATCTTTTGTAATACTCTTTGCTGTCGAAGCTAGTAGCTACCTTATATTTTAGTGCTCTCTGTAATGAAACAAGGAAAATTAGAATAGGTAAAAGTTCATTAAAACATGTAAGTATCAGGGCCGGATTTAAAGATTTGCCGCCTGTAGGCTACGATTGATTTGCCGCCCCTGTCGCAATAATATTTTCCCCCTTCGTGGAAAGATAGCTGGTTAAAATTTCACTGAAATCTTAATGTAAATATCCAAAAAAACATAAACAGTAATCTTCAAAGAATATCTCAGTAAGAACTAAGTTGTTCCCTCATTGGCTGGTACCGGACCGCCTTGAAAGCGGTTTGAGATTGGCAGGAAACTTTCGCGAAAAAACTGATCTTCCAGACAAGATGGCTCCAGTGCGCTCTTTTTTTATGTTGCTAACAAAAGAAAATGAAATAAAAAGTAAAGTTGACGTTGGTATTTTTGTGGGTTTTTTTTGTCCGGCTTTTGAATGGTGTTTTTCCTTCCCCCACTACCGTTGTAAGGTATCCTAGATATAGATATCTCGAATATTTTTTTCTGTCTACATATTAGAATCATCTATATACCTTTACACTCAAAAGCGAAATATTACGTGATTTTTTTAAACTGCTGTACTACTATTTTTCTTTAAACTTCCAAATGGGGGGAAGGGGGTGCAATTGACCTCGCAGCGGCCACATTTACTACTAAATAATACTATATATACATTTTACACATTATTGTAAATAATTTGTTTTCATTCTCAAAAATATTAGTATCTTTACAATAATTTTTTTGTGCCGAATGACAATTAATTGATTGTAAAATTTGCCGCCCCAAAATATTTGCCGCTCTAGGCTACAGCCTACTTAGCCAATTTAGAAATCCGGCCCTGGTAAGTATAAAGCAAAAACTTTCCAGTTCAGCTATTATAATAACCACATGTATGAATCAAGTTATTTATAATAGTTAAGCTTTAATTAAAATAATGTTCCGAGGGTAACAGTTTAAAAAATTTCAAAAGACAAGTTTGCTTGAATGAAAATTGAGCATAAATTGAACAGCTTTTAAATTCTTTTAACAAACCTTTGTTTTGGACAGAAATTTGGGATGAATTCTAATTTTGTCCTTATTTTTAAATGAGAATGATGGATATGCAGAAAAAGCAGTTATAATAACTCCTTTATTTAAGTTATCAACACAACGTGAAAGCTAAAGTATAGTTAATAACACTTGGATTAAAAATAACAATATATTCAAATGCTTACATTTTCTCCTCCTTCTACGTCTGGTCTATAAGGATAATGAATGTAGAAAAGTTCATTTTTAACCATTTTCTTCCTCATGCGGCAGGGTCCTGAAATAATTTGAAAAAGGAAAAATTAAACAAGGTGTAGCTTTATCATAAGTCTGTTGAATCAAGAGTTTAATCAATTAAAAAATACTGCAAGTAACTGTTATTTTATAAGTTAAGCACAATATATATTTATATTGTCACACTTATTTAAAAAAAAATATTTTACAAATAAATATTTACCTTCAGTCATGTCTAGAATCCACTTATCTAATCGAGAACCAATGGGAGGTCCCCATAGGGCTCTTTCTCTGGTCAATTCTGCCTCCGTTTGCAACCATTCATTAAACACATACTTTTGCAAATACTGCTTGCTCTAAGTAAATTAAAACAAATTACAGGAACATTAATAAAATATAATTTCATACCAATAAAAACTATGGGTATGTGCAACACTACGACTTTCAGTAACCACTCAATATATCAGTAACTAAAGGTAAATAACTAAACCTTATAAGGTAATTCAGCAATACCTTTAAAACTGAAAAGGTATATTGCAACTACCCTTGCACATGCACAATTTTCTGGAAAACCTATGACGTCCGAAAGGTTTCAAACAGACAGCTGGATAAATGTTCGAAAACCACTTTTAGAACCAGCTTTCTCCAAAACGTGTTAAAAACACAAAATCTCCATTTCAGATTTTCGACCTTATCACAATATACTTTCATTACCTTATATTTCATATTAGGTAATTGAAAGTAATAAAAAATACATTGTTATTAATCTAAAAAGCTGACAGTTTATATTAATCAGAGCACAATCACCACTAATTAAATATTACAATAAATTTCGCACACTTGGATTAATGACACACCAATGTATATTAAAATTGCCCATTATTGGACAAATATCTTATTAATTTTTTTCCAGTGTAAAGCATTAGCAGTGGTAAATATGTTATCAAATACATATGTAATTAAATAACAAATTTTAAAAGTATGTAAAAAATAAATCTATAGTTTCTTGTCATACATACTTGTTGATACTGTTTGGATTGAAATTCAACAAGATCACGTATAACGGCTACATGAGAAGATGTGTAAAGCTCTAAATCCTAAAAGGCATTAAAAAATTGGTAAATAAAAATCCTACAATTTATATACAGCTGAATGAAGTTCTAACACCCATTCTAGGCACTAGGTTAATGACAACATTATAAATGGGAGATATATTTTAACAGTTTTGGATATTAATGACATAAAAGTTAAGAACAATTTGAGCTGAACAGCTTTAATTTAAGCCAACGTATGAATTGAAAGTACAATGAAAATAGAAAACATGTAAAGCTTTTATAACTATTTTTGAAACTTTGTTTTAAATGTTATAACCAACATGTTATAACATTTAGGTCTGTGGTCAATTAAAGTGACAAAACTTTATGACATTATAAACAAGTTGTTTATGATGCCTTCACATTGCCTATAATAAAAATGATGTCTTTATAACCTGAACAAGCATGGCCTGATCTACCATAAGGTCCGGGCCTAGGGCCCCCAAATGCATAGGGTCCTCTAAATTTTAGCTTCTATTATGCTAAATGCTGTAGATCCCCAAAATTTCAGTAAATTTTAAAATTTTCCGAGACCCCAATATTATTTCTAGCTTGACTTTGACTCAGACATTGACCTAACGTGATTGGTTTGATTGATGTTATAAGGGAGCTGATAAAATGGTAGCAAACGTATGATAAATCGGCCAACTAGCGTCATCATTACCAGCAATCATACAAATTTTCCGTGAAGGGGCCCCCAAAATTTTTTGTGCCAATAGTCTGAGTTTTCCTAGATCAGGCCCTGGGAACAAATGCATAAATCATTTATAATATTAGTTACATAGCGTCACCAAATTCCTTTTGAATATCTATGAGATGACTTTAATATATTTTCTTTTAAGAGGGATTGTCAGTCCCATAGAGCTAATGCATCAGTTTTGGAATCACATCTTCCGCAGAAGTATTGCTTTGCCATGTTGTCCCTTTTTCCCCAGGTACGGGAATCAACATAACATCGAAATGAAACAAATTTGAAACGAAAATGTTATCTAGTTATTTAATTATATATTTTTGAAGTTTTAAAATTCCAAATATATACAGCAGATGGCGACACTATTTTAAAACTTTATCAATTAATAATTAAATAAGCGGATGTTTTTTTCTTTTCAATTTTGTTTTAAATTGATGTTATGCTGATTCCCATACCTTGTGAAACTGTAATAACATGGCAAAGAAATTCTTTTGCAAAAGTTGTGATTTCAAAACTAATGCATTAGCTCTATGGGACTAACAGTTCCTTTTAAAAAGATACTAAATTTAATTGAGCTATGGGAACTATCTGCCAAGTAAAATATTGCACTGATTTTTTTCTTTTTCAATACTCAAAATGTTTTTTTTAGGTTGAAAATTATAAGGATTACAACCCATTGAGGAGTTTAATAACTGGTTAACAGTAAAATTCAAAGTTAAAATTTTTCCTTTTCAGTAAATTATATTGAAGTCAAGAAAAAGTCTATATTAAGAACTTTTTCCTCCATAAAAATGCTTCTAAAATATCTTGATAATATGACTATTTGACTTACTTTGTAAGTGACATTGCTGACTGGAGCACGGTATGTGTGGTCTTTTTTCATTTTTCTTGAGGCAAGCCGGGACAAACCACCGGTTACTTTTTGAAGTTTCTGAAAGTAACAAAATTTTTATGTACTAAATCTTTACTACACTTGAAAAGTATTATTTACTTTACAATGTTATATTTACTCAACATGCTATGATTATTTTTTTTTAATTTTGAAAGATTAGTTTTTAATGTAATTTAATTCTTTAGCATATACAAAACACTTACTGATTGGAATTGAGATTGAAACTGCCATGTCTCTTTCGTATAACCTTGTTTTCTTTCTGTTTCCAAATAGTTGTGCCATATTTTGCCAATTGGCTCATTTAGTGTGTTTCTTACAGAATCAAGACTTGGCACTTTAGGATTTTGGGAAGTAACATGGATAGTAAAACCACTAAATGGCATTTTGCAAAGCTCTTCTAGGACCTAATAAAAAAAAAAGGAGAAATTACAGAAAACTTAAACAAATTTATTTCCGAAAAAGTATTATAAGGTAGATAAATAAAAATTCATAAAAAAGAATCACAAAAGTGTCTTGTACGTAATGGAAAGAATACTAATAAAATATGTTAGTTCAAGCCTTTTGTTCAAATAAATCATTGCAACCATTATTAAACCTTAACCTTATTATACGAAGGTAGACCTAAATTGCACATGAATAAACAGAAGAACCAGGATTTAAAATTTATGCACTCTTGAATGATGTTTAAGAGTTAAAAAAATAGATATATTTTAAAGCATTTCATTGTTTACATATATTTTGTTATTGCAAGCTATAAAAAGTAACTTGTTTCATATTTACTTTGTAAAGAAAATGAATATTAAAACATATAACAGTTTAACAATTTGTCAGTTTTTGTGATTAAATTGAGTCTTTTCTTCACTTCAGTTGATGGCAAGTACATACGTATTTTTCTCATTAACTTATTCTAGTTTATAATAGGGATGTACTATTCATGTTGTCGATTGCTGAAGATCATAGAACACTAAACCAAAATGTAATTCCACCCAGTTTGGTTTGTTTATTGATTCTCCTTAAAAAATGAATTGTAGAGTAGTTAAAATTAAACTTGCCTGTCGTTTACTGATATACAGCTCTTCCCAAACACGATTGGCAGCAGTTCGAATCAAAGAAGCTGCTTCTTGGGCAGAAGTGCGATGCTTGCTTTCGTTTTGCTCTTTAAAATTTGCAGGAACATGCCAAGTACTTTGATTTGAATTTCTGAAAATAAATTTTCTATAGAACTTTTGGCAAAATTAGACAGGTTTTATGTCATGAAAACAAATTAGTTAAAAAAAAGCAGTCTAAAACCAAAATATAAATTAGTTACATTCCTACTAATAAAGTTTCAATCTGGCAGTTTTAGTAGTTGTGCTAACAAATAATTGATACTCCACTGTATTTTAATTTCCAATTTTAGGTCGATTTCAGGAATTGACAAACAGATGGTTACCAGATTTACCTTAGCTTTAAAATATATCTTAAAAGTAGTGTTTATGTAAAAATCAGAATTGAAATTAATGTCCAGATTGCAACTAGCCTGCTCTTCTGTGTCCCTAGTTTCCCCAAAGAACAGATAATAAAGAAATCAATTCTTTCAAAACCACAAAATCTTTACAGCAGGAAAAATGAACAAAGTTGTCAATGGCAAAAAAAAGCATATAAGTGGAAGTGGTAAAGCTCTTTGTTAAGAAAACAATTGCAATAGTGAGTTATATGATTTAACCATATAAGAATATTTTAGATGCAATCAAAATTTCAATGCAAAACTGTTTTATCTGCCTCTTAAAAATGCAAATAAGTTCTCTTTAAATGTAAATAGAATAAAAAAAAATTAAGCATCTAAATAACTATTAAAGTAAGGAACATGTTGAAAAGTTTAGTTAAGCAATGGTAAAAAATTTTAAGTTTAATTTTCCAATACATTTTATAAGAAGGAATTAAAATAAATCTAAGAAAGATAATAATTACACTTGTGTGGGGTAAAATGTATAATTTTCAACAAATATTTTTAAATTAAAATATTTGAATATAAACTTACGATTGATTAGGATCTTCTGTAAGTAGCATTAGACAGTAGCACAAACATCCAAAAAATTCATTTTCATGGTTGGTAGGAGATATTATTACATTTTTATGAGCAGCTATTTTTTGCAAGCCTTCCAATACCACCATTTGATCTGCAATGAAATAGTTATTATGAACATGCATATTTGTAATCCTAAAATATTAGTAATTAAAAAACTGATGAAATTTTTAAAAAGAAAAATCACAAATATGTATGTTTATAAATTTAAAAATGACCGTACCAACTACATTTTCCATAGGCCGGGAAAGTTGATAAAGAATTGTCCTGTTAAGACTATGGTAGATACTATCAAATGATGTTGATGAACCTAAAAACAGAAACAAGAGAAAATTTAAAAAATGACACAAAATAGTTATAATTTAATGCTAAGAATATAACTTAATACAGACTTACCTTTTCTTTTGGCTTGTGCAATTAACTTGATTATAAAATCTAGCACTTTATGAGAATCTTTTGCGAAAACTCCTAAAATAGTATAAGATGTGTACATGTTAAAAGTACAATACATACAAATATTAATATTTAAATTAAAACAAACATGGACAATGAAACAAGACTTCTATGTATATAATAAAATTATAATATTAGTTTCTTTACACCACAGATTTTTATTTTAATGAAAAATTCAATTCAATTTGTTGTTTTTTCAAAAATACTCTTAATCTACTATTAAAAATACAGGAATATAGATTTTTACACACATCTTTTTATGAAGAATAAAGTTATTTTGTGGACTGTTCTTTAAAAAATAAGAGCTTAACTTAGTTCTATCTTTAGTACAAAAAGAATTGATGTGCAATATTTAAACATTGAAAGTTGACAATTTTTCCTAAGTTCCAAAATGGGTGCACACATTAAATAATATTTGACACATTTTAAAGCACCCAACAAAACAAGACTGAATGACTTGAATCGAATCAATAAGAAAAACTAATGATTGAGAAATGATTTGGCAACAAAACATTAAAAATAACGCTTACCGTGCCAAAGTCTGTCAACAAGACAGCTAGTGAAATAGAAAACATTTGGCACAATGTTGCTGTAGCTTCCTCCAGCCACAATGGGCATAGCTGCCTGCTCTCCAAGTAATACATCAGCAGCCAGCAAATGGTCCATGACTAGGGACAGTATGTCCATCTGGAATTCACACTGCTGGTTGTGGCTTGACTCAATCGGAATGGCCTAGTTGAAAATTGACATTAAGTTAAAGCAGTTTGGTTAAAAGATTCTACTATTCTGTATGGCTTAGTTACTATTGCATACATTGTGACAGTACATGTATCGTAAAATATGTAAATCAGGAGAAAAAGCATATTTGAGGAGCCTAAAAGCCAACGGTACAAGGGAATACACATTGATAATGAGAAAAACAAGGTTTATAGGGTCTCAGGGAAATAGCTGACATTGGAGGTTGTACTTATACCATTTGCTAAACAGCACCATACAATGACCCAGTTGTATCACTTTTTCATATCAATATTTGATTCCACAGCAACTACTTACGGCACTTAACTCCAAAACTAAAAACACTGCAATTGTACCCCTCGGCTTTTAGGCTCCTCATTTAATCTCCTCCAGTAAATTAAAATTTTCAAGTTAATACACTGCACCCTGATTACATATCAATATGATTTCTATACAGAGAGAAATGTTAACTTCTATTTTAATTATTATTGAAATGGTGGTGAATAATCATGTGCCATGCAATACGCAAAAATCCCGTTTCTAATAACTGTAGATCATATTTCTCTTAGTATACTATAAAAGGTATTTCACCAAAAATATATTAATTAAGCAAATAAAATATATTTTGACCGTATCTTATTTTGCAACATAAAAACTTATTATATTAAATAAAACAAAAACTTACTTCCAGCAATAGATCTATGACTGGGGAATGTTTTGGAGTTTGTGGCAATGAAAGACTATCAACCACAATCACACGCAAAAAGTCCATAACATATTTTCGAGCACCATGGGTTGTAAGCGAATCTCTTTCATAGTAACTGGAACTCTCCTTTGATTGTAGAAACACAAATTGTTGTTCTGGAGTGAAGGGCTAAAATAGATAGAATCCTATTACAATATGTTTTAGTAATAATTGTGCACAATGAAATACTGCTCTGGCAGGATAATTGCAGCATCTGTAAAACACATTTTGAAAAATATGAAGAAACACGATTTTAGATCCAACCCAAAAAATGTGTACAGTAGTATCTACTTTTATAATATATTTATCACTAATGCTAGTGTCCTACCCTTTACTTGTAATAAAGGGGCTTAAATATCTACATAATCCTCATTATATATATATATATATATATATATATATATATATATATATATATATATATATATATATATATATATATATATATAATATATATATATATATATTAATATATATAATATATATATATATATTATATTTGAAACCACTGTATTTTTAGTCTAGCAATTCAATGCAATCATTTTTCAGTTGTAAAGTAATTTTTTAGAAACTTTGAAAAAAATATTTATTTAGCCATGCATTAGGGGATGTGTTCTCAAGTACTTTTTCACGGGGCAGTTCAAATGAAGGTTGTAACCCTATATGGAGTTATAATTTGGACAATGCAAGTTTTGCAACTACACCCTTCAAATGATCATTTGTCAAGATGCCATTATGAGTTGACTAGAAGCACACAAAACACAATTACAAAAAAATACTAGTCAAGTGATGTAAATAAGCAGCAAGAAAGTTATATCCAACCAAAATTCTAAACTATGCCACAGCTCCAATGATAGTACATTGCAAAATGAATATGCCTAAAATAACATGTAATTTTAAAATTAATGTTTAAAGGAAAGTATATCATACTTGGTAATCATCCAAGGGAGAGTTTATCAGGTCTTGTTCAGGAACAGGCTGATGTGGCGAGAACAGAGTTGCCACTAAAGCAGTAATTACTTCTTGTGACATGCAAATGCTGACGAAATCTGACCGGTTGTGATACAATGAGATGAAAAAATGAAGGAGAGTAATTGAATAATCAGACACAACATCATCCCAATCTGAAACCTAAAACAAAATGATCGAAAAATCAATGTATGAAAAGTGTAGGATAAAATAGTAATAGTATACTTTAGTTTTAAAATAATAAAAAAATAAGAGGGAGATGTAAACATTTTTGTAGTTAATGGTTAATTGCATAACCTTAATTAAGTTGTCTAAATAGAAAATTGGTAGAATTCCAACTGAAATTTGCACTCTTTAAAATATATCAGTGCTTTAGAAAGTCTTATACAAAGCAAATAAGAGTTTTTTCACGATATTTCTCACTATTTGAAGTTGGCTTGTATAGGGAAATGTCTAGGGAATCAAACTATTAACACAATTTTATGTTGGTCCTTTTTTTTTAGTAATAAACACATAGATTTTGCTTTAAAATTTTTATTTTAAAACTCATGTGCACAAGGAGGTTTGAAGATAATTGTGGTGAATCTTATTTAATTTAATTTCTATTAACTTTCTTTGTTTCGGCACCCCATTTTGGGAAGTAAAACTTTTGCACACGATACTTATCTTTGCAACTGAATCCTTCAAAATTACAATTTAAAACTAAATTTCTATCAATCAAATTTCTCACCCAATAGTATGAATTCTAATATATTCTTTTAACCAATCCCTGCATCGAAAGGCGGGATAAATTCATTCCCAGTGAGATTCGAACCAAACAAGACATCACTTTTGCTCCTACTATCAAGCCAAAAGGACCTGTGATGTACTGAGCTATGATTCCCTTGTTATTTATTTTTATGTAGTATAGTGCTGTGGTTAGTTAAATTAAATGTCTTAAAAAAACCTTCTGATCATTCCAACTTTTATTCATCTACAACACCGGTCACCACACCTCACAATCTTAAGTAAGCATATTTTATTTGTTTTCAACTTTTAAAAAAAAAGTTAACTTCTGTTTGAGCCTAATGGGCTCATGTGACAGCAACCTTTTTCTGTATCTTTTAGGCCTGAGAGAGGCTAACATTAGCAATTGTTTAAACCAAGAGTTTAGTTTGATGACAAAATCCCATTTAAGTTCCCAAGCAAACTTAAATCTTATTTATCAATGACCACATACCCAACTTGCATTTAATGCTTGGTTGGTTGAACGGGTGGCGAACTCTCTCACCACAACACCAAAGCTCTCTTGGATCAAAATCTCATGAGGGGCAAAGGCCAGCTGCGCTCATTTAAACTAACTAGACCAGATTCAACATACTAGACCTAATGTTAAGATGTTCCAATATCTTGTCAGACTGAGCCAAGACTGTTTAGTTTCCAAGGTAGCCTGGTCCTTTACTTTTACTCACCGAGTGGATAATTTGTCTTATCATGGCAAGTACAACTACTGCAGCTTCTTGGCAGATTTCACCTCTTGGTATGATCTGGTTGTTGGGGTTTTGTCCAGTGGGAGCACCAAATAAGTAGGACCAGGCAGCATCCATGCTCAACTACAAATTTAAAAAACAAATTAAAAAAACAAATTATAACAAACTAAACATCTTTTTAAGCTTCAATTAAAAATTTCTTAACCATTTCTTATCTGCACAATATAAAATAAACAATTTTAATAATCAAGTTATTTTTTATAATGTCCAGTAACTCAATTCAGCATTTTTTAAATTTTATTTACGAGGGAAAAAAAAGAGGAAGATTTCCACAGGATTCTTCAAAATGACTTTCCATAAAAAAAGTTTTTCTGTTTATTATTTGTTAAGGAATATGTTCTTGTTTTAATCTTTAACATAAAAGTTAAAATAACCAAATATCTTTTAGCGACCCCAAGAACAATACAAGAAATTTAACTAAAGGGTTTTCAACAAGCATACGTTAAATGATATAATTGGTTAATAAAATCCAACCTTAATAGAAGCTGGTAAGGGTGTAGGAGAGAGACCCATCATAATGGACAACAAGAGAAAATAAGCTTCAGGGATTTCAACATGATGGACCATCAGTAACTGAAGATGTTGAAAACCTGGGACACGAGATGCTTCGTCTGTGACGTCCATGCTTCCAAAGGAGGATTTCAGATTAGATCCAGTGACATTGAAGCCTAAATGATTAAATAATGTAAGGATTATTATGTTATTTTTTAAATTTCTAATTAAAAATATGGTTCTAGTATTGATTGTGCATATCATTGCTAATTTATTATTATTGTTTTAGTCTTTCAGTTGAACAACAATGTATCAATATATTACATTTTGAAAACACTGAAATACAGCTTGCATTAATAACATATTTGAAGGGTGTAGTAGCAAAACTCACTTTGTCCAAAGTATAACTAAGATATAGGATAGTGGCTTTGGAGAATGTGAGTTCTGGATCTAAATGCATATACATGAATTGAGAGAGTTTGTGTATCAAAATGTCATGCTTTACACATGGGAAAGAATAATAGGATTTTTGATTATTTTTTAAAAGGTGCTGAAATTCAGGTTAGTAATTCAGTTAAGGATTTGGGGATTTTGGTTTGTGATGATTTTAAAATGGGGTACCAGTGTTCAGTTGCTAGTAAAAAGGCAAATAAATTATTGGGTTATATAAAAAATAGTATTTCTTCAAGGTCTAGTAACGTTATCCTGCCACTGTACAAAGCGCTGGTAAGGCCTCACTTGGAATATGCCGTACAGTTTTGGTCTCCATATCTGCGGAAAGACATAGATGTGATTGAAAGGGTGCAGCATAGGGCCACTAAAATGGTTGATGGTTTTTGGAATTTGAGTTATGAAGATCGATTGAAGAAGTTAAATATGTACACGTTGGAGGAGAGAAGGGTTAGAGGGGATTTGATTCAGCTTTTTAAATTTATTAGGTCATTGGATGCTGACCTGCTTGTTTTTTATTCTGATAACCGGACTAGAGGTCATAGTTTAAAACTGAGAAAAGCACGTTTTAATAGGGATTTGAGGGAACATTACTTTTATGTTAGAGTTGTGGATAAGTGGAATGGTCTGCCAGAGGATGTTGTGAGTTCTGACAGTGTTGATATTTTTAAAAAGAAGCTGGACAGACACTGGGATATAGTCGGGGGACTGTAAACAGGACCAATCTTGTTGGGCTTCGTGCCTGTTATTGGTCCTTTATTTTTGTATTTGTATTTGTATAAAATTGCGAAAAGCTAGAAATTAAATGTAACTAAGTTGGTGTAGCATCAGCTTTAACACAAAGGCTCTCAAGATGAATAACAGGGTCTGACCATAAGAAGTTAAGGCTCTAGTCCAGGAGACCTTTTCTTGAACGACATTATATTGTTACATAATATACATACTGCAAAGTTATGACCTTTGAAAGTAAGATTCATCATCAAATACAATATTTTAATAAAAAAACAAAACAATTAAGATGACTATAATTGTAGAAAAATTAAATATATGATTAATTTAAATTGAGTTTTAGATAAAAGTAAACACATTTTGCTTTGTAAAGCTTTAAGACAGCTAAAATTATTACCAAAGTATAACCAAAGTAAGTAAACAGTTAACTAAATAACTGAATTGTCTTGGACAGGGCAACCACAGTGCTATAAAAAATGACTGGAACCATTTTCTTTCTAAACATTCATAGATTAATGAAGTTTAGTGAAGAATTAAATTTCTATGAACAAAATGTTTAGTTTTTTTTTAATCAGATACTATTGTTGACCTGGCAGCATAACAACCAATTTCAGTAGAAAATCAATTACCTAAAGCCACATCCATCCTACTGTTGAGAACAACATCTGTTTCCGCCAGCCACCCGCCATTAACAGAAGATTCCTTGAAGATTTGCAACAAGTGCTGATGACTCAAGAGCACGGCTATGATCTTGAGACCCCAGATGATAGTCGTGGGATGAAGGTGTTCTTGTACAAGCAACAGGACCCAGTCGTAGCCAAGGCATTTTACCACAGTTTCACAGAACCTGAAATTCGTTTTTGTTTAGAGAGCATATCACACCATGCACAGAAGAGTGACCTATCAGTGACCATACAGTTGAAAATAGCATTAACCATAAATATCTTTATGATAAGATTTTTTTCTTAAGATTCCAAAGATTTAATTAGTTTAAAGACTTTGTTGTCAAAAAGTTTATAGTTCCGTAAAAGTTATAGCTGTATAAAGCTACAATAAGTACTTACGTATAATTTGTATTGCCTTGCCTAGAGAGCAGTGAACAAAGTAAAGCAAGACAGTGATTTCTAAGTAGGACATTTTGGTTATTTTTGGATTCAACAAATTCTTTCTTTTCTGAAATAAAAAGAAAATTACACAGTTTACTACTAGAACAAGTAACATTCTATAATAGCAATATTTTAAAAGATAAAATTTATAATCTCATATTAATAATCAATATTTTAAATCTCATATTAAGCGGTTTGAATTTTTTAAAAAAAAAACAAAATAAAAAAGTTGAAATACCTGAATTAAAGAGAGCATTGTTGATATTTCCTTTTACATCAATATCCTTTTCCTTCACAGAAGATACAGGAATTGTGGCAGCAATAAACTGTCCAAAGCTATGGAAAAAATAAGCTATGTAAAGACTTGAGGCGAGGTTGAAGAGAGACCATTGGTAATGTTTATTTAGTACCTCGATGTTTGGAAAGATTGCTATGGTAGGACATGAACTTTACTGCCAAGTAAAAAGAAAATGATATTGGTTTAGTTATTATTTTAATACTCTGTTGTTTTAAAAGCACAATTGCTGGTTTAAGCAGAAGTGTATTAGTTCCCTATACAAGTTGTGACCTATATTACAACTTAACATGATGTTTTAAGGTTTAAAACTAAAACAAATTGTTTATGATTAATAACTTGTTAGGACGACTGGAATAATTGTTCAAAATATCAGATCAAGTCTAAAATATAAAGATTAAGTCTATAAGTACAGCAATTGTTATATAAACCCAGCTGGCAAGCTTCTTTTTGGGTACAAGGGTCATCATCTTGTTTAGTTCAAATTTTACTCATTAAAAGTAAATGAAAATAATAATTAGGTCTGAAAAAATGATACTTCAGAACTTATCAAATAATTTTTTCACAGTATTTATCATAGATAAAATGATATTGAAGAAAAATTCTGTAAACAAATTATGTTACAACAGGTAACATTGAGAATAAGAAAGTTTTTATATCATTACCACGGACGAAACATAGTAGCCAAATATTTAATTTGTGAAAAAAAGTAACCATAGAAGACAAAGTGCAATAAATTTATTAAAAAAGTTAGAGTTGATTTACCTTCTCAAGTCACTGTTTTTGTTGGTATCTTGAATTAAAATACACAACAGGCGACAGAGAATACGACAAGTTGCTGAAGATAAATGCAGTTGCTTCAATACATGCAGAAGACGGCTTACCATGTTCAAGTCACGAAGGATTTTCAAATTAGATTTATGTTCACTATAAGAAAATCAAAGGTAAATGTAACCATAAAAAATAGTTGGCATTTATACTTACAAAAATTTTTAAACAAAATTGATAGGAATCAAAAATCTATTCTTTCTCAGTTACCATGTTTTATTAGAAATTTTCAATTCATATCTATATTATGAATTCCTACTAACATTTACATTTTTAGTTGCATAAAGGATAATTATAACTGCATTTGGATTTCATTTCCTTACCTAGATTCTGCAACTAATTCACAAAAGTGTTCATATAAAGACTTTTGGAGATCTCCTGGTGAATCTTGCCAAACCTTAAAACAGAAAATTATCATTGTTAAAAGTAATGTTAATGTATTACAAATTTCATAAATATAGAAACGAAAATTCTAATACTATTACTAGTCAATGGTAGTTAATATATTGGATAATATTAATATGTTGGAATAAAGAAATACTTTAAGCAATTCAACAAAAATCACAGGGGTGAGCTCAAGTGACTATTGTGGTTATGGAAAAGATTTCCATTTTGAGAATCTAAAGGCTACAAGAACAAAGGCACAAAGTTTAACTTAACAAAAGTTAAACATAATTTTTTTTAGTAAAGTTAACTTAATCATAGTAGAAGTTTACTCAATCAAAATCAACAAAGTTAAGAAAAATAAAACAAAGACACAAAAACTTACATCCAGGTCACAAAGGAGATCCTCAAAAGCCGATACATTGGGAATAGACGTGTTTTCACGACCGCTGTCAACCGTTCCAACTAAAGAGAAAGTCAAATGAAGGATATGGCTATTTAAGAGGCTTCTCTTTTTCTTGAACAGCATGGAAAGGGTCTGATATCTCTTCATTCTATCCATTTCTTGCTGGGCTGCTCGATTGCTTTTGACAACACAGACCAATGCCTTAACAGCAGCGTACAGTCCTTCTACATCCTTGGCCATAGCCACTAACCCTAAAAGAGTAGCCGTTCCACCGACATTGTCGATTGTCAATGATACAGGGTGGGGGACAAAAGTTCTAGCACCTATGTGAAATAAAGGAATATTTACATTATAAATAGAAATTTCTTCATGCAATAGTTATCGTATAGTATAAAGCAAATATAATTTTCACTAATAATTCAAAGAAAGTTTAAATGTTAATATAACACTTTTAATGCTGTATAATAAACAAACTTTTATCGTTCAAATATTGTGACTAAGAATGTCCTGCAAATCTCCAACAGCGGATGTTATCAGCTACCCTGTTAATCTACAAAAAGAGAATTGACCAGCTGTTTCCCCATCTTTGTAAGATCTACCGCCTGGTGCATGTCCACAATAGAGAAAAATTAAAAAGTAAAGCTATTTTAAATTCTTAAAATGGGAAAGGCTAACTATGTAGAGTCTAAACCTAAGGTTTATTGTCCATTCACTATAAAATGCTTACATATAAATATAAAGTAACACAAAAACCTCTTATAAAAATTGAAATATACCTATCAACCACAGAATTCTATAGAAATAGCGCTTATTATCTATTTTTTTATTATCTTTGGGCAATCAGGTTTAAGAGACAATCTTTGACATAGAAGATGACTTAAAAGCATCTTCTATCTTCTATGTCAAAGACCGGAATACCAACATAAGTCCTAACCAGTCTCAAAACCAGGAGCATGTTTGTTCCTCAGAAATTCATTATTTTTTAAAGTTAAATATGCATACTAACCAATATTTCCATTTGCTATTATTAATATTAAATTTATTTCCGTAGAAGTTCATTGATAGTGCATTCTTACCAAGGTATCCAACCAGAATCCCCCCTAAGCACCGAGCAGGCCCACTCAGATGTCCTCCCGAATTGTGCAAAATGTGGATGGGAGTAGCGTTCTCGTGGGAGGACATGCCAAGCATTTTTGCTATGGACCTACAATCTGCCTTGCTGTAGACTCGCCTGATTTTTGCCAGGGTCATGACAGAGACAGCTGCTGCATTAATTCCAAATACAATTTTCTCTTCCGCCACTAGAGGTTGATGAACTTCAATTCCTGAAAAAAGAATGTTATAATGAGAGGTGGATTGGTAGAATTGACATTGCAATTGAGTTACACATAGATTGTTAGCATAGGTCATCTTAATTTTAAAGGCAGCAAGGTGACTTTAAGTGAACTACCAATGCAACCTACCTATAGAAATTGTAAGAATTCAATATGCCTAATAAGTAGCTGGATTACTCTTTTTAAAACCAAGTTAAAAAACAAAGTTGCTGGACGTTAAGGTTATCTCCAAGCTTATGAAATAAGCAAAAATAGCTTAAAATGAAAGTGAGCTTAGTGCTTTGACCTATGTTAAAATAGCAACAACGATTTAGTAATTTTTTATAAAAAATTACAATAAGCAAATACGTAAATTTAAACACACTTAAGTAAATTAAATGTTTTTATTAATTAACAAGAAATATTCACATAATTTTCCTTAAATACTTTACTTATAGCAATTACTTGTTTTTAATATTAAAAAGATATATTTTACACAGTTTATTCACACAAAGAAATTAAAATCAACGAAATACCAGATAGAGTTGGTGCTTGAAAGCTCCCTGTGTAGCAAGGTCCTAGCTGATACAACATGGCAATAGCTATAGGAGAGAATACTTCTTCGACCAGATGACATGGTCCTTGCTTCCATAGAAGTCTTGATTGCCTGCGAAACTGCGGAGGAGTTCCGATGAAGCCGAAAATGGAAGTGGCTACTGTGAGGTTGGCCGCTCCACCACCAGGGTTTTGCGAAATGTAATGGAGCTGTGAGAATTAAAATGTGAATTTTTAAGTTTGTTGTAAAAAAGTTTTTGAATTATGATGTTCAATTGGAATAAAATATCTACTAATGTTATTAAAAAAGGAATTTAAGAAAGAATTTATATTTAAATGATAGTTTTACTAGTTTTCCCTATTGGAATGTAACTAGTAATTTAGATCTGAAGTCCTTAATTACAATAAATTATTTTATGCAATTAAATATTCAAGCATTAATCAATGATTAATTATTTCAAGCTATGCATTTTTTTCATGAAAGCAGATACACACAAATCTGTACCTAAAGTATAATGCCAATTTATGTAACTTAATTAAATAAGTACACATCATAGCTAAATTAAAACCAATGTCTTATTCCGTAAATGTACTTATCTTCGAATCCTTATTTTTAAAGCAGTGCTTGATTGAAATGTACCAAACATATTATAATTTTGTAAAATAAAAAACATTTAACAAACTATCAACTGAATACAATTTTAAATTACTTTCATACAAATCATCCCAAAAACACTTGTTTCAAACATAAAACACAGCTATAACAGAGTTAATAACTAATTAATTGTCACTGGCAAAAGATTGAATAGCACTGCATATGTGAAAAAACAGTAATTTTTGACATCACACAAAGGCTGATACCCTGTTACGACACATCGCACCGTACACGGACAAGTGACCTATCGGACAAATTTAACTTTTCGAGTTATAAATGCTAAAACGTTCAAAATTAAAATATCTAGCGATTAGAGAAAATCTAAAATCGATTGGAAGAATAGTTTGGACACAGTTAGTGGATCCTTATATTTTCTATAATGAAATGCAATGGAAAAAATTAACTTCAGACGATTTTTCTGAAAAACTAGCTTTTTGACGATAGGTCACTTTTCGCGTACAATGCGACATGTTTTAGGTGTGAACGGCTAAAACAGTTTTTGGCTACCTTGTCTGAAGTAGCAGAATTTTTGTTTCAAAGTGGAGAAACTCTGCTCAAAACGGGAGCAGTTGGCATGTCAGCTATAAACAGATATTCTTTACAGAAACTAACCTTCTGAGTGCTATGATGCTGACCATCCATATAGACTGACACAGAACTGTTCTTGAGCACAGCTCTATTTAAAATGATGGTGAGATGGTGCCATTGTCCTTCCTGCAACAGTTCTGGACACCAAACACGGACACAACATTCTTCACGCTCTTCTGGTTCCCAGTCTACTCCAGCTGTAGAAAGACCAATAAAAAATATTTTTAAAATTTAGACATAGCCAAGTTTATTTTGTTAAATTTTAAATGTTTCAGTTTAAGGAGTTTTTTTTGTCTGAAATGTCTACTTTTTATAACAGTTTACACATAATCAAGTACAAATTTTCAGTATTTGTGTATTAGTTTAATTGTTTTAAAAATATGAATGCTTTTGCCAAATCCGATTTATTGGAAACTTCAAATAGACAAGGAAAACTTTCAAATTAAATTAACAAAATCTTAACAATTTAGAATATTTCCAAAGCTAGCAAAGAGTCATAAAAATAAGTAAGCACCACCTGTTTTATTTCAATTAAATGAATACAATTAAATGCATGCTTGAATTATTTTAAAATTTCCCATTTTAATAAATTATTTTTTAAGTATCAAAATAAGATTAAAAGTAGACATTTTGCAGTTTTCCATACAAATAACATTTCTACAATTAAAACAAGTAAATAGCAATACAAAAGGTTGAGTTTCCTACTTGACTGGTCCATGAGTGTTTCTGTTGTAGATATCAGAAGAGCCTTGTCTCTTGATGAAATTTGGATACTGAGGCAAATAAGTTGTTCATCTCTGCCTTGAATATTTCTCACTAATGTCAAGAGTCGGATAGCATGGGGATCTGTGTGTGGGTCACTGAATTTCTCTGAGCAAATCCATGTAGAGAAGGATAGCCCAGTTTGTGGTGGAAATACTCTGTCACCTGTTATTACATCAAAGTTAGATTTTAATAAGAAGAAATTTCGTAAAATGTTTCCTACATATGTAAGAAATAAACTTATGCCTAATTTAAACTTTTTTTCTCTGACCGATTACCTTAAAAAAATGATATTTTCAATTAAACTTCTCTCTCAACCCTAAATAGTTTTTTCAAATCAAGTGTTCAAACAAAATGATATACTCAAGTAGAATAGTTGTCTTAAATTTCTAACTAGCTTTGTACACAAATTTATGTATAAAACTTACCAAGCAAAGGCATTTTATTAATCTTCAATTAATTCTACCACTTTTCCAATAACCTGAGTACAGAACTCTTACCATAAAATACTATACAGGGTGGCCCAAAAGTAGGCTTACAGTTAGTTAGGTATACAGTTATTTTTCGAAAGCATGTCTGGTTGTGCAGTCAGTTGAATGTGCATTATATCACAGAACTGTAATTAGGATTGTCCTCAAGAAGTCCTCGTAACTAGGCGGTACAGTTTAAGGTTCAGCTGGTCCATCAGGCGTTATAGCGTTGCTCTAGGGATAAATCAGCTCCCGAGACTCTAGTTGAGTGGACTTCTTTTTATGTTTATGAATGTTATGCTATGCACTGTCTCCGCATTTTCCTACTTTCAGTTGGTCTTAAGAATTCACCGTCGGTGCTCCTCACTCCGATTCCCAGCAGTGGTTTGCACAAATTTTCCACCAGCACAAATCATTTTACAGGATAGCTGGAAGATGGCGAGATTCGAAGTTTCATACTCTGGAAACATTATTTGCTTATTCCTCAAGCATCAAATACTATATATTCCGAAGCTATCTCGAAACTAAACTAAACGAAGTCCACAAATCGCTACTCTTTGTATAAGATATACGCTGTAGTACGACTTTATTTTAGCCAACCAACAAAACTAAGCACGACTATGTCAAATACCTGTTCTAAATAACTCAAAGTTTTTACCAATTTTACAACATTAACTGTTGGCCTACTTTTCGGCCACCCTGTATTAGCTAAGGATTGGTTTTGGATCAATCTGTTATTATAACAAAATATAAACTCCAGTGCAGGGCTCAAACAGAGCCACGTGGTGCTGTTATGCAGAGAGGCAGGCAGCAATTGTCGAAAGGCAGCATTTTCGTCATTGACTAATCTCCCCCCCCCCCACTATTTAATTTTTTAAAGCAATAAACACTTATTAGTAATGCATAATGCATTAAGAATATTTTTTTAGAAGGTTGAGATCACTTCGCATTTACTAAATCTGTATAAACAAAACAAATATTTCTAACTCTTCTAATATAGGAAGAAAAATTATGAAAGGCGTCAGTTGTGCTAAATGTTATGTCGTGGATATAACAGCATATTTCATGAGACTGTCGTTCAAATTTTCTTGTAAAAATATGTGTATTTCTACTTTAATCAAGGCAAATGGCTTTACTTCATTCATTCCTTTTTTAGGAAAGAAAAATAAAAAATAGATAAGTTAAAACATTGAAGTTGATGGACTTAGTTGTTCTAAGTTGCGGCATTTAAAGACTTGCGTTATAGAGAAAATATTACCACACGGCCCTGGACACAAATTACAAATTTCATTGCCTTTGAGGATATATGATTTTAGTCATTTAGTAACCAACAACTATGTATCGTAGCTCACTACTGAGTAGTCATAGTAAGACTTAAAGTACCTATAATACCCAATCTAGGGACAGAGTGCAGTCAAGGTGGGGGAAACAGCTGCAATCTTATTGGAAGCCTACACGTTCTCTCTCTCCGATGAGTAGCAAGGCTAAATATTAGTTTTATTTCCAGTTTAGCTAAGGCGTTGAGAAACAGCGATTTTAGTAATTCACTAACCGGCAAGAAGCTTGGTGAACATTGTTGAAAGTCTCGACCAGGGATTGGAAAGTTACTTTTAAAAAGCAACACTGTTACAGTTACAGTTACTTAAAAAGTAACTCTGTTACAGTTACAGTTACTTAATATGAAAAGTAACGCGTTACAGTTACTTTTTAAAAAAGTAACGAATCACAGTTACTTTTTGAAATTTCAAGTTATAAGAAAAATTGAAATTAGCCATCTTACCATTTTTCAAAGAGAACCACGATAAACGAATCATAAGCTAAAACAAAACACTGAAATTATAATTAATATATATTTGTTTATAATTAATTTTAATCATTTGCCCTGATAATCAGAAGACAACGAGTCCATCTGTAAACAAGGGGTATCTCAAGAATGTGAAATCTCTGTTTCCCCCTCCCCACCCCTCTTCAAGGAGAAGGACTTTGTTGTTGGTCATGGTCATTGTTGTAGAACCCATTCAGGCAAAACACAAAGGGGTTTGGACTGAGGGATCCAACCTGCTTGGCAGTTAGCGTGATTTATTAGAAAACCCTTCTTTTCCGTAGATGCTTGTAATTGTGCGGGGCTTATAATGTGATACTTAAAGAGGTAAACAGACAAGGAAGAACATTCATACTGTAACAATTCTGTCTGAAAGCCACTGTCACGCCTTTATCAGCCAAAGTGGACAATTATATTATATGCTTTACTTTTTCCCTCCCAAGAAAAGCTTGTATTGCGGGAATGCAAAATGTTTCCTTCTCTCTCTCTCTTAGGAGTGGAATTTCAAAATTGGCATCAGACAGCCTTCGTAAAGTAACGGAAAAGTAACGACATTTTTCGTTACTTCGTTACCGCTAAAAGTAACTAAGTTACAGTTACTTTCTGAAAACTGTTACGGCGTTACCCCCAAAAAGTAACTGTTTCAAGTAACGCGTTACTCCAATCCCTGGTCTCGACATTGGCAGCACCCTTATATACAAGTATGAAGTACTAGTTTGTTCTTTTATTTAGGATCCCTAGTAAGACTGTGTAATATCTTATTTTTTGAAAGAATTTCCTCTAATGCCAGCAAAAAATTATTGCCAATCAGAAATTCAAACAAAGATCTTCTAAAGCCAAATGTAACATTTCTAACGGAACAACTCACCAGTTCCAATGCCGCCAATAACGGAAGCATCTGTCCCCATGGCAACCATGCCAACTCCAACCGCTGCGGGTGTGGATACACTCTGTGGGGCAATGCTGGGTAGGTACAAACAGCTGAACCCCTCAGAGCTCATATCTAGCTCCACGAAAGGAGGCATCACAGATGTTCCATGAAGCCGGCAGTCCCTGGGTGTTGTCATGGAAACCAGAGTTTTCACCCTGAAGAAAATGCTAAGAGTTATATTCTGTTTTGGTTGGAAATTATTCGAGATGAAAGTTATTTTTTTAAATTTGAAGGAATGGGAGTCATTGATTATCTAAATGTTTTGTAGAGGTATTATTAAATATGTTGCAAACACATGAGGTAAGTTTCCAGACAATTTTAATTGTAAAAATTGGCAAATATCTATGATTTTTTTCACAGCACAAATTTTAAATTCAATTATAGTTCAAATAACATTTGTTTAAAAATCATAATTAGGTTTATTGTTAAAGAGATGATCTTAAAAACATTTCAAAATAAAAAAAGTACATCATGAATAAATGTTTTTAATTATAAAATTAAAAAAATTAAGCTTATTGTAAGAAAGACTGATGCACAAAATACGAAAAAAGCTCGATCTAACGATTGGAAGGTTAAGAAAATAAAAAGAAAAAAAGATTTCCTTTTTTATCTCTGAATCTAAATTGGGGGAAACTTTATCTTAAAAAGATACTGCAATCCATTTCAAGGACATAAAAAAACAATCCTAAAAATAGTTGCAGAGTATTTTTTAAAAACTTAAATGACATAGCTTTACAGCCTATTTTTCAACAAATTATTATTTTTTTAAGGTTGTTATTATCATAAAACAAAAAGTCTTCCTATCCTTTTAATATTTCAAGGTTCAAAACAACTAAGCAATTAGAAATGCTTTTGGTCCGATTATCATACCTGGTGAGGGGAACTGGACCCCCATCTCTGTGGTTGGCTGGGCGGATGCTTTTCTGGCAGGTTTTCAACACTTCCTGCGCTTCTTCGTCAAATGGGGTACAGCACAGAGGAGAACCAAGACGAAGGAACTCCCTGGGAAAATTGTGGTTAGTAGAATATAGAGAAGTACATAAGTTTAATTTCATTAAAATGCTTTAACTATTATTACCTGTTCATAAGAGCATTGAATGGATCTCAGTGTCATAAAAAGATTTGTTAAAAATATCAGCTTCTTGAGTATAATTTTATTAATATTGCTGTTTGATGAAGGTTAATATTCACCCAATTTTGTCAGGACCTTTTTCCTTTTATATCCTATTAGACAATACTCAAGACGATTAAAATACATTGAAAGCGTGTAAATATTATCTCATTCTATAACTTAGTTCTTAGGACTAGCTCCTCCATGATTCTGTGTTTTGTAAGTGGTCTATTTCTTGCCCCCACATTATCACCTGCTCCCATCAAAGTGATGTTTAATGTTTTAAAGGTAAGACTAGATAACTCCATGTTAACAGAATCTATTACAGCCTAATGAATATAATCCAAAATAATAAACCTAAGTTTTCTCTCAGGTAAAAAAGGATTAGCATCTACCAGCATTTGAGCAAAAAAAAAAAAGTTTTTTTATAACTATTTCCAGTACCCTACTCAACAGTCACACTTCATATTTCAATGAGCACAGTGAGAGTTAACTGCTTTTCTATATTTAAGATTCTAAAAGCTATGCTACTTGATTGTTACACCATACCTGTTTATGCAGGATAATACGGTAATAATAGATAGTTATGTTCTATTTTAAACCTTAGATACCGAATGTGGATACTTCTATTAGTGGTAACCTCTCTAAATGACAAATTTTCTTCATAACTGTAGAAGTTAGCTTTTAGATGATTGAAAATCAATAGCAACAAAAATTTAAGGCTTGATCCTGCAAGCCCATGATGCAGTTTCCATAATCATTAAACCCGAGGAACTAACTCTAATTTTTGCCAATACTAAGGGGCAAGTTTTAAAGTGAGCCTACTGTTAACTTCCCAAGAAGTAAATATAACCAGCTACCCAAACCAAAACAACGTATAGCAACATAACTCACCTTAAGTCCTTTGGTTCCAAGGCCTGTGCGGACAGTCTCTCCAGAACATACTGCATGGGAGTGTGCAACAGATGATTTTCGTTCTCTAAAGCAATATGGCAGTGGGCGAGTAACTCGCCTGGAAGCCCAGATTCGCACATCACTTGCTGGTTTCGCTCGGAGCGAACCAGAGAACGAAGAACTTCAGATAGGTAGACCTGGAGAGTCAATGCCACCTGTGCATGCAATGAGGGTTTATATATAAGTAGGTGAATAAAGATAGGACCATATATAGGAGTTTTTCAAGATCAGTCGTATTTAGTTTTTTTTTTTTTAAAGAATTTATGCAGTCGAAATTCGCTAACGCGAACTCGAAGGGAGCACTGATACATTTCGTGTTAACCGAATTTCATGTTAATCGTCAGGATTTTTTTACATTGAACCCATGAATAGTTAAAAAAAATAATATCTAAAAATTATTCTAATTTTTATACGTAATACACTAATAATACATGTATGCAATAAGGAATTTTTTTAAGGAACACCAATTAAGAACAGCTATTGAATTTAAACATACGAATCATGGGAGATCGTGATTTTCTCAAAAGTAGAAAACAATTTTTCTTATAATGTTCGTTTGCCGCTTTTTTTTAAATGTTGTGTTTCATTTGTACTTTAATTACTAAGAAAAAAAGTCAAATTCTGAATTTTTTGTTCGGGTTAAACAGGATTTCGCGTTAAGAGATTTTTTAGCATTAGCTCAAAGCTTTATAGGCCCGGGAAATGCTTTCAGTTCATCTTAAGCGAAATTTCGTGTTAAGCGAGTTGGCGTTACCAAGGTAAGACTGTACAACATTTCGTTTATTAAATTTAAATTGACTTCATTTGTAAAAAAATGTGCAAAATAAGGGACTACTAATATAGTGATAGATTTGAGTAGTTAAAGAAAAAGGTAACCATACACAAATTGAGGTGTAAGTAATTCTACAAACTTTAATAGAAAGATATCTTTGCAATAAAAAAAAAGGGATAACCCAGAAAAAAAATTCAATTTTAAACTTGCACTTAAATCGCGAAAAAAGTTAATTAAAACTCAGTTACACATAGTAATTTAAAACATTTGTTTGAGTCTAAAATAGACATGTTTTAATAGAAAAAGTGCAGTTATGGAGTATTTCAATTTGATCAAATATTCACAATAAAATTATTAGATAACCGACAAGCTACAATAACTATGAAATTCTAAAACTTTTTTTTTATATCAAGTCACATACAAACGATAATTACAGATAATTATTTTCACTCTTGTAAACTTTTCCCCATCAATATCTACACATTTCTAAGTTTATCTTACACCCAAATAAAGACAAACATTTTTTTCTTCTAAACAGAGCTGCTTTCATGGTGGATTAAGCAGACTCTGCTTATTCCCCAGAACTGAGAGCCATTTTTTGTGGCACCATCAATGCGGTTCTGGCTAACAAATTTGGCTCTTAGATTATAATGAATCCAAGCTCTGTGTGGATGTTAAAGTATGCCGAGAGAACCCAAGCCAAATGGGTACTTAAGGGATCTTTTACATGCCACATAATCATAGTAAAAGCATGCCGACAATTTTCCCAAGTTCAAAATCTGACCACTCAGTCAAGACTCAAACCTAGGATCTAGGGCTCATGAGGCAGCCACGAAATACCTCACGGCCACTAAGCCGACAGCCAAAAACATTGAAACTTAATTACTTAAACCAACTAAATACCTGTGGATTGGAATCGTATCGCACAGAGGGTAACAGATGATGCATCGAAACAACCACACCGGGATGAACAATCATAGGGTCAGGGGTAGGTGGAGAGAAGTTCATGGTGAAGCCAGATCGCTTGTTGGGTGAGGAGATTGGGGGAGAATCTGGGGTTTGGAGCTTGGTCTCGGAACTAACACGCTGCAGAGGGGTTGAAAGACATGATGGAATGTTTGGTCTGGAAAAAATGAAAAATTGGATTTATTAGGCTATAATTTAATTTTTTTGTAATGGTAGAGAGCAGTTTTTATCAGATAATTTTTTTTGTATTCCAATAGTTTAAAATGCAACATTGATTTCGTTAGGGGTATTGTTAATGGAATATCAATACAGAATGTTTTAAACTCATGTTTTCTCTAACACTATAGAATTATAAAATGCATTGAATGAATTATGATAATTAGAGATTTAGACATTTTTTTTATAAACTAAATTTATACAAAAATATGCTAATGTACTTACGACTGTTGGAATGTATAAGTTATTAAATAAGCTATTATGTCTATATTGTTATAAGTTATTGAATAGAAAATATTTATTAGAGCCAGTTATTCATAGATTCAATTTTTGAAGTGTTAAAAACGCTCTTGGGTTTTCCCAAAGGTATAGAAAATTTAACACATAAAAATACTTTCGAAAGTGAATTTAACAATTTGCTTTAAAGGTATTTATAAAAAAATTCTAAAGATGAGTCTAATCTTCTACACAATAAAAAAAATTAATGACAATGAATAATTTATATGTAAAAAAGGAAACTTGTATGATAAATGTTTACAGAGTTATTATTGTAAAGATTTAAAATGTGTCTGAAGATGATATTACACTGTGAGTGGCAACAGTGACAAAAAATGTCTTAGAAGCGCATTGGTAAATATAAAAATATATATATATATAAAATTTAACGCTACCTTAGATGTCTTCATTTACAATTAATTCGTCACATTACATGAAAAACTTACTTATCAAAAGCATCTGTTGCTGTATCATACAGCAACCGAAATATCAAACAAGATGATATAAGTGGCGTCGGAACACTGGAAACAGCAATTCTAAACGAGGAAGAAAAAGAAAATTTATACCTCAATAGATTAATAACAATATATAATAACAATATATGTTTACAGAAATATATGATAATTGAAATTAATGTTAAATGATACCACAAGATTCTACAATTTTGAATATCTAACTATTTACTTTGTGTCCTTGGCCATTGAGAATATTAAATGAAAGACATGGTCATCTGGCAATGAAGAAATTTTATCACTGGTATCTTCTAATGAAACATGATTGCTGAAACACCCAAGTAAGCGAACTGTGTCTGTTAGACTGGTATGGCATATCTGGAATGGAAAATTGCTTATCATAAACTCCAAAATGAGAGCTTGGTATTCTTAAATTATTGTTCTATAAGAAAATGAAAGTACTTTTATTTGAAAATTTTTTTTCTTATTAAATATTTCACATAACATGGAATTAAACAAAAAGTATATATTTTTTTTATGAAGTTACAGCCTAAAACTAAAGCTCTTTAAAATTGAAGAGCTTAGTGGAAGAAAAAGGTGAAATGAGAAAATGAGCTTTAAAGTTTTTAGTTTACATTCAGATCTGTTAAAAACGGAACTTGCAAACGGTAAAACGGACCAAAAGTGAATTTGGTTCATTTTTATTTTCTGAACCTTTCATATATCATAAAAAATATCAATTTCAATATAAAAAAAAAGTTCAGCAAGGATGTTTTTTCCGAGAAACAAAAGATTAGGATCATATTGCATAAAGTACAATACATTAGTTTGTAATCTATCTTTTCATGAAGTATGTAAAAAATAGATAATTTTTAAATAATAAATATTATATGGTGATATTTTAAGATACATTTGTTAACCATTACTTGTACTAATGTAAACATGCAAAATTTTATTATAAAACTAAACTTACTTCTGAGGCAAAAAATCTAGCATTGGCTGGCTCATATCGCATGGCCATAGCCAAGGTATGAAATAATGTACGGAGTAGAATGAGAATTTCCTTCTTTTCCACTACAAAAATCAAGTAAATCTCAATTTATTGGAAATCAAAAATAATTATTTGAAAATTCACAGATAGTAATACAATAAATAACAATATATTTTTAACTACATTTTTCATTTATTGACCATAAAGTTCAAAAGTAGAAGGATGAAAAACTTTTCTTCTTAAATATTTCATCATCACTGCTATTTGTTTTTTCTAAACAAATCAAATTAACAAACTTAAACCTAATCTAACATAAATTATGTGTTTGAGATGCATATTGACTTCTGATTTTTAGCTAGACCATTTATAGGTATGTCATCATAACAAGTTTAGTGTGAAAGTTAATTATTAAATGTAGATTTTGGAAAATTAAATAAGAATAAAGAAATCTATTCTTATATACTGACCTGTATTCCAGGGTGGTTTTGGAGGTTCTGATAGACAGCCTTCCATGGACACAAGAACAGACATCACATACACAAAGCCTCCAACTTTACGAAAAACAGTTCTAGTTCTATGACTTTCTCGTAACACATATAGAAGAGACTGGAAATGTTAGATACAATAAGTTTGTGCCTGATACATATGTCAGAATAATTAGTATAAAACTTTTAATTAATAAATCTTATACATTTTTGGAGGGTGCCGATTCTAAAAAAGTGGTTTTGAACATTGGTGTGTCAGTCTGTCTGAAACCAACCTACAGCTTGAACTGACAGAGCTATGTCTTGTAATCAATTAATTTCTAAATTAAAAATCATCAATTAATGTACTATGTCAATTAATTTTAGACATAGTCTGGACTTCAAACTTGGTACTTAAGTTCCTCATACCTGTCGGACGTCATAATAAGGTTCTCAAGAAAATATTGCACAGCAAAGGGTAGCTGCCTTAGACCTTTTAGGGTTTTAAAGGTATTGCTGGAAAACGCAAAGAGATATCGACTTCAAATTTGGTACACAAGTTACCACTACCTGCCTGACGTCATTATTAGGTTTTCAAGCAATTTAAGCATGCACAAATAGTAATGGTATGTCATGTGTGAAATAGTATGTCATGTGTGAAATGGTAAAGTCATGTAGTGCAACACACCCCTTGTTATACCTAATTTCTACTTTAAAAAACAGCCTTAAAATATGGAACACTAACCTTTAAAATGTGGGTTTTTAAGTCCAAGGCAAGAACAGGGGCCGTGTGCATTAAGCCTAATAGAGTCCCCATATCATCATCACCACCATTGCTTAACACAAGTTGCTGAACAATGCCCAATGCTGCTTGACGACACAAATGATAAGGAACCATGTTGTGGGCACATCTAGCGCCACCACTTTCTCTAAATACACCTACAAATAAAATTCAAAATTAAAGTAAAGTAAATAATGGGCATGCTTCAGATGTTGAGAAACAGAAATTTTGAATGAAAATAAATTATTTTTAGAGCCATGACTGGCAAATCAATGTCAAGTGGGAAAAGAAAACCAATTGGAGCATCGATCTAACGAACAGAAGGAATGAAAGCTGGACAGAATATGTGATGCGCAAACAAGCCAATTTGTAATAGTTGAAAGCTAAATAATTTCTAAAAATTTTTCTAAAATCATTCAAAGATGGCATCACAAGAATAAGAAAATTAAAAACACATTTGGGTACAATTTATTTTATTTGCCAAGTTTAATTACAAATAGCTTTTTTAAGATTCAGAAATTATCTAAGTAAAATTTTTAATTAAAAGATTTGCAACATTTTTATTGGGGATTTGAGCAATAGTAAACAAACTAAGTTAAGAAAATTATAGGAAAAATGAGTTTACTTGAAACTGCAAGTAATTTGTTTTAATTAAAAACAAATCTTAATATAAAAATAGCAAAACTTACTAGCATTGCCAGAATTGGAGTTCAGCAAAGCTGTTAAGGCATCCATCACAAGCGATCCTAATGATAGTTGGTCTTCTGGTATTTCCCAGTTCACTATAAATTGAATTTCGTACCATATAAAATAATTTTTTAAGAATATCAAATTTGACTACCATTACACAAAAATTTCAAATTATAAGCCACATTTAATGTAACTAATGTATAATAATCTTATTTATGTTAAATATTTGTAAAGCATTTGATAAAGTTTTAAATTTTTTAATCAGTTTGAGTTTCAATTAAGGTAGAGGCGAATACTAAAATGGTTAAATTGAAAGTAGAGTACACTTCATTTGCTACAACAAGATCACAATTGAATACAATGACTATTGAGTAAATAGTAAAAAGAAAATTAAAAAGGAATTTTCAACATTTATATGCTTTTTAGATTCAATGCATTAAAAAAAATCCGAATCAATAATTTGAATGCCAAATACATAAATTTCCCAAAAATCATGGCCTTTATAAGTATGGCATTGGTCTGGAAATGTGTAATAAGTCAAATTTAATAATATTTAAAAATACTTTGTACTTGGTTAACGTCCAAGTTGTAATTTTTTATTGGTTTGGGCAAGCACAATAGCACATATTTTTCTACACAAGGACTTGGATCAAATCAACGGCTTTAAGTCATTACTTTTAACCTCAAGTAACATGTCTATGAATGATTAAAAACAAACCTGGTTGCTCGTCTGACACATCAGGGAATGCTTCTTTTAATATCGCAGCATATCTGTGCAGGCAAGTAACGAGAACTTCTAAAAGACCTACTTCCCTATACACATCTTTAAACACAGAGTTGGAATGCAGAATGTTTAACAGGCTTTGTAGACACAATAAACTACAAGTGGTAGAGCTGGAAAAATAAAAAAATCCAAACACATATTAGTACAGACTTTTCAGCCTAGGACTATTAAAATTTTTTCCCCTCACAAACAAAAGAATTTTACAATACTTTAAGAACAATTAAAAATAATAATAATCTTTTTAAGGTCCTTTTTTGATACCTTTAAAAACTGCTTTTAAATACAACTTTTTATAGAATATATCAAACATTATTTTTTTATTTAAGTTTTGGAGTTTAAAAAAAAAAAAACCTTTTAGAATTAAATAAATTTTATATTTGTTTGCATGTGCATAGTATTTTATATATGTAGTTCAGACACATAACTTACTTTTGAGTTTTCAAAAGAATGCTCAAACTAATGAACTCTTTACAAGGCACAAAATTCAAGTCAAAAATTATAAATTCTAACAACTTGAAAAACTTTTCCTGAAAACAAAATATTTGTGTTAAACATTAACAGCAAAATATGTGTTACAAATATTCCAATTGATCTTTAATAATATATACAGGGTGTCTCAAAAGTACAATTATGTTTTTGATAGGAAGAAAAGTTTTTTTTAAAAATAGTTTTTAAAGAAAAGAATTTTTAATACAAAACTGGGAATAGAGTTTTTAAAGACTAATTTAAAATTAAATCTTATGACACAATAAAGCACTGTACTGATTGAAGTATCTTCTCAGACTTTTTATTTAAAAATCTTGGAAGAAGCAGCTATTGCTCGATAAAACACTCAGCCATCCTGTTCTAACTACGATTCGGAAACCTGACCGTGAAAGAAAAAGTTTAAGGTGCATTAGCAAGGTCTTGAGAGGTACCTTTAAAGAAATACAAGAAAAAAGGCGCTTGGTGTAGAAGATGCAACTGTGAACTATATAAAAATTTTAGAGAGAGGGATATCATTCATCGAATTAAGATAAGTCACCTACATTGGGCTGGACAAGTGATAAGAATGGAGGACAGTAGTATTTTAAAAAGAAATTTTTTCGGCAAATCCTAGACACGCACAAAAAGTAGAGAAGACCTAAACTACATGGGATCTATGCTGTAGAGGAAGATTGTTTGGACCTGAGAACTAAAAATTGGCCAAGTTTAGCTGCAATTTGAGGATGAAATTGAGCATCAAAATATCATAGTAAATTAATGAATACTTAACAAGGGGATAAAACTAAAAATTCCAAACAGAACATGCACAGCCATTTTCAAAGTTAGAATATCATTACATTTGGGAAACCCAATATTTGTTTCTGAGTATATAACAAGAGAAAATATAAAAAATTGAGATGTATAAGATTTGAAACACTGAGAAAAGCACAAATAAACAGAGTTAGGTTAAGAGTGAATAAGTTGCTTTGATATAGAAAAACTCTGTTGGTGTTATGAAGAGATAAAACTTGAAAGGTTTAATATTAAAAATAATAAAATAAGTTTCAAACCTGAATTTCAGGAGGCTTGGTATGAATCTTTTCAGAAAACTGGGAAAGGGTATGCTGACTTTCTAGTATAAAATAATTAGCTTTGTCGGAATGATATACTGTGCTGACAGCATCAAGCAGTAAACCACACAAATAAGGTGTTTGTGCCTTAAATTAAAATATTTAGATTAAGCCAGATTAATTATAAATACTAACTATAATTGAAATCAACTATGAATGCTTTTTAAATATTTAATTGTTCTAACATACCTTCATAAATACTGATTGCAAAACTTGGAATGCTTGAAGATTTCTCACACTTGCGCCTGAAAAGTGTTTGTTTTATAAGAAAACTCAATGAGGATAGCGATAATACAAAAAATATTAATTATTAAGGTCATTTAAGAAGATGTCTTGGAGGCTTTTTTCAAGACGTCTTTTTAAATTTCAGTTTTAGATGTAATCTAGTTAAGCACCATTTTATAGCACTTGCACAATGGTGAAGAACGAGTCAAAGCCAATATAGTTTCTTACATAATTGTTCTCCTTTTTCTTCCATAAAAATAAATTTTATACTGAAAACTAAATTTCTTAATACCTATTTCTCAATTTTTAAGATGCATATAACACATGTAAGGTTAACCCATTAATGACGACTTTGTAATATTATTAACACTTTCATTTTTGAATAAAAATGCTAAGTTTAAGTTTTTAAAATTTTGTTTTTGTATAACTTAATTTGTTTTACATAAATTGTTCAGGACTCTGGTCTTCATTTGTCTTATATTTTGTTTATTTGGATAAACTTAAAAACAGAAAGCTCATTTTCTTTCTAATTATCCTTAATGGGTTGCATATTGGTTTCAAAATTCAGAGTGTTTGTAATTAAAGTGGAAAAAAAACACAATTCATAAATGTTTGCTTCAATAAACAACATATCTCCCAGGTATTTGGGAGAGTGTGAAATAAAATCCATGAAAAAGAAAAATGCGGTTAAGCTTTCTGTCACTTACCTGACAATTGGGGAATTTGGAAACCAGATAGCTGAAATAGGGATCCTGTGCTGGCGTGACTAGGTTTTAGCTCAATGTAACCACAAGAAGCGAGGGAAGCAATAAGCAGGACTATATTTCGGAGGGCTTCACAAGCTTCTTCAGACGTGTTCTGTTCTAGCCTACAAAAATGGATGTCTAAATTATAATAGTCTTAAAAATATATCCAATGTGTTAAAATGTAATCCTTTTAATTATACCTTTGTGAATTCAATTTTAAAGTTGATTTTCTTTTCTTAATTTTAGAAATATTAAGACGGGTGTTTTAATTTTTTTTAGAAAAGGAATTAGCAATTGATTGAAATAAAAAAGCTGATTTTTTTACTGAAATTTACTATATAATAGTAAATTTTTAAATTTTTTTTTTAAATTTATATTTCTTACTCTTAATTAATTTATAGAAAGCATAATTTTGTTTAAAATAAACAAGATTAATAAACAAAAATAGAAATTAGCCACTACATTTTTACCTAAGAAGAAACTCTGAGAGAAAAATGTATCCTTGACAAGTTCTGAAGTCATCCAGAATGAGTTGCGACACTTCGCTGGAGTCTTTCAAGAAGCAAAATACTGTCACAAACATTTCAACGATTTCCAAAGGGGACAACTCTTGAACTCTTTGCATGTTTTCAAGACAAAGTGCAATACAAGCTTTGTCTAAAATAAGAATAATAGATTTTTTTAAAATCAAAGGTAAAAAAAAACTAAACATGATAAAATATATTGAAACACACAAAAAGTGAACAAATACTTATAGAACATCAATTTCAAACAATGCAAACATAATTTATATATTATGAGTGACATAAAGCATGTTTCTATTAATAAAAATACTACATAAATGTAATTTTTATAGTTTAGTTCTGCTTCAGTATCTAATCACAAGTAGTTAAATCTAGTGTGTAAAATAAGTTTGAATGGTTTTAAAACAAATTATTGAAAGATAATGACTATAATAAATATAAATGACTGTGAGTAAATTATATATCCCTGCTCATTTGAAAAACAAAACAAAAATAGAACAGCATCTCATTAAATAAAACATATCTTACAATGTTTTAATAGGTAATTTGTTAGTGGAGGTCTCATTATTATAAGATATAGATAATAGAAAGAGTGGATAGATAAAAATGTTCTTTTTTTATAAATAAAAAAACTTAAAAAATCAGAAAGTTAAACAGTACTTGATAGGTTACTTTAAATTGCCTGCAATTTTCAACTAATTTTGTATTTACAAAAAAAAGTACTTTGCAGGTCAGACGTTAATTTAAATTTTACATTTATAGCTATATAATAGTAATTTAATAAAGATATCGCTTTATGAAATACAAACATAACTAAATTAAAAACTAATATCAAATTCAAACAATTTACTGTGATTATAGCTAACGACAAAGTGGGAGAATCAGTTGCGGGTCAAATCAATTTTGAATTTCTTTTAAACAAAATTTTGTATTTAAGAATATAATTTTGAGGTCAGGTGTAAATTATACTTCTACATACCAGTCTACAAAAGTTAAGTTTTGAAGATACTTCTCCCTGGCTTTGATGGCTCCCCGAGTAAGTAAACACTAATACTAAATACTGTGGAACCTCAATTATTCGATTTAATTGGGACCGGTGGCATGTCGAACAATTGAAAATTCTGGATAATAGAGAATGTTCAAGAAATAGTAAATCTTATAGTACACAGGAGCACCGAAAGTCTGAGGACTTTAAATCCGGCAATATCTGAAATCTGCACGGGTTTGCAGTTGTAAACATTGAATTTTCGAGTTAAGTTATCTCTGAAATATCCTGGCAAAAAGAAGGTGATAAATTTTTTTTTTATTGTTGAGCAAAGTTCTTGGAAAAGTGCTTATTTTTTGTTTTATAGTAGACTAGCAAATTTATACCCGTTCTTCGCACGGAATAAAAAAATATCAAATAGATTCCAAATATGTGTACCATATACCCTGTTATAGGATCATAAACTTATTATTGTTTCCGCTCGTTATAAATTATAAAATCCCGTTTCATTGCCTTAAAATTCCAGAATGAAAAATACGCTATAAAATGCACTCATAAATGTCATCACAATTCCCTCATAAATACATAAAACCTTTTAGCTCATTTGGTGTGTTTTGGGAAATAATTTGGCGAGAAAATAGATATAGAATGACCTTCGAACAACCGACCAGCTTATAAATTATTTATAAAAGAAATTGCCTATTTGGCGAATTTTAGTTAATAATTTGGCGAGTTTGGCAACGTATTTGGCGAAAAAATAAAGATAATAAAACACTAATAGCTCTAGTGCGATGGCCTTTATTAACCATCATAGTTCAGTAATAGCTTAACTATACATTTATTGCTTAAATATGCATACATGCAGTCAACAGAAAAATCAATGAAAAAATCATCAAATAAACCCACAATAAAATCCGGGAATGAAGACTGGCAGAATTACGTCACTTGAAACATGTCAATTATTTTTCAAATAATGAATTTAGTTTCTGAAAGTAATGGCAAAAGAATAAAATAAACCTTTTGAATTTTAAATGTTTTCGTTAAAAGTTTTATTTAATTTTTTCAGCCGATGGCATCAGGAAAGAGAAAAATTGATCGGATTTGAGCGAAAGTGGTGTATTTTTTTCAGAAAATTCGAATTTTCTCTAAAAATGGAACAAATATGAAAAAACTAAGCCTCAGGTGCACACGTTAGTATTAAAGGGAATCTATCTTAAAAATTTCGAATTTCTGACTGCAGTATAAGTAGGTCTTTTACGATCCGAAGACAAACAGACACACACACAGACTTTCTTTTATTATTATAGATAATATCACTTAGAGTCTCACGATTTAGGATTGCCAGATATTTTTCTTTTACTTTTTTAGTTGCAAATTTGATAACTTAAAATCACCCCAGTTTCTTGATTTCAGAATCACCAGAGAAATCCAATTACAGAATCACAGGAGTGGTTTCTTTTGTGAACAACCGAGAATGTGTGTGACCTTGTTGGATAGTTTTTTTGGTATTGACTTAGGGATGGTCAGCTAACAGATGGACAGATAATCAAAATTCTACTGTAATATACCCAAGCATCTCGTTCTCTTGGGATCCTGATAAAAAACGAAAAAGAGGAAGACCCAGAATGACATGGCAAAGACAATTACAAAAAGACCAAAAGAATTTAAAATTATCCAGTTTGGAGACACCAGAGCCCATGCCAAAAATCGTGAGGCTTGGAGGAGAAGGCTGGATGCCTTATGCACCAGCAAGGCGTGAAAAGCTTAAGTAAATAAGTAGTGTAAAATGCATTGAATCTTACTGTGGATATAGCTAACGACTGAGTGGGAGAGTCCGTGGCGGGACAGCGTCATCAACACTTCGGCAGCACTCTTCCTCCAGACCGCATTGTGCGCCGGGCACCAACTTGTGATGGCACTGAATAACAGGGTCAGATCATCCTTTCTGCTCAGTTCTTCTGCTGGGCCAGAGTGGCTACACAGACGCACCAAAACCTGAAACAGCCATTGAAGAGAGCTTCAGCAAGGGGAGAGTTGTACTAAACTAAGAAGCTTGACTCCAAAGCTTGGACAACTACATAACTTATTATCTTGAGCAGATAACTTACTTAGGTATATAAACTAAAACAATTGAACTAAATACCATAGAAATTATTGGCATCGTAAAAAGCAAGGAAGAAATTGGGCTATAGTACCCTAGAAGGATGATGTTTAGTTGCTCTTAGGCTAGGTAGAATGTCAGCAATAATTTTAAGTTAGGTTGGTTGTGAAGCTAATGGTAAACTGGTATAGTGGCATTAGATTGCACAAACACAGATTTAAAATTTTACTAGAGATGCTTATTGAGATTATTATAAAATTAAATTATTAATTTTTAGTGCCGAAGAAGACAAAATCAAAGGTTTTTTAGGGGCCAAATATGAATATATGAAGGGTGAGGATGTGCAAAACTCACATTCTCCAAAGCATAACTAATATATACGGTTCAGCCCGTTCATATGCGACTTCGTAATTGAATTTAGATTTTCCATTATCAAAAGTCACTAATGAATGGAACAGACCTCATATCTTAGTATTACTTTGGAGAATGCAAGTTTTGAAACTGCACCCTTCATATAAAAAAAAAGACTTCATATAAAAAGAATGTTTACAGATATTACTAAAACGACAGTATATAAGACTCACCTGAACAAAAACTTTCTGCAACAAAATCCTTCTCTCTTTAGGTGAAAACTCGCAATCAGGATCTATGTCGTCTGGGTTTTCTATGAGAGGCAGATCGAAAAACAGGTACAGGCACTTGACTAGTGTAGAGGGGAGGGAGGAAGCCGTCATTATGTCCACCAAAGGTGCACTGCCGGCAGCTAAAAGGTTGACCGCAGTTAGCAGCATCCAACCATTGCTGTGCTCTTCTGTGCTGGAGATTTCCAGGAACTTTGCAATGGCACAGCTAGCTGCCTCTGCAATGAAAATGGTATGGGAAGGTTATTAAATAGTGGGAGGGGTTTGTTCTGTTCCTCAAGTTAAATATATTTTTTAAATTACAAATGAAAGAGCAAAATATAATATTGTACATTCTGAACATGAACTTTTTTAGACACATTTATAAAGTTACAAGAAAGCATAAAGCATTTGTGTTTTTTTCAAATCTGTGTTTATGTGGTTAAAAAAACATACACCATTAGTTTTAAAATATGATTCTTTAAAAAAAAAGTAAAACTTGCTTAGTTAAGGCCCTTAAAACACTTAAAGTTGTCATTAGGATTGTTGTCATTAGAGAAGTAGGATTTTTTTAAGCCACACTGGTTTATTACCAAATAAAAATGCTGTAAAATTCAAGTTTTTGACTTTACATATTTTAGCTAGTATATCAAATACAATAAAATTTTTGCAAAAAATCTAAGTTCCGTACCAGTACTTTGATTTGATGCTCGCCGGCGGATTTCGGATACCATAAGTCTAGAAACTAATTGACAAAATGTCAAAATATCTGTAAATTTTTCTATCATGTCAGAGGAAGGACAGTTACCAAAAACCTAAAAATAATTCATAAAAATTTAATTAAGGAGCATAATATGATTACATAGATAGTAATTTTCATGCAAACTCTAAATTATTAATTAATAGTCAATGGAAACTTTTATAAACTTACAGTAACTTTTGTTTTTAAAAGACCTTTTTTACAATGAAATCAAATTTGTGCTATCAGTAACACATTTTTAAAAAAATAATATTCTTTACATACACCTTAATTTTTTTAATCCAAGAATGTTTAATAATTGTGTTATTGGATTGTTTAAATAATTTAATACAACATTCATTAATGGTATTATTTATAAATGCAGATGAAAATTAAAAACATTATTACACTAAATGTATCAAAGAGCATCTCAGTAAAATTTGAGGATGGCTTCCTTGCATTGTTATTAATAATGCAGTAAAACAACTTTTACAGATTAGGAGTATTGTAAAAAAAGCACATACCTAACCCCACATTTTATAAAACTAAACGAGTTTTTTTCAACCCAAATTTAAAAGTTTAGATAAACTATCTAAAAACTGGTGGTTTTAGCATCAGTTTGACCTTCAAAAGTACTAAAGCATGTAGCTACTGCAATGTGCTCAGATTTCGTTAGATTTTTTTAGAACAGCAGGCATTGCCTTTCTCTGTGCATAATGCCTTAATTTATGGATCCATGTTGTACAGGTGGCAAAGTATGACCTGCTCTTTTGTACAACGCTAAAAATTTACAAGCACCCTCCATCGAAAGCATTTATTATAAATTACATTTTACAAGATAATCAGCAGCTTGTAAAAATATGTAATGTATATTAAGTATTTTTTAACAGATAGGAATGTGTAAAATTTTTAGTGATGGCCAAAAGAACAAGTCACACTTCGCCATTGACCAAAATCATTTTTGGATAAATGGGAGTTTCTAAGTCTAACAACCATTCAAACCCTGAAATGTTTCTTTAACCATATTAGGGATAAGCAAATTGGCAGAAGTGTAAACTTGTTTTCAGTATGCTAGATTAAAATTCAAATTTTTAACTGAAAACACTTTCTTAAAATTTTTGAAAATTATATTTCCGTTGCAGATGATTATGACACCTCTCCACACTTCAAATTTTAAAATTTAGTAAAATTACAAAATGTATAGTTAAAAAAAATATATGTATAGCTTGAAAACCTGACAGTTAAGTGCTGGGTTTATACATCTGTATACCTTTGAAAGTTAACACTTTCCAGAAATGTGGTTTGGTTGAATTAACATCGTAAAATAACACAAAGGCTATCAGCGGCGGACTGATCTGTTGTACTTGCCCCATTATATCATCAACCTCCCAGACATTGACACAATGGTACAAAGACACTCCCCTTCAAAGTGACATTGTATGCAACCGCGGAACTTTGAATCATGACGGATTTAACAAGCACCCAGTTCCACCAGGATTCATTCTCTATTTTTAATAGTGAAATTCAGGAGTTTTAAGGAATTATTTTAGGAATACAATAACATAAATTCAATATAACAAACATAAAAGTACTTATAGCGACAATGTGTATCATGAAATTAAAAGTAAAACAAACAAAAAAAAATCCAAGATCAACAAATTACGGTGCCTTGAAAATAAAAAAAACCGTTAATATCAAATAATTTGTCCAAGAGCAACAATTAAAAAATGTGAAACTTTAAGACATGGAAAATCTCAAAAAATTAACTGCCAATTTCTAGACAAAAATGAATGCAAAACCTCAAATTTTTAAAAACCTGATCTTTTAAATCCACTGAAAACTATTTTCTATTATAAATAGATAATTTTTCAGGAAAGTATACTTTAAGTAAGGATTTCTAATATAATTTTAAGGAGTTATAAGGGCACTTAGACAAAATATTTGAAATTCAGGAGTTTTTCAGGGGGAGCACGAACCCTGCTCTATTTATTGGAGGGTCACATACCTTGCAGAAGAGGGGCAGCATGTTGTACAGCCTCTGCTCCTGCTCATTCTGAGTGAGAGGTTGGGGAGGGTGGGCGAGCTCGCTGAACAACTTATGCAAGTGCATCAGCCCCAGGGCAGTGTGCTGCGTGGACTGGGGAGGGTCCTCACCCATGGCGGCGCCCCGAGAGTGGCCCACCAGCAACTTGCGCATGATGTTCATCTTGGCACATGCGGCTGAAAAACACACACATTGTTACACATATTGAAAATATTATCATTGTTGTTCCATTGTCTGGAATGCATATGAATAGACAAGAAAGACATATGGAGAGTCCAGGCGAAAAAAACCTACATTGACAAGATATCTGTCCATATCAGGCCTCTTTGGCAAGAATAGCGAGTCACTAGGTAACATGTTTCCCACTTGTTTCCTCTCTCTTGTCAAGCTTGATTCAATTGAGACTCGAGTCCCATGTTTGTACCACGAGAGAAGAACAAGGGACAAACCTGTTTCATATTGCCAATATCCGCCAAGCAGAACTGATTACGGGAAAATTCCTATTCAATCAATGGGTTCTTCTCCTGGACTCTTCATATATTTACACAAGACACACTAGAGAATACATTTATAAACAAAGAGCATTATCCCAGACTGAAACAAGAGGGATGCAATGCTTTCTTTTTGAGAGTGGGGTGCAATTCAGCCAAAAGTCTGACTTCTGTCTGCAGGGATACATCTGTGCCTTATGGGGGATTCGAACCTAGACCCACTCAAGTGGGGTAAAGTCAAGTTAAACGAGAATTATAACCGCTATACTATCTGAGTGGCAATCGAGAATGTTAATCAATACTAATATAATAAGCCTCATTTCACAGTAATGTTTGCTGTACTTACATATACATCTATAACTTCAACACCAAGTGTGCAGAGTAAAGTACAGAACCAAAATCCGCCTTTAAATCAATTTTGAGAAAAAGCAAATGAAAATGTGACTCTTGCAGTTAGAGCGCTCATTCAGGTGCATTTCACACAAAACAGTTCCGTTACTCTTTATCATAGCTACATTGCATGTTTATCATAGATGATCGGCAGTGGCAGCACCAAGTCAATTAGATCTTTTACACACTAGGCAAGTAAAAAAAAATACTTTGGGTGAGGTTTAAATTCATACATGGTTTTAAATTAAGTAGTGACATTGTGAAACATTGCCATGGCAATGTACTGCAGTAAATTTTTCTGCACTCCAAATTCAGTTAACATTGTCATGACTTGAATGAAGACTTCAAGTAAAACTGTAAGTACAATTGTCACTTCCATCACATGTGAAAGATGCAGTTGACTGAACATAGTCACTTCATTCATCCAGCACTGTAACTATGATGATGATTAACAGAACTTTTGCGAATCACATTTTCGGTTATTTTTTTCTCAAAATTGAGGTACAGATAGATCCTGGTTATCTTTTTCTATGCACATTTCTGGATATAGATTATACTCATTTTTAATGCTAAAAATTAGATTTGGTTCCAAAACTCACATTCTTTAAAATACTAAATTCGCATTCTCCATTTTAAGTAACAGGAACACCTGTATTCAGACATTTGACACTGTTTACTTCTAAGATATAGAATTGTTTTGGTCTTGATTGTTGCAACGTTTTAAGCAAATAAACGAGTACCTAAATTATAATTATAAAAGAGGCGGGTACTTTCTTTTGGTATCTAGGGGACTATAATTTGTAATAATGTCACACAATGCAGATGATTAAAATAAAACAAAGCACATTAACATGTACGGCTTTTATAAATTTTTTATAGGAATAAAAAAAAGCGTTTAAACCACCTAGGTCTTACATTTGAAAGGATTTAATGCATATAATATGAGCACTTAAAATACTCAACATTGTTGCAACAACGTTTAAACCACCTAGGTCTTACATTTGAAAGGATTTGATGCATATAATAACACTTGAATTACTCAACACTGTTTTTTGCTAAGTTACAACAAAACTTTATCTCATTCTACAAAAATTAAAAAATACATTTTGCAACTACTTTATTCAATTAATGTTTTGAATTCGTTGCTCCTCTTCATAAAAAATACTTGCACTAAGTTAAATAAAAAAGATAATTTAAATTAGGAAAAAAAAGTGATAATTTGTTCAAGATATGATATCACAACAACATATGAACTTTGTAAGAGCATAGTCCATTGTGTACACATAAGCAAAAACGTAAAAACCATTGTTTTGATCATTTTGTTTTTCGTCCATGCATAATATCCCATAGTTCAAGGACTCAAGATTCAGTAAATTCGAATATTTGAGAACAATTAATATGGAAAATTAAATTATAAAAGAGAGTAACTTACGTAATATTTACAAAATCATATTATAGACATTGTAATCATATTTTCGTCAACGTCAAAAGCATAGCTATTGAAAGTAACACTCGATATCAAATCCCCAGGAAGTTCTCATAATTCATAGAAATAGTTACAAACAAAAAAGACTAACTAAAATGTTTCATAACGAAAAAAATATACTGTAAATTGAAACTTTTAAAAGTTTTTAAGTAACTTAAAGGACCGACCCACTGTCGTAGCAAGACGATCCCATCCCAGGCATTTTTATGTAAAGTTGAGATGTTTATTTTCTGCTAGTTTCGGTTTTCATTTCTGCATGGCTGTCAACGAAGCAGACGTCCAAATGAATTTCAAACATTCAAAATAATTTTAAATCCAGTTTAAATACTTTTAATGGAATACTATGAGAATAAAATCGTTTCCTTTTTATATTTTTACTTAATTGAAAGAGATAAAAACATAATTTTTATTTAAAAGGGAATTTGGTGGGAAGATAAGTTTCCTCAAAAGGGAAATGCAAGAAAGGGAGTTTTAATTTGACTCTTCGTAAACAAAAAGTCGATTTGTCTGCATTACTTTGGGTTTCTTTAAATTGTCGAAGATATCAAAACTGGCTTTTATCGGGAATTTATATTTGTTTTAAAAATTACACTCTTTCCTAGGCTTTTTCTGAATATCAGGCTATGCGTATATTATTTGTAATTTGTTGTTTATCAAAATATCTTTTAAGATGAGTGATGGAGATGTTTTCATCTATGTTGCATTGTACGATTTGTCTTCCGGACATAAACAAGTTTTATTATTTAAGAAAGACGATGTATTTATTCCTGTTCCTAGTTGCTCAAGCAATCCTAATTGGGCTGTGTGTGTTGACACTAAAGGAAATGCCGGATATGTCCCCTACACTTATGTAGAAAAGAAAACTGTTAGTTTACAATTCATGCCAAATAAGTAGAAAATAGTTTTATATTGAATATATAATCCCTTTGTAAAATTTTTAAAGGTTTTGTTATGTATAAGTTAAATAAAAGTTTTCAAGAACCTTTAATCTTTAATTAATCATAAATAATTGTTAGTGATCTTCCTTACTGTTAATTAAGAAAAGGTGGTCTTTCATACTGTGTGTGAAAATTGCACTCTAGCAAGTATATTCTTATATACTGACTGTAAGAATATACTTGCTAGAGTACAAAAATCCTTTGGAGCAATTATGGAAATTTGTGCAAAAAAGAAGACATTAGCAAATAATCAATAAGATAAAATGATAAATAAAATCAATAATAGTAATAATCAATAATGTAAAACTGATGTATGCAATAATGACATACAGTCATGAAAATTTGAAAAAACCCTCAATTTAGTGTCAACGGGCCATTAGATACATTACACTAGGAAATAATCATGATAAAAACCTCTGAAGAATACAATTTAAATTTGTTGACTTATTGCAGTAGTATTTTACAATTTTCACTAAGTGACCTTCCCTAATTGTATTTGATCCTTCAAATTTAATAACAATGGAGTCAGTTGGTTCTTTCATTAATAAAAACCTTGCCCATATTATAATTTTAATTAAAAAAAATATTTGTGCCTTTAAGTTTTACATGCCACATATTTTGAACTCTTAATTTTTCAATTGTTAATGTTACGCATTTTTTATGCCACTGATTTAACTACACAGTTAAAATAATTAAACTTGTCTATTATGTAAATATTTCAGGTTAATATAGAAGAATTTATATGGATGATTGAGGATGCATTAGGGAAACTTCATGTTGATTCTCCAACAAGTACATCAAAGCTTACAAGAGATGTTATTCAGTAAGTATTGTTCAATTAAAATATAAATAGCTAAATGTTCTGAAGAAGAGTTATTTGTGTATAAATATTTTTCTGAAACAATTTTCTTGGCCAGTTTTTTTTGTCTAAATCTTGTTATGTTATTAGTAAATGAAATTCATAATTTTGATGGTCTTTTTAAATTAATATAAATATTTACTTAAGTTCTCACTTCTCACATTTGTATAACATTAAAAAAATCTACATGCAAGTTATCTAAACTTAAAAAATAGTTTTTCAATAGTAGTATATTTTTGTGTATGCCATATTATTCAATGATACTAATTCCAAAACTAAGTATTTTTTAAAAAATTGAAACACTATTAACTGCATGAAGATTTAATACCTTTGGAAAGACAAGTTTTTCCCATTTGAATCTTTAAAAAATATTTCAAGATTTGGATAGATATCAAAATTTAACAAATGGCAATAATCGAATAATTCTAAGTATAAAATTTTCTTTTGTCATACAGTTGAATTTGTTTGTCTTATCTTTTGTAATGCGCCTTTACTATTTCTTTTTCATTTAGGAGTTTAACTCTTAGACGATCTGAACTTTTGAATGCTGCAGAACAACCTAGTGAAAAAATTAAAGGTTGTATACTTTTAAATATGAAGTACAGTTTTTTTAATAACACAATCCACACAAAAAAGTAATCTTTTTCACATGAATAATTGCATCGAAACAAAATAATTATAAAAAACTAAATAATAAAAAATAAAAAAATAAATAATAACACAATCCACACAAAAAAGTAATCTTTTTCACATGAATAATTGCATCGAAACAAAATAATTATAAAAAACTAAATAATAAAAAATAAAAAAATAAATAATAACACAATCCACACAAAAAAGTTATCTTTTTCACATGAATAATTGCATCGAAACAAAAAAATTATAAAAAACCATGTTTGCGAAACCTGTGCCAAATTGAACTTATTTAGAGACTGTAGTGTAGAGGATTATTTCAAATGCACCTAGCTGTGCTTGAAAACTAAACATAATTCCCCTTGTTGAAAAAGTTTTAATTTTGCAGTTCTTGTGACTTAGTTTAAATGTCACAACATGAGTAAATACTAATCCAGGCAAATGTCCATCAAATATGAAAAAAATATGATGAAATACAATTTTATATTTCCCCTTTGCATATTTCCTTAGTGTTATAAATATTAACCTAAATTAAATTAAAAACAACTTGAGGCTTAAGTGAAGTATTTCATTGGCAGGGCTGCACAATTTTGTTTTTAAGTAGCTTTTTACTTAGTAATTTATTTTATTACTTTGCAATTTTAAAACGCATCATACTTCAAATAATTTTTGGGTTGCTCTGGATATGTGTGACTGCTTTTTATTTTTCTTCATATAAAACAAATAAACTGTTAAAAACTTTTTTACAATTATAAAGGTAAAATTCATACATTCACCTGTAGTCTGTTCAGCAATATATACTCGATTTATGATGCGTTGAAAATGTTTTGTTATATCTTCAAAAAACATTAAAAAATATTTTATTATGCATTAAATTACATCTTTTGTTTCATGTATTTATGTGTTTAAGATAGCCATGCTTTATTTAAACTAAATTAATGATTGTTGTTTTATATTGCAGATGATGTGAGAGAAAATGTTCCAAATAATCATGTACCTGAAACTGTAGTACCGCAGGAAGTACTTCATTTTGATGATATTAGTGATAGAAACTCCCTCAGTGAATGTGAAACCAATGAAGAAGCCAGTGTTATTCTGAATCATGAAGCCTCAACTAATCATTTATTAGAAACAGCCCAGACAGCTACACAAACTGACAGCATTAGTGATTACAATGTGCCAAAGTGGTTAGTTCCTTCTCTTGTCGAGAATGTACGACATAAGACAAAAATCAGCCATGAAAACTCAAAAGCAGCTGTTGGGATTGTTCTAGATACTTTTTTAGATGCTATACCTCAATTAGATTTCCTCTGGTTACAGCTCAAAAGCAGTTTAAAGAAGTCAGAAATAGCTCAGGTAAGTTTTCTCCCTTGGCCTTAACAATTACAACAGCTAATGCAGAGATTTATTGACTTTTGCATTCATTTTATTTTTATCGGGTTTGAATAATTCCTCTCCCCCACATATCCCTCAAACTTTTTGATAATTCATGAAATTGTCTATTTAATATGAAAAGTACAAAATATCTTATTATTAGTCCTGTCTGGGAAGGGTATTATGGAGACTAAGGCAGCTCTGCTTATGAGCATTTTCCACTTACCCCAAATACCTGAAGTGGTGCAAAAAAGAAGCTTCCCTTCACACTGACGCCAACAAATTCATTGCTACCTCATTCAGCATAGCAGAGGGCAGCACCACTACCAGGCTCTTTTGTTTGGATCTACTACTCGGGTTACCTTATTTGAGAGCAACACAATAGAGATCAGCCCTACTGATGCAAGTGGATCCTTCTAATTTCTGAGACAGAGGCTAAGCAGAGTATCCTAGAATCGACTTGCCACCCCAATAAGTATGAAAACTTGAAGGACTTTGTGACCATGATGGACTTTAACTCACACCATTAGCATACACAAGGTCTTCGGTCGCCAGAGCTAAATTTTGCAACCTAAGGGATGCCAGTCCTATACTCTACCAACCAAGCTATCCTGCATTTATTAATTACTTATCCACATTGGGTTTTAGTGCTTTCAGTGTTGTACTATTTAAAGTTTATCTTCACTTTAAAATTTATTGCAATTTTGAATTTATATTCCCTAAAATATTATTCTTTCAGGAAGATATCCATGACTCTGTTTACAGTGAGGACCAAACAAAGCTCCTTGATATATTCAAACAGTTGTGGTATGCTAAGAACGATGAACAGCAGAGAAGTTGGCCAGTACATGAAGACGAAGATCTTATTATTGGCCTCCTTGTTGAACTGAATAATATATTGGTAAAGTTTTAGTGTAAACTCAAAAAATATATTTAATTTGTATAAATTCTTAATTTAATTCCTTCTTAGATATTCAGTAGCCATAATGTTTCAATCATAAATTTTTACTGAACATAGAATTATTCAAAAATTTCTTCTGAAAATATTTATTACGAAATTAATATACAATACAGGCAAAGTAGATAAGTTAAGAAGGATGAAATAAAATTTGTTACTTTTGTTCTCTAAAAAATCAAGAATAAAGTTTAACTTTATGAATCTAACTTTTTTTCTAGTTAGATGCTAATCCACGAGTTACTAGAGAAATGGTTCGTAGAGATGAATATGAAATGGTTGAACTATTGGTAACTTATTATCAAATGGTATGTAATTTTTATCAAAATGAAGTATCATTGTTTGTAAATCTTAAGAAGTTGTATAAGATAAAATATGTCACACCTTATATTTTCTGTCTTGATTTGTTAAGTATTAATTTTAAACATTAACTTAGCAATTCATATTCGCTATTATAATTTTTTTATGAGTATTTAATAAGTAAAGATCTAAAGAATTTAATTTGTTATTTATAAATCCTTTATATCACTAAAATATTTTTCTTTCATTTTAGGAGCCAAGAAAAACATTGCGAATAAAAATGCTCCATGTTTTGTTGACTCTCTGTGAACTAGATAGTGTTGTCATTACTCAACTTTTAAATTCTGTACTGCCTATGGAGTTAGCTCGAGATATCCAAGACAATTTTGAAGGTATTTTTTTAAAAATTCTAATTCAGAATCAAATAACTAGCAAATTTTAATTAATTTTAAAATTATTTGAATAATTTTTAAAAAAATGTTTTAGATAATGAAAAAACTCTTCACTCTTCTCTATTACTTTCGGTTATTTTCTGTACAGGAGAGCGGCCTCCACTTGGGACATATGGTAAGAAATATTAAAAACTTGCAGACTTACAAATTTAACTTAGATTGTTGTAGTTCACAGTTTAAAATTAATTTTTGCCTATGAAACATTTTTACTTATTCTATTGCATTTTTAAGTTTAATATTTTTTTAAAAATCAATTTAAATTTTACTTTTAGTTGAAGGAACAAAATACAATTTAAAATTTTCAAAATTTGTGATAAAATGGACTGTAAACATAGCAATTGTATAAAATAAACATAACAGTTTAAGCAAATAGTTTTCAAACTAATTTTATTCCTATTTAAACTATTGTGATGCCTAAAAATTATATTTAGCAAAATATACTATAGCACAAGCTACCACAACCACTTTTGAAAGCATCTCCAAATTCTGTATCAAAAGCATTTTTATTAATAATTAAAAGTTATGTAATTTTATATTGAAACGTTTCCCGCTCTGCAATAATAATACTTTTGATGAATACTTTTAGCTTTCATCAGCAATGCATTTCTACATTTTCTTTTTGACAAGCTGGAAGAAGTTGTTAAAGAGGGTGATGAGGATCTGGGTCAGAATTTGTTGAGCATCGTTTTGGCCTTCAATCTTCACTTTCAAAATACACAAGATAACATTGTTCTGGCCACTCTAAAAGAGATGCAGTCTGCACAAGTGCTTACAGAGAAATTAGTGTTACTTCTGAATCGAGAAGGTAGGAGATATATATTTTTTAGTTATTTATATGCTTGAGAAAATTAATGTTTCAAAAGCCTTGTCATTGATGATGATTACGAATTAATTAAATCTATATTTAAGTAAAATATTGTTTTTAACACTGCTTTGGATTAAAAACTAAATCCAATTTGCTATAATTTTAATAAATAAAGAATAGTGTTTATGTATCAGAATTGTTTTAATTAAATTTTATTGCACATTTTAAACTATTTAGAGTTGAAATAGTCTCTTTAACTTAGTAGTAAAAGGAACAAAAGAAACAAGATATTTTATTAACATTAATGTAGATTTAAAACAATAATTTGTTAAATAGTCTAAAAATTATAAATTAAAAAAAACTTTTAAGAACTTTGCCAATTTTAAGAACTTAGTAATTCAAAGTTTCCAATAACAAATGAAACAAAATATGAAAAAAAAAACAGAAACAAACATTCTAAAAATAAATGTTCTTATACTTCTGGTTCTGAGAAAATCGCGAGATTTTCCAAGATTTTCGTCAATTTTAATCCAATGAATGATTCGGCAAGTGTAGGATTACGTCATGAAAAGCGTAGATGTTCCTCTACGGAGGTCAAAGGTAAAGAACATATGAAATTAGAATTGGTTCGCATTTAAACTTATTGATTTTCATTCAAAAGGAATCTAACGCAGCAGTCTATTTCTTTAGAAACAAAAATAATTTTTTTAAATGATATTGACGACAAATGTCTAAAATAAAAAAGCGAACATTGCGTCGCAAAATGGTGTAGCTAAAAACAAAATTTCAACGATATAAAAAAATTAAGATAAAAGTGAAGCGACCTATACTGTAAACCAGTTTGAACCTGCAAGAAAAGGAATTTTCCCAATTTTTCTGTTGTATGTACTACTCCAAATGAACTATATTAATTGAATTACTTAATTATATGCATGTATTATAAGTGTATTCTATTATAAAATAAGAATATTTTTTGTTAATTTTTTTAAAACTATTTACTGGTTCAATGATAAAAAAATCCTGACGGTTAAAATGAAATTCAGTTAACACGAAATGTTTCGGTGTTCCCTTTGAGTTTGTGTTAACGGGGTGCTATTATATATTGAAAAAAAGCCTATATGTATTATAATTGATGTAATTCATTATTTTCTAGAGGATCCTTGCAGAATTTTAATTGATAATGAAAGTACCCCAAACTCCGTCATGAAATTCATGGTGGATTTGTTTTCCTCACCCCAGTTGATTGATTTGTTTTATTTGAATGACATTAAAGTATTACTAGACATTATAGTGAGACAGCTGACCGACCTACTTCCTGGAGAGAAAGTAAGAATTGTTTATTTTCACTTTTGTAAGTAAATAGCATTTTTTTTAACATTGGCATTTTTTACTATAATAGAACTTATTTTTTCTGGGTTGAACTTTGTTTAAACAATGTATTGCCTCCATGTGATGAGAAATTATAGCCTCTAATTTTTTTTGAATAAATTTACAAGTAAGAATTATATCGTTTTTTCTAATCATATCAATCTTTCTGACATTAAGTCAGATGACTTCCATTAAGTTGTTGATATTTAAGTAGTCTAGTATTGTACTATCGGGTGGAACGAAAATGGAAAATTTTCAATTTAAAATTTTTAATAGCAAACAAAAGTTTTGATTTTTAGTTTTCTAAATAAGGATTGTTTCTTATCTCCATTTGTGTAAAAAATAGAATGAAACTATCAATTTATAAGTTGTAGAACTCAAAATTTTCTAATTTTTTGCTTTGACACTTTTGCTCTCAAATGACCACTGATTGCTCATGAAAACACACTGCTGTTCCTATATTGCTATTTTTTACGATAAATATTTACAAATCATCTTTATTTAGTGCATTTTGACATATACACTTATGTGTAATTTTGTCTTACTGGTTTTTTAAACTAATTAAATTATGCTCTTTTTTCTTATATTTCATAGCTTTAACTTCAAAGCTATCACTCGTTAAACTGTCAATGCAAAAAATATAGCACATTTTTTTCCTACAGCTTTCAAATTGAAAATTTTAATTTGGAGATATTTGTCAAAACCCAAGATAATTTCTGAAGTTATCCCATTTTCGAGCTAATTACACTACCTCAAGACGTTAAGGTAGGGTAATGAAATTTAATAACTATACAGGAACATAAAAAGCAAATTTTGGTCGCTACCACAAATTTGAAATTGAAAAATGCCCATTTTCGTTCCACCCTACTATACAGGGGTCAGTTGTGTCTTCTTGTGTGATGCCAACAGGGCCTCTTCTGGGAAATCTCAGACTATAGGCACAACCTATTTTGGGGGCCCCTTTATAGAAAATTTTGTGTATGATTTCCACTAATGCTGATGCTATATGACCTATGTATCAAATTTTTGCTACATTTTTATAGGCTTCCTTATAAACATCGATCAAAACAATCATTTTAGGTCAATTCCTTAGTCAAAATTGAGCAAAAAACAATTTGGAGTATCAGAATTTTTTTTAGTTTACTGATATTTTGGGGATTTACAGCATTTAGTATAATAGAAACTGAAATTTAGGGGCCCCTAAAATTTGGGGGCCCTAGGCCCAGGCCTATTGGGCCTTATAGAAGAACAGGCCCTGGATGGCAAGACACCCCAGGACATGCTTAAGTGATGCTTATAGAACACATTGCATCAACTGCTTGCCTGAATTTTCTTTCGTTGGTAATTATTGATATATAGGCTTTATATATTATATAAAACTTCCACCATGCTATAAAGATGGGTTTGGTGGCTGTTGGCAAAAATGTGTGTAGTTCACTGGCTGAAATTTTTTTTTGACTTTTGTTTTATAATATATTAATGATTTTATTCAAAATTATTTACAGAAACGCCTTTACTACTTATGCCTTGTGAGAAATCTCCTCATGAACTCCACTTATTCCGAACACATGCATCAAAGTGACAGCTTGAAGCAATGCTTCAAAAACGTCGTGAATCAAGAATTTCCAGAAAAAAGTGAAGTTGATATTGTATTGGAAATCACCAATCAGTACTCTTGGTTCAAAGATATTTGAAGAAAAGCCCACAGATTTTGTCATTCCACATATCATATATTATGTATAGTACAGTATGATTATTATTTGAGTTCTGATTTATAATGATTGTGAACTAAAAGTCCTGGAACATAATAATGAATTTCATAGGGATTTCATTAAGCAATGAAATTTTGTTTGCTGAAGAATATTAAAGTTAAGGAATAATAATGTTATGTAGCTCATTAAAGTTGTTCTCTCTGATCACGGGATAGGTAATAAACTTGTTTGCTGGAAAGTTTTCGGAAAGATCCTACAAAGTGATATACATTATCAGTATGAATCCAAATGCTATATTTATTGCTTCTTGGCTTGACCGGGACAACAGTTTCTATCAGCAAAGTTTTGGTTTGATTCCACTCTACTATTACTCAATTATTTTTCTCAAAACATAATAAACATTCCATTGATCCAGGAGTGTTTTTTATAAAATTTCATATTCTGTTTAGTTGCTCTCATTTTACAGTCATTTTAAATCGGAAATTTATTTATAATCATTCTGCTTTAAAAAAATCCAAAGTATTGCATTAAAGAATGATGAGTAAGAAGTTTATATTTTATTTCGTTTTTGTCAAAACTGTATACTTTAATTTTATAGCTTAATGTAGGAAAATAGGCATATTAACAAACATAAGTAGATTATTAATGAGTTAATACTTTTAGCCTAAATCCCAACTAAGGAGAAAGCCCACTTGGAATGTTATCAACTTCAATTAATAAACCTAAATACACAATCATTGGGTTTTCTTTAAAAAAAAAACAGAATAAATTAAAAAAATAAATAACTCTAAATAAGAAAAATTTCAAATGAACCAAATAAATCCAGTTTTGTGAATAAAATATATTAATTTTTTCTTGCTATCTCTATAATTTTTTGTTTGTAGTTGTGTTAACATGTTATTTGCATAGTGATGCCAGTCTATATTGTATCTATAAATATTTAAAATGTTAATAAAGTTACTATCTTTTTATGGAAGAAATTAAAGACTGTTTCTATTTTTCATTTGGCAATAGGGAACCACCATGAATAAATACAAGGCCACTTCAACCATGATGTTAATCTAATTTATATTAAAACTTTTACTACTTATTCAGTTGAATGATAATGCTAAAACTAAAGAAATATATGCATTTCATTTTGGTGTTTTATGAAACATTTATTAAAAAAGTGTATTTGAAAAAATCCTTATATTTTCATGTTTTTAAAACTAAAATACACTAACCTTAATTTTTTATTCATAAAATACAATTTTTAATCTTATTTCTGTTATAAATACACCTTTTGCCTACTTTTCTTCCTTTTTTTTAATTCGACAGAATTAAAAAAGTGAAAAAATTCTTGACACGCTGACGACGTCCATCTGTCTGTAACCCCCTTCCAAAATCGGTTGTATCAATCGGATATTAAAATTTCTTTCGGTTTCTGGTTCATCGGTTTTTGGTTGGAATGGTATGACCTCAGAGACCTATCTTTTATACTTTTTGTCCGTCTGTCTGTAGTCCGGACGGACATTTGTCAACTGCCAGTGGTCGTGGAATTACCCAATGAAGTTTATTACTGTTGGTTGGTAGACATATATTTTCAGGCTTGTGTGCTTGCTCACAAAGACCCGCTTATAAGCCATTGTCAAGAAGGACGGACACGACATACACATACATACAAGACAGATGCTGCCATCTATCGCCACCTCCACAATTTAGACATGTCCTTGAAGGGGAGGGAAATAGTCTCCAGGGACCTGTACCCGTTGGAAACTGCGCAATGACCGACCACAGGACTTTCGGACCCAACAGATTTAACGAGCACGTACTCCGCATATACTCGCTGGGTCTTCAGTGGTCCGGGACTCGATCGCGGGACCTTCCGATCTCGAGACCGAGACGCTGACCACTAGGCTCCCCACAGCCCGTTATTACTGTTAGTTACATTGTTTGCATTCAAATTTAATTTAAAGTTATTTCAATCGCTGTTGCCACATCATGAATGACATGAGAAACTTTAAAAATAATATTTGAAGAAAAATTTATTTTTGTCATAAATCAGTTTGGATAGATGTCTATACAATGTATCACTATGTGATTCTCTGATTGCTTATTATATGTTAACTAAGAAAGCGGCAAGGTATATTTTTAAATAAAAAATCAGTTTTAATTTACCGTCGGAGCGGGTAACTTTGGCTAAGCGTCAGAAAAAAAAAAGATTTTTTTCTTCTCTTCATAAAATGATCCTATTTTAAATTGTTTTACATTTTTGGAAAAGTGGAAACATTGCCTTCGATTTCATGCAAAAAAAAATCCCATTCTAATTTTGTAACACCAATAAGTTCCAAAAGAACTAAAATAACCTAATTTAGTATTGCTTATAAATACTCACAGAAATTCTTAATGGAAAAACAAGTAGGTTTCTTACAGTAACTTTCACCTAGAAACTCTTCTACGCAAGATTTATAAAATTATTGCATATAAGATATTAAAAAAAAAATCGCCTAACACAGCATTCAGTTGTAATTTAAATTTTTAAGAGCTCAAAATCGGCTATTTTCTTTAATTTTTTATTGCAAATTCAATTAATAAGTTTATTTGCAGTTCAAAGAATAATTAAGTAAAGTTGCTTGGGCCCAGTCCTTGCATAAGTTCCAGTGACATTCGGCGCATTTCGAAAATGTTACTAATGCCTTCAATGATGCGAGATTCTTAATCTTATCTAAGTATCAATATAAAAGTCTGTAAGAAACCGATATTTTCAAAATATTTAGCAATAAAAAAATATAAAGCAACTTAAAATTGCGATAACAAATGAAGAAATGTAAATTAAAACTAACCAGCTTTTTATGCAAAAACAACATGGAACGTCTTGCCGTTTTTTTAGTAAACAAATAATGAAAAATCAAAGAAACGCATTTTGCAACATTTTAGGACGTTATGCCATTCCAAACGGATCCATTAAAAAAAAAATCCTTCAAATCTTAATTTAAATAAAGTTTCTCATGCTATTGTCGACGTATCAATGACGATTTAAATGACTAAAATTTAAATTTCAAGGCTAATTCATAATGGGCAGTTCATCGACAGGCATGTAGGCAGATGTTCCCCCGGACGTACAGACTGATGTCAGAAGGACGAAAAGTATTAAAAAATTAGGTTTGTTATGTTATACCTTTCTAACGAAAAAAGAAATTTTAAGATGCGATGTATCGAACCGATTTTGGAGGAGGGTATGGACAGGCGGACATCTTCACCATGTCTATATTGTACCTACTGTTAAATTTTTGGCCTACCTTCTTTTTTTTAAACTCGAAAGAAAAAAAATGAAAAAGTAGGATGTCTGTATACGTTCGTCTGTCCGACCGTACTCCTTTCCAAAATCGGTTCGATCCGTTGGATCCTAACTCGATTTCTTGAATGTCGATCTTTCGTTACCTAGAAGAATTTCAAATATGTATTGGTGTGAAAAGTTTCATTTGATGGCAAATGAAATTTCTCTGCACAGTAATTGAACAAGTAGTAAAACTAGTTTTACAGGGACACTTTTACAGGACATTTTGCAACATCAAAACTTCAGTTTGATTCCTTGTTTTCAACCTTAGCCGAGAAAAGTTCAATCTGTATTCGTAAATATGTTTAAAATATTTTATTATGTTATCAAATTTAATGCATGGATCAAAAGTTATCCCTAATTTAAACGAACTAAAAAAAACCTCTAAAACGGGACTTAGAAAATTGTGGTGGGCCGGTGGAAAGGAGATTGTGAAATGGAGAATCGACATATAATATGGCTTCTGAAACTTAACTCTTTGAGGGATAAGCAAATTGGCTGAAGTGTAAACTTGTTGTCACTGCATGAGATTCAAATTAAATTTTTAAACTAAAAATTTATTTTCGTAAATTTTAATTTTTTTTTATTTCTGGTAGACGGTTATAAATGTCTCCTCCATGCTTTTAATTTAAAAATTTAATGAAATTATTATATTTATTGTGTGAGTTATATTTTATGTGTGTTGCAGGAAAACCTGACAGCCAGGGGACGGGTTTATACGTCTGTATCACTCAATCCAATTATGAGTAATGGCGAGGATCGGGAACAAAAAGTAGAGGGAAACCGAAATTTGTTGCAGTAAAACTCCTACTTAACCCATTTACGACGACTTTGTGAAACACCATTAACACCTTCATTTCCCCAATAAAAATGGCAAGAAAGTTATTTTGCCATTAAAATAATTAATACGTATAATTTTAATGATATTAATTAGTTATATTTAAAACAATTTTTTTTTGTAATTATTCACAAACTACAGATGGCAGTACTAACAGCATGTAAATATCTAAACAACTTTTTTTGTTTTAATTATAAATAATTAATATCTTTAAAATTATACTTATTAATTATTTTAATGGCAAAATAACTTTCTTCTGTATTTTTTGGTAAGTTTTCGTGAGTACAAGTCGTATACTTTTTTTTTAAAAAACAGGGTCAAAAGTTTCCCCATTGGAATTGTATAGAGATCTGTTACCATACAAGACCCTTAAGTTTTTCAAATTAGTTTTTGGTGTAACTTAATTTGTCCTATATAAACTGTTCAGGACAATAGCCTTCACTTGGATGAAATTAAGGGGGGATGGGCGCGCTGGACCGTGGGTCTCCAAAGCAAAGTGTATCAGTGTTAATCCTATGGAGAAAAAAAAAGTTTCTCTGCCACATTTCTCCGGCTGTATTGAATATTTTTACTAACGGATTTTTTTAAATGATAAATGTAGAGCTGAATTACAGGTCCCGACCTTCCCACTTTTTGAAATGGGTTCGAATATATTTTTTTAATTTTCAATAAATAATTTTACACAAAATATTCGAAGCAATTTCAAAGAGTGGGAAGATAGAGATCTGTAAGTTATCTACATTTATTATTAAAAAAACCCGTTTGTAAAAATATTCAATACGGCCGGAGAAATGTGGCAGAGAAAATAGTTTTTTCGCCATTCAATTAACACCGAGGCACTTGAGTTTGGAGACCCGCGGTCCAGTTCGCCTATTCCCCCTTAAGCAGGAATCTTTTTTTCGCTTTAAAATTTTTTCTTACCAACTGTCGTGAATGAGTTAAGCAGTCAAAATCCAATCAGTCAGTAGTGACGATTTTTCCTAATATAACAGTTTTTGTTTGTGTAAATTCAAGACCAGATTTCAGAGTAAGTCGTCAACAGGCAAACGCTTTTTTGCACCCCCTTCTTCCTTCTTATAGTTCATGTCCCTAATAAATTTGTATACAATAAAATACTATAGTCCATTTGTGTTTTAATTTTTATAAAAAAGTTCATTTAGTTTAGATAAAACTACTTTTAATATAGAGTTATAAAATTTTAATAGAAGAGTTTACAAAATAAACTCAATTTTAACATAACATACATAGAACATCCAGCGAATCTTTAAAGTTATTTTATTTGTAGGTAATGCATTTTTATACATAATTGTATTCTATTCTTATTATGCTTGCTAAAATATCTTGCATAATCTGGAAGAATGGGGTATCCGTTAATCTCTTAATAGCCTTTTTATCTGTCTGTCATTTCAGGCAAAGAGCTGTACATAAATTTTTAAATTGTCAATTTACGGTTTTGAAATTATCAACATTATTAAATGCCACAAGTAAAGTGTTCCTAGGACAGAAAACAATAAATTTAGAGATAAAATTTCAAAAAATTTAAATGCTTAATAATTCTTGTAATAAATAAAAAAAAATTTAATGCAAAAAGTAATAATACAAATTTAAAATGATAAGTTATATTAACAGATATCATAATAAGCATATGTGCTTTAACGAAATATAAGTGACAAATGGATTTTAAAATATGTATTTTGAATATGCTAAAATGACCAGTTATTAACTTAAAATGTCACACAAGCTTGTTTTTTTTATTAAAAAAATTACAATATATATTTTTTTTATCCCGGATTAATTTGGGTCCAGGTAAAATACGGTACCTTCCTGCATCATCTAATTCCAGATTGCTCTAAAATTTGTGCTAATTTAGGAGTTTTAGTTAATAAATGTATTGGAGTGTACTTACATAAATAAATCGACAACAATAAATTTAAATTAAAAATTTTTATTTAAAAAAATATATATACACACAAAAATTTATCTTTCAAATATCTGAGAAGATATTTATCAAAGTAGAAAGCTAATTTTCCTCTCTGAACATGAAGAACATTCATGAAAGGTTTCCCGCTAACCAACCCCTTACTCCACCGAAATCATGTCTTGATAGTATCTTCGTTGCTGCTTGAGCCTATCTTGTTAGTACCTGACGTACTATTTTGCAGCTTGCTTGGATATGAAGAACATTCATAAAAGGTTACCCGCCAACCGACCCCTTACTCCACCGAAATCCGGTCTTGATAGTATCTGGTACTATGCTGCTGCTTGAGCCCATCTTGATAGTACCTGACGTACTATTTTGCAGCTTGCTTGGATATGAAGAACATTCATAAAATTTTTCCCGCCAACCAACCCCTTACTCCACCGAAATCATGTCTTGATAGTATCTTGTACTATGTTGCTGCTTGAGACCATCTTGATAGTACCTGGCGTACTATATTTTGCAGCTTGCTTGAATATGAAGAACATTCATAAAAGGTTTCCCGCCAACCAACCCCTTACTCCACCGAAATCATGTCTTGATAGTATCTTGTACTATGTTGCTGCTTGAGACCATCTTGATAGTACCTGGCGTACTATTTTGCAGCTTGCTTGGATATGAAGAACATTCATAAAATGTTTCCCGCCAACCAACCCCTTACTCCACCGAAATCATGTCTTGATAGTATCTTGTACTATGTTACTGCTTGAGACCATCTTGATAGTACCTGGCGTACTATTTTGCAGCTTGCTTGGATATGAATAACATTCATAAAAGGTTTCCCGCCAACCAACCCCTTACTCCACCGAAATCATGTCTTGATAGTATCTTGTACTATGTTACTGCTTGAGACCATCTTGATAGTACCTGGCGTACTATTTTGCAGCTTGCTTGGATATGAATAACATTCATAAAAGGTTTCCCGCCAACCAACCCCTTACTCCACCGAAATCATGTCTTGATAGTATCTTGTACTATGTTGCTGCTTGAGACCATCTTGATAGTACCTGGCGTACTATTTTGCAGCTTGCTTGGATATGAAGAACATTCATAAAATGTTTCCCGCCAACCAACCCCTTACTCCACCGAAATCATGTCTTGATAGTATCTTGTACTATGTTACTGCTTGAGACCATCTTGATAGTACCTGGCGTACTATTTTGCAGCTTGCTTGGATATGAATAACATTCATAAAAGGTTTCCCGCCAACCAACCCCTTACTCCACCGAAATCATGTCTTGATAGTATCTTGTACTATGTTGCTGCTTGAGACCATCTTGATAGTACACCTGGCGTACTATTTTGCAGCTTGCTTGGATATGAAGAACATTCATAAAAGGTTTCCCGCCAACCAACCCCATACTCCTCCAAAATCCTGTCTTGATAGTTCTTGTACTTGACACTATAAAAAACAAAATAAAGGATAAATCAACTATTTGTATTAAAAAATAGCGATAAATATGAGTACTGCAGTTTAAAAATCAAACTCAATATTGAGTTTTTCCATTTTTTATTTTACCAATTCGTAACATATATCAAGACATTTCTTAACTCCAAAGTTTATTGACCAACGAACTTAGGTTATCAAAAAAATGTCGGAAAGTACTATTTACCTGATTAAAATTTTCATTTACCATTTAATTACCAATTACCATCTTAATTAAAATATCAGCAGAAGATGGATTTTGTATATGTTTCTATTTCGAGAAGAAGTGTTTATCAAAATGGCGTTGGAAGGAATAATGTTTGAACAATGATTGAAATTTAACGCAAACATTGTTTTATATAATAACTTAATTAAATTGTTACAATAATAAAATGTTTATAATTTTGAAATATTAATTTTTTTTTTTATAACAATGTGTTTATTTTAACTACTATTAACATGGTTAAGTGTTCAAAACTGTATTCATAGAATGAATAGAAGGAAATTTATATCGAATTACAATAGAATTAAGTAGTTGTTACAAAGTGTTATTAGACAAAATAGTTTAAGATTGCTAATAAAAAACCCCATTGACTTTCGGTCAGCATGTTTAAAAATATTTTAACATATATCGTTTGACCTTCATATTTTTTTTGACTGGATTTTATTTTTCGATGTTCGTCGCCCGTTCGTTTATACGTTCGTCCCCAAACCTTATCCATATTCTCTTGTATTCACCGTTGATATAGTAATGATAGAATTGTATATATTCGCTGAGGCCGAGAAGCCTAGTTAGTGAAGCGTTGGTCTTCTGATCTAGCTATCCTAGCAAGACGACATTTTTAAATAAGTCTTCGTAAAACGATCTTCGCACTGCTTAAAAAAATCCTAAAAAATTTACGGGTTTAAACTGGAAGCTGAGTTGCAAAAAAAAAAGTAAAATGTAGAAACATTAACCGTTTTTTATGTTACGTCTTTTTCCCTTAACTTTTTGGAAATAAATTTTAAAGAGAAAAAACAAATTTTGAATCAGAAGTCGCAACCTTTTGGTTCCAAGTGAAGTGTCATACCAAATCGGCTACCGAATCTCAAGACTGATTGAATCCAAAAGAAATTATGGCGTTAATACGTCCACAAAGTGATGTCATTACGATAAAGAATTCGAAAAAAACTATTTTAAATTGTAAACAATTTAAGACTGTAAAGTAAGCAAAACGCTTTTTAAACTCCGAATATATTTTAATCATTATTTTAGCGATAATATCGTTAGTAAACTTAAATATAATAAATAGTGTTTTTTACATTCCAAATAAAACAAATGAAGCGAGAATAAGTATTGTTATTAAAAATACTATTTAGAAAATTTGAACCAAATTTAAATGATAAAAAGATTTTTACTATAGTGCTTATTTTTTAATTTTAAGTTAATTATAATGGTTTGAAAAATAAACTTTTATTATTTTAGTAGGCTTCGCATGAAATATAAATTTAATCGTTAAGTGTATGGTAAAAGTACATAGGTATATTAAAAAAGTTTCATGAGAGAAATATTTTAAATTGAGCTACATTATATTTTGATATTGAACACACACACGTACAGCATTATATCAGTTATGGTGGGTATATTCGTGAACACTGAACAACAATCTCACCGTTACAAGGAGCTTCTTTTCAAATTCGATTTAAGTTTGCAATTCCTTTTAAAGTGACAACTTTAAACTAAATCTTATTTTCACTTGATAAGTTCAACTTAGTTCGTAAGAGCTAAATTTGGAATGGTGAAATCTGATACTTGTCATTATTGGCTTTCATTGTTGTACAAGAAAATATTTTTAAAGCCCGTTTTTGCAAAAATATATGTTTTAGAAGCATTGTTTAAATTTTAACATGAAAAGAAAAGAAAATCTACCAAATAAAGTTATAAGTAGGATTGTGAGACGAACCGTCACTTAGAACCGCTCGCATTAACGTTTTTCTTAACTCAAATAAAGACATCCTTATCAAATTGTATACTTTATTAAATTTCCTAAGGTTTTATTAATTATTAACCAACGAATTTTTAACCAACTATTAAACCAACTTGAAAGATGCGTATTTCTCATATACTCTTGTCAAAATGCAACTTTTTATTAGACTAAGTATAAAAATTATTGGTCATTTGGGTTTGTCCATACTGGTAAAATATTAAGACTATAATTGCTTAAAATAAAATTAAAATAATTCGGAAAAAAAACAACGCCTGATGATCAGATTATTCATTAACTGTAGTTGTTGTAAGCAATAACTTGTATCTTTCTATGTACAAGAATGTACATATCATTTTCACATTCAATTAAGGCGCTTAGAATTGTTCATGCACATTAAATTAAGCCAATAAAAATATTTTTTTTCTTGTAGCACATATCTGAAACACAAAAATACAAATAGCATGTATATAAACTTGTTTTAATATTAGAAGCATGACACGGTTGTTGAATTATAATACAAAATAATAAGATTGATTGTATGTTAAAATCATACAGCCATAATGCATTCTGCTTTAGAAATATTAAACCATTTGTGTATATATCACATACGCATACGCGTACGTACTTGACAATTAAAAACAGAGAGAGAGAGCTTGATAGTATTTTCACATTTAATTATTTATTGTTCCCGATTTTATTTAAAGTAGCTTTGATTAAACTATCAAACTAAGTATCTCAAAATGAAATATTAAAATACTTGATGAAAAATTAAGTCACACACACACAGTTATCTTTTTTTTGAAAACCTCTATAATATAGCATGTTTATTTTTCAAAAGTGACTACTTACTTTAGTAAAAACTTTTTATGGAATGAATTTATATGGGAGAAGTTAAATTTATAGGTATCTAGTTCGAGAATAAACTATCTTTAGTTTAGTTTAGTTTGAATTATCGTCGCACTAGAGCTAGACACGAGGGCTATTGGCGACGGGCGTCGTATTTTAGAACCACAGTCAAGTGACGAGCCGACACCTGAGTAGGCACCCAACGCAACCGTTAAGGGCGACATCGTACGCAGCGTTAGGACTTCGAAGGATATTTAACGTGCACTCCCGCCACACGGGGTATTATTCGTCGGACATTTTTGGCTGCACGGGCCGTTTATAGAATAAACTATCTTTAAGAGGCGTTGTTATAAATAATATAAAATAAGAAACACTATTATTTTTTTAAAAATTAAGTTTAATGGGTTAAATAACAAATATCCTACGAAATACGACGTGTTGTAAAATTACAATCAGCGTGTTATTTTATCATTTTTTTGTTTAAAATTTTCTCTACTTATTTTGAAAATTGAAGGAAGAAAAAAACTTACATTTTCTGGAAACTTCTGCATAAAACAGATTTAAGTATTCCCTTACTGCCTGAACGAATATATTCCCTTTAATTTTATTTTTACTTGGGAAATACCTCAAAGTTGGTGCATCGTCGTTGGAAGCTAAATTTGTAATGGCGAAATCTGATGTACACTGTTTTGTTTGCATTATTGATTTATTGTTATAAGCGCATTTTAAACAATATAAGATTTTTTTTATTTTGCTTTAAATATGTAAAATAGTGTATTTCTTCGAAGCGTTGTTTTGATTTCCATAAGAAAGGTAGTCTTTTAAATGAAGTGATAGGTACGTGTGTGACAATAACTGGCACATAGAGCCATATTGAGTTCACACACACTTTAGAGTTAGGAGTTATGATAAGTTTCGCTTCAATTTTTAGAGCAAAAAAATTACATAATTATTCTTCGAATCTTAAACAAATAGAGCAAACGATAAAATAAATTAATTAATTCTAAACAAAATTAATTTGTTATAGTTAATCGGTTGAGGGATAAATACGTTGTCTCGATGCGATTATGTTTTTTGCATTGGAAAGTTTTCTAGCTTGTTTGCTATTTTTCTTCAAAAACTAGCTTTTGATTGATATTATTTATGCGAAATTATGTTGTTTCGTTCTAAAATGCAATGTTCCTACTTAAGGTTTTTTAATTAACTGTTTAAATTAATAAAATTTAACCCCTGTTATATCTCACCTAGTTTGGATAGTCAGATCTAAAATGGTTAGTATATAATAATGCGTCCATAAGAGGTAATATTGATTTGCCAAACTTATAACTATCATTGTTTAAAATGAAATATGCGTTATATGTTTATGGTTAGGTTTGGTTAAATAAACACATTTTATCTCTCTAACGTGGGTGCTATTTGCTATAAGACTCGTACTCGTAATTTTAAACTGCGGGTACGGTCAAGTGATGACGAAAACGACGCATTATTTCGCGGCATTGTACGAGGTGTCTGGACTTTGGACCGCTATAGATTTAACGTGCACCAGTTTCGTAAACAATTCGCTATTTATTGGTTTACTTTTCCCTTCATGATCCGTTTATAGGATGGCTAAGACGAGGTCAGAACCCAAGAGTGTACCTTCCGTGGCTCGACTCTGTAGCCCACCGCGCCACGCCGACGTTGTATAGTAGATTCACATGTCCATGGGGACATGTTCAGTCTAGATGGTGTCAATTTAAGCGGATTTAATTGTCATTTACTATATAGTTTCCCCTTCTAAAATCATAAAAATGTAATGAGAGATGGTGCAACACTATAAAACAAGTATATTTGTAACAGAAACTGTCATTAAGAACTGCTTCCACACAAAATTAACATCAAAATTAAACAAAATATTTTCATTGAAAATTCAATCTATATATATAAAAGAAAGTCGTGTTAGTTAGACCATTTATAACTCAAGAACGGCTGAAGGGATTTGGCTGCAAATTGGTGGAGAGATAGCTTAGAACCAGGAATAGGCCAATAGAATACTTTTAATTCGAACCCAAACGGTTGTAGGATTGCAAAACGTGAGCCAATTTCCCCAAAGGAATAACATTGTAAGATTAGAATTTATATTTTTTACTTCAATTTATAAGAAATTTCAGCGCGTTCAGTGTGAGCGAAAATTAAGTAAAAACACGTAAGAACACGCGAGTTTAATTTGTAGGGTTTTTATTTGAATAACATTTTATTTCTGTAAATATAAAAGAAGGTCGTTTTAGTTACACTACGTGTTGACACCGGTTGATGTGTTTGTTTCGAGTTTATATTAGCTTATTGTGCCGAGATAATCATGCCGCGACCAACACGATCAAATCTTTACCGACGAAGTCGTAATGCAACTAGGAGGCGAAACATTGCGAGTGAAAGGACTGAAGAAGAACAAGCAATGGCGAGTGAAGAGTGCCGCGTTAGTATGGCTCGACTTCGTGCTTCTCAATCACACCAGCAAAGCGAGGCAGCCCGTGAAACGGCTAGGTTGGCAATGCGAAATCTTCGAGCAAACCGAAGAGATCAACAGGTAGATAATTTACGGCGAACAAGAAGAAATATATCAAGTACTGATTTGAATCGAGCAGCATTTCGATACGATTGCAGCACTGATTACGGCGTGCATACTAGCGTTCGCATTGGGCCGATGGACGTTGTTTGCGAGTATTGTGGCGCATTGAAGTTTTCCGGAGAAACACCACGATTGTGCTGCCTTAGTGGAGTGGGAAAGTAAAATTGCCATTATTGACTCCACCACCAGAGCCATTGCATTCATTTCTTCGTGGCGAAACACTCGAATCAAAACATTTCCTGGCAAACACTCAAAGATACAATGGTTGTTTCCAAATGACATCATTTGGGGCAGACATTATCGAAGAACGAGGATTTAATCCGACGTTCAAGGTAGTTATTCATTTATTTTTGATCGTATTTTAAGCGAATAATTATCAAATAAATAGTTCAGTTTTTTTCTATGCATTCTGTTTGCGGTTAATCTAAAGAATCGTGGCTGGATTTGGCGTCTTTTCAAAAATATCGCCAGGTCGAATGACAACAAACCCCGGCGCGTGCCGAGATGGTTGACCGCAGTATGGAGAACGTGACATGATAAGAAACTTTCCTATTGCTAATTTCGCCCAAGGTTGCCATAATACCAATAAGTCGGGGTTCCCAGATTTGGCGTAAAAAATCCGGCCACGATTCTTTAGTTTAACCCTGTTTGCATTAGAAAATTCATTTTGCTACTTTGTTTATATGTTGATCCTGTCCATTTCTTTCATCGTTAAGAATTCTTAAATCGTATTAATATATTTAAAATATTACCAATAAAAAATCATTAAAATACATTCCTTTTTTAAATTTATATTAATTATCAAAGTAAAAAATTGTCCTTGATAAAATAAAAGGTTTGCTCATTTATTGCCTCGGGGGCGGAACAAAGTTCGCCGGGTCAGCTAGTAATTTATATTTATGGATTGCTAAATTTATTTGTGTTTCAAAAAAATTAATATGTAATATATAATAGCGAATCAAAACAATTAGAAAATTTTAATATTTTTAAAAATTTAGAATGCTTATTATGTCTGTAGTTAAATGCAGATTTTTTATTTCTAGAAGAATAATCGACGAATTCATAAATGTTAGTGTAATAATAATGATAAAAATAGAACTTTCACCACAACATAGCCTTAGAACAACTTATCCGCTATCCTAACATAACTGGTTGATACAGATTTTGAATCTTCATCACACACAAAAGCAAAAGGCAAGTTCAAACCATACTTCCCAGTATTGACCGAAAATGTTCAGTACTTCATATAATTTAGCCTAGAAACAAATCTTTGAATTTTATTTATTAAGTACACATAAATAAAGATGATTAATAAATTGTTTCTTTAAAAAGTAAAATTGTACTTGGGATTGGAAATAGTTTAATTTTAACTTGTAATAAAATGCACATGGAAGAATTATTGTAATATTTTACATTATATGTTTCAAAATAATTATAAAATCCTCAATTATATTTTTTGCGTGATTATCTAGGCATTAAAAGTAGTACTAAAGCAGGTAAAATTAAAGCAAATATATAGTACACATACTACGAGTGTCATTTTACAAAGTACACGTTTCCAATAATATTTAAGGGAACCCGGGGAGCCTTGGCCATGTTTTCAGAATTTTATTTTTATAAATTTTATTTTTACACTAAAAATTTCATATGATAACACATATTAAAGGAAATTTATTGGCAATAAAAACATAATAGTGTAATATAAATGTCCCTTTATAAGGGAGGCTTGGTCCATACAAAAATGCATAATTTTAAAGTGCACAATAGTACACATTTCAAAGTATTTTTGTAAGCATTAAATGTTAAAAAAATATTTTATAATTCGACACTCTGGAATCATTTAAAAATCCGGTTTAGCATAATTAATATTTAGAGTAATACATTACTATAGTATTATCTGTATTAAAAATTCCAATATTGTCTTTATCAAGTAATTTTTTATTTATGTTAAATATATATTTTATTCAGTTTGTACACACATTAAAATTCACAAGATATAACTGCCTTATAGCTTGAATTTTTTTTTATTTTTACGGCACAAAATGGAAAAAGTCAAAATAAAAGTGCACTTTCAAAGCTACTCGTTCAGTGCCAGAACAAAAATAAAAAAAATCAGATAATATCTTTAAATTAATCTGGAGTAATATTATAATAGAATTATTAGGTTTGTTTTTGCAGAAAAAGTTTGACATTTGGTCTTAACTGACAAGTTAGTTTTAGTTGACGTTTTGGCTTAATTCTAAACAAGTACAAATATTGATAATCAGTCTATTACCTTCATAAACTTATTATCATACGTTATTATAAACTGTGTATTTGATAAACATTATTTATAGATTTTCATAACTAGTTAACGTAGAAGGCCTTGGTCCAGTGGCCAACCATCCCTTACATATAGTGGGCCAAGCCGGGCCAAGCCTCCCCACCTAGCCATTTCGTACAGAATGGCACATGGTGATTTGAAGCTTACTTCTTTGCACTAACTTTATAACTTAAATAAAACCTTAATATAACAAAATTTATAAAATACCACATGCTTAAACTTAATTCAATTTGTTTGTCTCAAAAATCTTACAAACTATGTCTAAAATGTTTACTTTTTGGGATGAGAAACTTTCTTTTTTTTGTTTTCTCCTCTCTGCTAAGAAGTAGCTCAATGAAACTAAGGTGGCCGCCTGCTGACAACACTAGCTTTGAGTACCGTCTACTGAGAAAATGCTAAAATATTTTTAAATACTAAAATTTAAAGATGGGCCAAGCCTAAATGGGGAAGTAAAAGACTTTTAGAAATTTCCTTTTCATCAATTAAATTTTTAGTCTACAGTTATTTTTCAAATGTGCAATCAAATACTTATGTTTTTGACAATAACCATAAATATACTCTTTGTCTTAACCCCCCCAAAAAATAATCAAAAGGTTTATAAAAAACAATAAAGTATATCATGGCTTTAAAAATCGCTTCGGAACATTTATTGTTTAAAAATATACAGAGTAAAATTCAGAAGCAAAATACTGTTCGGGCATCTAAAATGAGAGTTTAATTTTAAGAAAACCTCATTTTTTATTACAAAATCGGTATAGGTTTACATAAAAAGTACTCTTAGCTAAATCACCTCGCAGTTACACTAGCACTGGGACTTGCGTCTTTTAAAGAAGACAGACATGTGATTAAAAGAGTGAATAGGACAGTGGTCGGCAACCTTTTTTCTTTAAAAAGACCAAAATGTTAGTTTTTGAGAAATTTCGGTAATGTTACGGGCAGCACCATTTTTTATAGAGGGGAGGGGGGGGGGGGGTTGGAAGGGGGGAGGTGGTGAGCATTAAATTCTGAATCCTCAACACTTAAAAGTATTTATGATCATACCATGTTATTTTTTCAAAACAAAACAGTATTAGATAAATTGTTTAAAATGCATAGGTTGTATAAAATAATAAACATAGGTTTCTCTGAATTTTGAACAAAAAACAAAAAGTCCTGGGAGAATAAGCCTCTTTTCCATTATTTTACTACTCAATAAAATTTTTAAAGTAAGAAAAACAGTTCTAACAGTTCGATTTAATAAAATTGGAGTTCAAACCGTCTTATGTGAAGCAAATGGACAGATAGACGGAAGAGCGTTCAGACAGACGAACAAAAAGTAGGAAATATAGGTCTCTGATTTGCGATACCCCCAGTTGGTAAAGCACTATTTTGAAGATTAAATGGCTTTGATACAATTGAAATGATCTAAGAAAATTTTGCGAATCATATTCATAATTATCTTCCGTCTCTTTTATTTATCTCTCTAATTGCGATAACTTAATAGGAATTTTCGGCCTTTATCCATTGTTTAATCCATAAACAACCCAATTATAAAATTTAGCTATTGAGTTTTGGTACCAAAAGATTTTTCACTCAAAAGTGCTATTTCTTAAGTTTCTAATCACGCTAAATTAACAATTCGCAATTTACAGCATTTTAAAATCCATATTAATTTTTTAAAAATTATATTTCAATCAGAGTAGTTATAATAATAACAACTTTAATTATAACTACCCTGTTTGACATTTAGGTAGTTTTTTTAATGCATTACGAATACGTATTTATGTAGTGAAACATTAAAACATGTTTGAGACGCATTTAATAATTGTAGAATTGATGTTAACTATTTGAATATTGATTATGAAATAAATTTGAAATGTTGGTCACTGTTTCAAGGAAAGAAAAAAAATATATATTTCTTAATGTTCCTAAATCTCTCTCCAATTTTTGAAAGTTTTTAAATTTGAAGATTAGTTTGAAATCTTGAATTAGAAGCAAAAATATATCATGAAAAATATATATTATTCGCGTTGGAAATGCCCTCAAAGTAGTCAAATACAAAGTTGACAATAACTTAACTTTAAGTGAAGATTTTTCAAGAGTAAATTTATTAGAAGAACCATTTTTTTTTACTTACGATGCAATATTTTCAATGCAATTCCTTTAAAAGGGTTTATATAGTTCATTCATTTTGACAATATTTTTACTTATGGAGAACAAAATTTAAATTCTATCTATTACTTTATCTATTAAAAGCGTTTATTAAAATAAATCTTTTTTAAACTATACAAAAGTATCAACCTGCAAATAAATTTAAACATTTGAATTGATTGAAGAAAACAGTTAAAAAACATCCGTTTGTAGGGTATTTTTGACTGAGGTAATATCTGAAAATGTATTCTTAATTAAAATTAAGTGAGGTTAGTGTTTCATAAACGTATAAATATGTGTATTTTGATAATAAACAATGGTAAAATGTGTAATAAAATAATTAAAGAATGATATTTATGGCCAGTGCCTGATTTAGGATAATATGGAGTATAGGCATAGAAAATTTGGGGGCCCCTTGAGAAAATATTTGTGTATGATTGTTCGTATAATAGCCAATGTTTGAATCAAAATCAAAGCTATAGCTTAAACAATGGAAAATAATCATTAATTTAAACCAATTTTTTGCTGAACCTGTCTATTTTAACTCTTTATTCTTAGCTTTAAAATAATGTGGATCGCTAAAATGACACAATTTACTGAAGTTTCAGGGAGCAACACAATTTAGCATGAAAATTATTAAAATGTAGAGTCCTTTAAGATTTTGGGTTCCTAGGCCCGGTCCTAGCCATCAGGCGCTGTTTATGGCATTACAACCAAAAATGTATTTTCGTCCAGTAAATGTGCTACAGTACTTAATATTATAACTGTCGATTAAATTTATAAAATAGAGTAAATGCAGATATTTATACTTGTAGGTAGTTTTAAAAAATTCGAAAAGTATTTTAAGGAAATTCAGGAATTTATGTAAATATTAGTTTTCCTAAAGTTACACATATTTCATAGTTTGAAAAATCTTTTTCACTAATTCCCATATCAAAATATCCATGAAAATTTCACAATAAATACATCTTAAGGGTGATGAGCTTTGCTCGCAGAATTGATAACTTATGACTTATTCCATAAAAGAAACGCACACTATAACATATATCCACCTAAAAGAATGAGCAAATATTATCCTCTTTGCAAAACAAACACCTTGAAGAATCTTTAAAAACAAACTTTACTTGAGTTTGCAAACTTTATATTCCGAAAGAGAAAATACCACTAAAATCCTGGAAAAAGAATGAAACCAATCTGTATACTCCTTTTAAATGGTTTTGCATGCCGATTTTTTAAAAGATTATTATTATTGAAATTTCTCAAGTTCATATTTTAAAATTTCAGCTCAGTGAAATCCCCTAACAAAAATAACGAAACCAAAATACACATTGGCAAACACCTACAAGAATCTTCAGCTCCATGAATGCAAATGATACTTTGCAATGTTCCGAAATGAGTTCTCTTCCACAACTTTTGTGCCCGGACCTGCCCTCCCCCCCTAAATTAAAATACACAAAATCATGCATTTTCTCCTCCCATCTCAAGCTACGGGACTTAAACTAAAAATACCAAAAACTTGGTCCGTTCCTTGATTGGAGCGCTTTGGACCGGAGGAGGGCTAGAGTGCGAAAAAAGTGCAGGGGGCTTAGAGTTCTAATTCTACTTGGGGGCGGGGGTGTGCGAGGTCGCGATTGGGCGATCGGGGCGCCACAGGGGCGTGGAATGCGCCGACTTTGGGGCGCGCAGTTTGGAATTGCGCGGGCGCCCGCAGAGCGAAGAGGGGGCGCTGAGAGAACGGCGGTTGGACACGGAGAGTCGTCTGCTGGAGATTCGCCTGCGTTTTGCGTTCACAGGTGAGTTTTTATTATTATCTGTAATTATAAATTAATAAATTAATTATTTTGTTCATTGAACGCTTCTGTTAATGATAGGTGATTTTAATAAAAGGTTTTAGAAAATATTTTAATTGATAAAATTTTATTTATTTTGTTCTTCCGCTTTTTTCCCCAATAAACCTAGTTGTTCCTCGTATAAAATGATTTTTTAATGTTTATTATTTTGATTAATAATATTTATTTTGATTAATAGGACGCTTTGTTAATGATACGTGATTCAATAGACCAGGTTTTGAAAATATTTTAATTGATAAAATATTATTTAATTTGTTCTACCACTTTTTTTTAAAAATAAGAAGCGTTGTTTTTAAAATAATTTTTAATTGTGGGTTATTTTAATAAAATAATTTGTTCGATTAATAAGATGCCTTGTTAGTGATACGTTATTTAAATAGACCGGTTTAAAAAATTATTTTAATTGATAAAATATTATTTACTTCGTTCTCCCGCCTTTTTTCCAATAAAAGAGTTTGTTCCTTGCTTAAAAATGTTTGATAATGGTGGTTATTTAAATAAAATAATTAGTCTAAATAGAATGTATACTTCTTGTAAACAGGTTTTATGAAATATTTAAACTTTGAAACTATTCATTTCTTTACTCTTCCGTATTTTTCGTTCACAGATGAGAATAATTGCTTCACGACTTTTTTTCTTGGGTTAAATCAAATAAAAAAATTAGCTTGATTAATGAAACGCGCTTTTAATTTACTGGGTATGAAATATTTAATTTTTAAATAAATTTATTAACTATTGAATTTGCCTACGATTTACGATAACAGGAGAAGTTTGTTTAATACTTTTAAAAATATTTTAATATTTTTAGTTGTGTAATATAAAAAAAAAACAAAAAATGAATAATTTTGTGTGAAATGTATATATGTTTCATATATGACATTTCATATATGAAACGTATATACATATATATTTAAAAAAAATATTATCTATATTTTCGGCTGTGTTTTCGCTTAAAAAGGACGTTTTTGTCTAAAAATTTAAAAAGGATTAACAAGGATTTTTTTAAATTAGTATTTTGTGAAGGGTTATTGTTTTTTTATTTAAAAAAATACGAAATTTGATTTATTCTCATGCGTGTTTCGTTTTTTTTTCGAATCATTTAAATATGTTTTGAGAGTATTTTAATATAAACATAACGATAAATTAAAAATATCTGATATTTTAAATCATCTTATTTAAAGCTCAACATACGATTTTTTAAAAAATGTACTGCATAAATAAGTTTAAAATTCAAATTTACTTCAATAAAAGATTTTTGAATGTATACTAAAAATGGTGTTAAAAAGTTAACTTCAATTTAATAATTAAAACGCAATAACATCTCAATTCGTTTTGTCAAAAGCCTGTAATATTATCGTAAAATTAGCTTTTTCGGGAACTTTTTTTAAAAGGAATTTTGTATTGGCATGAAATTTTAAAAAATTTGTTATGAAAAATTTAATTACTAAAATTAAATATAAAGTCATTGTTTCGTCTTAATCTTTTGTTCATTGAAATGAATTTTTTTTATTAAACTTCATATCGTTTGCTTCTTCAAGCCTTAAAATAAGAAAAGTAGATGTGTACAGATTAGGTTATAATTTCGTTAAAAATATATGAAGTCATTCTTATAATGAACATTTAAGAATTTTGTATACATTTCGAAAATTTATGAAAGCGGAAAACAAAGCAAAAAGCATTAAGTAGTTTAAAAGAAAATTTATCTATTTTTTTTAATTTTTTAAATTTTATTTTTGATGTTTAACGTTTTAAAGTTGTTTTCTCCTTTACGAGAGTCTTAGCATAGTGAAACAAGTTCTACAGATAATTTTTTCCACACAAAAATCTTTCTCGTTATCGCATAACACTCAAAACTACCAGGATTTCCTACCAACCCTAATTTATAATGTGCATAAAATAAATAAATAAATAAATAAATAAATAAATAAATAAATAAATAAATAAATAAATAAATAAATAAATAAATAAATAAATAAATAAAATAAATAAATAAATAAATAAATAAATAAATAAATAAATAAATAATAAATATAATAATAAATAAATAAATAAATAAATAAATAAATAAATAAATAAATAAATAAATAAATAAATAAATAAATAAATAAATAAATAAATAAATAAATAAAAATAAATAAATAAATAAATAAATAAATAAATAATAAATAATATAATAATAAATAATAATAAAATAAATAAATAATAAATAAATAAATAAAATAAATAAAATGAATGAATGAATGAATGAATGAATGAATGAATGAATGAATGAATGAACGAATGAACGAATGAACGAATGAACGAATGAACGAATACATACATACATACATAAATTTGTAAAAGAGGTTTAGAGTCAAAATTGGCATGCCTGTTTTGCTTGGAGAGTAGTGGTACTATTTGTATCTGCAGTACCCACGGAAAAAAATAAGACAATGATAGTATAAAAGAGCAGCAAAGAAAATAGATTGGCGGTTGCATAAAATATCAGTAAAAAAACTACAAAAACCCTGTTGAAAATCTAAAAGAATCTTATTCATATTAAATTGAAAATCTTGGTTTCAGATTCACGAATTTGTAAATCATTTGTTTTTCTGACAAAATAGTTTGAGATCATAAAATCAACAAGATCAACAAATTGAAAGAACACGTAGTCTTAGTCAGAACTTGAACCACTTTTACTACTCACGCCTTTATACATTATACGTATATCTTTTTAAGAGGCTTCGAATATTCTTTTATACATAAGTTTAAATTTTTGCTCTTTCGATCACGTTATTATGTGTATCAATATAGATAAAAGACTAAAAATTTATACAGTGTGGCAGTCAATATTCCCCCGTAACAACCCTAGAAAAAATCGGATTGCGTAATAAATTTTGAGTAATTTTGTAAAATTATAGGTGTATCAAAGTCTGAGAATTAGGATAAACTGAGTAACTCTCTTGAGATGTTGATTCGTTTGATTAAGGCATATCGCGGGTTGGTAAGGGGGTATCTTAGACTGCCATCTTATAAGTGAAACGCGTAAAAAAATAGCGCTGTCTTCTCATGCCGTCTGAAGGTTTTTCAGGTGGGATTAAGTTGCCAGTCAAAAGGTTCTAGATTGGTTATTCACCATTGCCATTCAATTATACATAAGCGATATAAATTAGAAAATTTTCCCTTTAGGGACTTTTGTAATGAAGGTGGTAGAGAGGTTGGGTTCCTTGTATCTAATGAGATTTCCAATAGTTTAAACGATGTGTCCGAGAAATTTCGTTGTCATTGTTGCTCGTACAAAATGTGCATGTGTCTGTAATAATTTAATTTGATATGAAGTCATAAAAATATGAAGACAAAACATAGCCACTTTTAAATTAATAATTCCTTACAAGAATCCAGCAGCTAATTTTTGTAGTTTGTATGTTTTACAATAAGATGACATTTTACGCTAACCCACACCAGCTCGAAATCCTTTAACCTCAACTTATGCTGTTGATAAATATAGTTGAACAACTAATAAAAACTAAGGTGAATACCGACTGAAATTAGAAGGTTGTTGGTAATTTTTGTTTGTTTGCGTAGTTGTAACTACCAAATAATTTCTTATTAATTTATATTCTATTGCATAGAAACGTATATAACGGCAAAGTGATTTACAGTGATAAAACTGCAGTTTTTCATTCAAAGAAGCCTACTAATTGCCGGTACTCGTTCCAAGCATATATTTCACTATTTCCGTCTTGGCATATCCGGGGCATAAAGTTTACCGACGCACCTACGTGCCAGGAACACTCGAATTATCACCCAACACTCTCACGCATGGTTACAGTGAGAAAGATGGTTCGCGGTGAATAAATATTCAGTGCGTGTGCCTACGATAACCTTCTAAGAATAAAAAACCATTACTATAATTATAACCCACCCAGCACAGGTTGTTAGAAGAGAAGAGGTAAATTTAAAAGAAAGCTTACAACGTAAATGCCAAAGAGATAAGCATAAAAACAAGATAATGTATGTATTCTATAAAAAATAGAATAAATATCACGTTTGCAGACGATCGAAGAGCGTTGCCATCAAACACCGCAGTAGAATAAAAAAATACGGAATAAATTTATTTTTATGCATAAAACGACTTGGAAAATATAAAATGTATAATTTTACTTTCAAAAGGGAGGGATTTTTTTCGTTTTTGTGAATTAAAAAGAAATCACCCACGGGTCCATTTGATTTAGTTTACTCATTTACTCTTAAAGATTAATGTTTTGTTTTGTGCAAATGCGAAAAGAAAATTAATTTAGAAAGTATATTTCTGTTTTAGTGGGTATGTTTAAGGTCTTGAATGGCAATATAAATGTTGAATGAAAATATATTCTTCTTGAGCCTTCAATGATTGTCATGGGTGAATCATGTCACGAGGTAACAGAGTACCAGTAAGAGCACTGATCGAAGGAAAACCAAAAATTAAAGCTGTAGGGAACTACGTCACCTGAAACAAGCTAATTACAAGCTTGCTATTTATTTCTGTTCTAGATATAAAGTCTAATTATGTATGGGTAAATTTTTTAACTAAAATATTCAAAATTAGCTTTTGGAATAAGTAAAAAAATAAGTCTTAATTTTGATATGATGTTAGAAGATCAAACTCAAAACATCAAATGGAAATTTCACAAACACAGTATTAAAAATATTAAACTGAATTTTATGATATTTTTTTATTATATTAAGAGCAAAAAAACTAATTTCCTTAAAAAACTTTTCTTACTTAAACTTTTTTATCAACACTGCAAAAATTTTGGTATAAATGTACTCGATAAATTTAGTTCAATGTTATTTCATAAAACTGGAGGCCACTAGGCTGCCACCAGTTTTATTAAGTAACAGTGGAGTTTATAGAGTTTTTATAGTGAAGAGATACACAAAATACTTATAAGCTATTTATTTCATAAAATCAGAAGTTTAAACTTATTAAATTTTGAAAAATGGAAAATTGTATGAATGTTTGCAAAGCTGTAATAACACTTTTTAGAACCTATGTTAACCCAATAAATAAATAAATATATCGTTTCGTAAAATGAAAATCTCTTAATCATGACACACATTTTACAAAAAAAAAATAGACAAAATAAATTTATTTGTCTTCGGCAATCAAATTATTTTATAGAAAAGTCTTTGAACTGCCATATAAATTACGAAACTTTGAGGTATTTTTTCGAATTATTTATAAAGCAGATTTACTAAAATATCAACAAAAGCATGCAAAATGTGTTGTTCTCATCATAGGTTAATATATTTTGCACCAATTTTATTCAAAACATACAAGGAAAAAACTCATAATAAAACATCTACAATACAGGTGTCGAGAAGATTGACAAAAGCATAATATATTTTATCGATAACGGATCATAAAGACAGTTTATAAATGAAGAATAATGGGTTGCGGGATTTTGTTTCTCCCAGGAGCGAAACACCTAAACTTTTCACGATTGCACTTTGATTTTAAATTCGAACTAAAATTCTAGATTTACAAATTTAGAATATTTGTCATTTATTTCCGTTATGAGTGTACTTGTTCGATTTTTCGAAGAAGAAAAGAAGCCTCTTGAATATCCTTCTCTCTTTTATTATAATAAAATCTTCAAATATGCAAATTGCCTCGAAAATGCATTATTCAAAAGCGTAAATCATACAGTGATAAAAATGATAGTTCTGTTGAAACGTTTTTGTTGTTTGGGGTCTATGTACGATTGGGTTTTGTTCATTAAGCTCTGAAACTTTATTTTAAAATTTTAAACGCTAATTTTTAGTAGAATCTACTTAAAGATGAAACTCTATTTCGTTTTTATAATTTTTTTTAGAAATTTTAAATGTGTAGGTAGTACGTTAAACCCTTTTTCCATTTCTTCGACAACCTTCAGCTGTAATTTGTATTAACTTCATTCAACTTTTAAAACTATGTTTTACGATCTTTATTTAGGGATAAAAAGAAACGAATTACAAATTAATCATAAAATTTTCGTCGATAGATTGACTGAATGATATAAACGTTAAGCAGTTAAAAAATTATTTTATTTCGAAATCCTGCAAAATATAATAAGATGAAACAACAAGTAATATAATTATGCTTAATTAATATTTTCTTAGGTCTGAAAGTTATTTTTTTTATGGAGGCTGCTGAATAAGATGAGTTTTAATTTGCATATGTAAATGTTAATTACTTTTGCTTCACTCTAAGCACCCACATTAAGGAATTGCATTAAAAATACATTTGGTAGTTCTGTGAGATATTTTTTGTCATGAAACTAAAATAATTTTTTATCCAAAAGAACTTGTGGTTTATGTCTATAATTTTCAATAAATATTCGGCATTCATACAGTTTTTTTTATAAATTATCCTGCATTTTTTAAATTGAGTGGTATTTTTTTAGAAATTCTTTAAAATGTTGTCGAAGCGTTTCATGGATCGTATTATGAAAGCGCGCTGATCAAAATAATTCTCGAATTGCTACGCATGATATCACCTTAGGATTATTAACATTTTTTTAAATTTGGCAAAGTTAAAAAATGGAATATATGTATTGGCATGGTGAAGATGTCCGTCTGTACCCCCAATCGAAATTCGGTTTTATATTTATCGAATTAAAAAAAAATATTTTTGTTAGAAAGGTATGGCATCAGAGAATTATCATTTGTAGTTTTTGTACGTTGGTGTATGTTTGTCTTTAAACATATATACTGAATTTGTATAGAAGAAATAAAACCTTTCACAGTGTCATTTTTTATTATTTTTATTTGTTAAACGCTTCAGCTGCATCATCTGCAAGCCATGAAATACGTCTGTAATGTTATGTTTTGTATGCTCGCTGTCGGTCGTTTTAGTTACCTGGTATATAGTTCGTCGACAAAAGCACTAGAGAGGTTTGTAGATTTATAAGGATTAGAAATTTAATTTAACATTAAGTTTATATTTCAATTTTAGGCGACAGTTTTGTTTTTTTTTTCAAATCAATCAATTTACTACTTTTCTCTCAAGTAAATTGTTTACGCCCATTTCTAATTTAAAAGAGAGACTTTATCTAGTTACTATTCATATTAGTTTTTCGTTATTCAAAATAAAGATTAGAAACATTGCACATTCGTCAACTACTTTATTTCACAAACAATTGCTGTACTGGTGTGTTTTTGCATAATGGACTAAAAACATTCGCTTAGGGAAGGAACAGTGTAGTCAACAGCACTTAAAATAATTGGGGAAAGCACTCGTCCTCATTTGTGTTTTTAATCTCGAAAGCAGAGTAAGTTACAGTCACAGTTAGGCAAATCCGTGTAAATAAAACATTAGTTGTGGTGCTTTTAAAGAGCTATTTTGCTTTCGCGAAGTGGTGGCAGACAGCGTAGTACGAAAAGTAATTGAATTTGATTCTTTTAGGGCCTTTTTCATTGTTCTACTATTTCTAGGTTGGAGTTTTATTTCATACATGTTTCTAGATAATAATTTAACCCTAAACTGCACTATTTCTTCTACATAGAAACTAGTATTTAATATCTTCAGTTGGCCAGATTACTTGGAAACTTAAAAAATTCTTATTTTATTCATTGCCGATTTTGGTCTGTTCTCTATATGGCACACGGTGCAGTGACGAGTTGGAAATGAATAAAAACCCTTATTTTTAAATTCATTTTTATTTTTGTTTTTATGAAAAAAGCACATTTTCCTTACTTTACTTATGACAGTATTTGATGACCAAAATGGGATTTCATAGAATTATTTTGCAGGATATTGACGGTTATAAAATAGAAATCTGACAATGTACATTAAAATATTATTTGACAAATGTTATTTTAGGTAGCAGTATGCATTTACATAATAGTATTCCTCATTCACCCTATTTTGAATTCGTAATTGTAACTGATGAAACTGCTTTGTGAAAAAAAGAGACCAATAAAAATTAATATTTTTTTTTTAATTCTTTTTTTTTTTACCTTCGATCAATGTTAAGTTAATTTGTATTGTTATAATCATTTTGAGGCACTTTTCTTAAGTTATGGATTTCTTAAAAAATCCCATTTTTTCAAGAAAAGCAAACATGTTTAACTAATTCATGACTGCATATTGAAGATCCCTGACTTAAATATAAACTCTCTACAAATCTGTTCCAAAACGGGAAGAATATTTCGACCATGGCACTAAACTATGCAATTAATTAACCAAAATGGATATTGTTTTGCAAATTTTTCCCTGTAAAGGGCTTTAGCTTTGCTTTATTACCTAAAAGAAGTTTGTTTACAGACAATTATGGAATATTAAAAAAATCATAGAAACTGTACTACAATTTTTTACTCCACCAACAAAATTTATTCACATTATAAAAATCAATCAATACTTTAAACATCACTTGACTAATCATTTGAAACATTCTTCATAAACGTAATTAATATTCAAATTCTACACATGAGGTAATAAAAACAAAGCAGTTTTCCCTTCTTTCTTCCATTTTATCCACCTTCACCACTAAAACTCTAAACAGGATTACTGATGTTTTCAAAAGAACGATACACAGTGGTCGGAAAAGGCTGAAAAACGGTCAAAATTCATTTATTTTTTTGTGGTTTGACAAAAATGTATAAAAATTCGGTTTTGTAGGTTTTTGACCCATCTGAGTCGATATAGGACACAATCAAGTGTGTAAAACCTATGTATTTTAAGTTACAGTCAATGCAAAAAATAGTATGTGAAGATGTAATGTGAAAATTGCGTATAAAGAATAACGTTTTAATCAACATGTATTGGGCAAGTGCATATGCGTAAGCTTAGGTCATGGTAATACGTAATCAGTCACAAAAAGCCAAAACACTAACAAAATCTTTTAAAAAATGAAACGTCAAGCTAAAAATATGTACACTATTTTCAATATTTTCTGCTCTCAATTTATCTTATAAAATTAATTGAAACCAAAGTTTTTTTAATGTGAATATTTTTTTTACTAATTTTTGAACGCATGAATTATATAATATTACACATTGAAGTTTGTGGAATAATTATAAAATATTTAACATTGAAGTTTGTGGAATAATTATTTAATATTAAACTTTTAAAGGTTGTGGAATAATATCAAATTTAATATCAAAATATCGAACAAAAATATGAATACACAGAACATTAACCGTCAACAGTTTTTTAAGGCCATATTAATTAACAGCATTTTATTATTGAAGATGTTAAGGCCAAATATGGTATTAATATTCATCTAAAGACTTTTTAATGAAATTTCGTTTAATTTTAATACGGCTTAGGAAATAAATAATTTATTAATAATATAGTATTTGATTTAAAAGTACTATATAATGATCTTAGAGTTAAAAGTATATTAACAAATCTGAAATACAAAAACTACACGTATTTTAGGAACTAAATAAGTCACTTTGATAGAACAGATTCATAAAAAGGATTTTAATCTTAAAATTGTTTTGAAGCACTAAAAAATTTTGCTTTGAAAACATATAATAAATTTGTTTAACATCCTTTAAGATTACAATATTAATATAATAGTTTTTTTAGTCTTCGTGTAGCTCTAATTTTTTGTTGGTTTTAGGCTTTGCGCAAAAGTTGTAAGGGTCCGATGAAATAGTAAGAAAGTTAAACACATCTTCATTTGTACTTTTTCTTGAGTGTTCTCGTCTGTACCACCGAAAGTCTTTGTTTTTGGCCTCTTGGGCTTCTTTGGTCAAACTTCCTATGGGTAACATATATGATGAAATCACTTTCCCCTCATGAAACAATACCTTGTGAACAGAGTTTGGCATGTAACTCAACCCCCTCTTCCCAAGAGCCAATGGGCATCTTTTGAAAACATTCTTATTGTAAACAAGTCAAACCTTTTCTCTCCTACAAAGATAATACAAGCATTTAAGTTATATATTTATAATCAAACACTTTGTAAGTAAAGTGGTCGAAACACCTGTCGGTTTTGTTACTTTGTTTCTAGATTAACAGCTGCCGTGGAGCAACGCGCGGCAGCGTTGTGCTTTTCGACGATTTTTGAACAGCTAGATTTTGACACTTCTGTTTGTAATTATAGTTTCCGTACGTTTCCGCAGCTGGAATTTAGATTTATCTTTTATATAAGATTTGGAAAACTAGTTAATTTTAATGAGACTTTGGAGCACAGTGGAGCAAGAAAGTTGCACTCTTTCAAATATTTAAAAACATAGTATTTTTGAAACTAAAATCAAAAACTAATTTAAAAATTATTTTGTATTTTTTAATCACCTAAAATAAAATAAAACCTTTTATAAAACTCAAAAACATGCAAAAAAATTGTGTAATAAAATTATAAATCGTGTATTTTGAATTCAATTGTATCGCCTCAAAACGGGCTATTTTTCATTTGTTGACTTTTCGTAACTATAAATACATCAAAAAATTATTTGTAATGATTTATATTTGGTAATCTTAATATTCAATTATCTATTAATTTAAATATCTATTCATTTTGCATTTTGCGAACACTTCGAAATTTGGCATTTTGGCCGCTCCCAGACCACTGTGCGATACTGCAAAATATCAAACCCTTTTGTATGTACAATATACACTGACACAAGAAAACAAGGATCTTTTTGCTTATTTGAAAATTCTACTATAGCATGGAATAGAAAGGCGTCTTTGGTTTCATATGTTGCTGTTGGTACTCTAAAAAGAAAACTATATATATTTTTAATTTACATTTGTGAAAATACAAAATTTGTAATAAAATAAACTTAAAGTTTAAATGTATAATTTTAATGACGTTTTTATCATTTCAATTTCTATTACATAATTTTCGTATAATTACTGTTGTGTTTATACGTTTATACTCTTAAACTAGACATTTGTTTGACTTTGTAACTTGGCACAAAGTGTAGTTCATAATTTGTATTTGAATTATCAGAGTTTAAAATGTTTTATTTTTGGAAAAAAATCGAATAATCTGAAAAAAATACATTATTTTCGCTCAAATCCGATCAATTTTATTCTTTCGTGTTGTCATCAACTGAAAAATTAAACACTTACAAAATTAATTAAAATCATAGATATCATAGGTAAAGTATTAGATTGGCGGATCACGTGACCTTCAATGCTAACGACGGGACGCGCATGGCGACCAGAACAAGAGGGCAAATGGGCCAGTGTTGCTACCACTTTAATAAGAAAAATACTACGAAAAATACCGTTTAATTCTAAAATTACAAAAAAATACCATAAAAATACTAGCTGCATTTTGGAATCTTTTTAGTGACTTTAAAATTAACGTGAAACGCTCTTTTAGTATTTTTTATGGTATTTTTTTGTAATTTTAGAATTAAACTGTCTTTTTTCGTAGTATTTTCCTCCTTAATGTGGTGGCAACACTGGCCCATTTGCCCTCTTATTCTGGTCTCCATGCGCGGCTCGTCGTTAGCATTGGAGGTCACGTGATCTGCCAATCTAATACTTTAACTATGATATCTATGATTAAAATAGAAAATGTTTATTTTATTCTGTTGCCATTGCCTTCCGAAACTAAATTCATTATTTTGAAAATAATTGGCATGTTTCAGGTGCCGTCTAGCTTTCCGTTCTCTCCAGGTAAATACATGTAATTACATATATAGTAGTCAGTTGTGTATGAAATACGTAAATAATGTTGTCCAATGTCCTGAGCCAATTTCATACCTGCATAAAATGATTGGTTTTGGTTGGATTAACGTGTCATTAGAGCTATATGTAGGCTTTTAGAAACTGACCATGTAGTTTTAGTAGTGGTCAATTGCCGATGCAATGTGGCACAACACAACATAAGAGCAACATGGCACCCGGAGTCACGGCGTTGGGTCCTGATGGATTATAAATGCACAGATATTTTGTTTCGTTGGATGTTTTAATATCATAATACGTTTTATTGTATTTATTGAATGGCTTTAACGAAGACCGTATTTAATGATGAATTGATGGTTTGAGTTTTATGCCAGCAGGAGTTTTTGTCTTCGTCACCTGACAGACAAGATTACAGAGCATTGTTTCTTGTTCTTTGGTGTAGGATGGACCCCGAACAGCTTCGAATAACCCTTAACTAGGACATTAGTTATTAAAATTAAACCTCGAAAAAAGCCTCGAGTCCGAAACAGTGGAATCAGCCTTCAAGCGACCCTTTTCTACACACAAAAACGTGCAAAAAACCGATCCGCAAACCTTCTTCCCTTCGATTCATTGTCATTCATTGCGCGTTGCCAACCGACATTGAAGATATTGCCACCCATTCCGGCCAGAAATAACTGCCATGGAGGGCTTTTGGTAGGGAGCTCCGCAATATCCTTTTGTCTACCACTCAGTAGTTAGAAAGTTCGGTGTGTGGGGTGTTTCCGGAGGGTGTTTGTCCTCTTTTTTTCGGTGGGGGAAGGTGCTTGGAACGACCACGGGTCGTTTTAGGGGGTTCATAAATCTGTGGAATGTCACGTTTTGGCTGTTAAGAATCTGTTTGGAGATAGTCAGTTGGACATGGAACACGGAATGGGATGTAAAATGTTCGTTCTTATAAATGGACTATTTAAAGAGTAATTTTAGGAAGTATTAGTCTTGTAAAAACGCAGTGAAGATTTTATTAGTTGAGGAATGGATTGTATAGTTTCCTAAAATACTATTGTTCTAGTTATACTTTTTAGATTACCTAAAATACGAGACCCCTAAAAGTACTAATTGTACTCATTCCGTTAGATTCAACAATAGATAAACAATCAATAATCAATGTAAAAAGGTTGTAGGCGATAGGTTCATGGTATATAATAGAAAGATGAATTTCCTGTTGGGTACTGTACCTTTACGCCCGAGGGAAGAAGTCTGACTTTGTCAATAGCCTTTATGCTTTTAGCTGTATATCAGTATTTCGGACTTGATCGAGTTTTGATTTAGATAAAGTGGAATAAGAAACATCAACAACAAAAAGATTGTGCAGCTGCGGAAAAAAACCGTTCCACCTCAAACAAGAGACGTTCCACCTCATTAACATGAAGAAGCGGAACATATTTTGTTTCCGCAGATGTACTTTGAAAATTTCATTCATACCAGGAAATAGGGTTTCTCGTTTTAACAAACAAGATTCAAAATCGTTTTGAAGTTGAAGATGGTTTCTAACTTTTCTCTTTAACTATTTCTACCTATATTTGTCTAGTTATATGACACAGATTCCAACAAAAAAGAAATCGTCTCCAGTCTAGAAATAATCTCGTTAACCACCTCGCCAGATACCTCATTCCAGGAAGGGAAAACCGACAGGGAAAACCAAGCGAGAAGGGGAAGATACTCCCCATAAAAATAGGCCCCAATTGCCCAGGGACAGCAAGAATAAAAGATGGCGGATGTGAGTAAACGGGCAAAGCTCCCAAATTCAATTTGTTGGCGGGTCGTTCGTCTTTAAGTACTGACATTTCTCAGACTGAGGAACACGTCTGTTTCTGTGCAAAGTTGAGGGGCGGTGTATTTGTTTAGAACCTTTTATTTGCAGTTGGTATTTAGAGGATGGGTGTCGTTAAGTTTATGGGTATGAAGATAAATACTTAAATGGTATAGAGGTAATTTGCTGCTTGTTAATAATGTACATAGATCCGATATTTGTATTTTTGGTTTTGAAAATTTGGTATTATCAGTTATGTTACTTTTATGCCGTTTAGAATTAGTTTGTTCGATTATAAGTTCTCTAACTCGGAGATGAATAGTTCAGATTCTTCTCTGATTTTGAAAATATTTGTTGTTTTCAATAATAAGCGACACTTTCCTGAGTAACAAGTAAATCGTTTATCAAGTAGAAAGGTGGAAATAGGTTTAAGTGTTTGAGTCAATTTTACTCGTAAGGGCCGAAGTTGTAATAAAAGCTAACTATAAGTAGAAAGCCTATTAGAGATCGTATAAAATGTACCAAATAGGGAATGGTATTTTGGCTGTATATTTCTTATTTGGCTCTTTATTGATAGTTGTAACTGGAAGTAAAATATACTTTATATTTAACAATGGATTATTATAAGTAAAATAAAATTTTCTTTCCGAAATTTTTTATAACTTACAACTAAAAATTTTTTCGTACAAATGCAATTATTTTCTATTTTCGACTTATTTGCATATTTTAACAACTTTCAGTACTTTTAAGTAATTCAAAATTACATTCCCAGGAAGGATTTCTCCATAAAATTAAGTTTTAATTTCCTGCTTTCGAAAATACCATAAATCTTTAGAAATCAAGAGCTTTAATTCAGTAAAGAAATAAAACATAAAGTATCAAAGCAACTGCTTGTATCTGTCGAAAAAAATAATTCTAAATTAAATCACATCGTCGAGAGAACTTTTATCATAAGAATTTTTAACTTGAAGAGCAGAAAAGCAATAAAAACGCTCATCCACGAGGAATTACGTCTTCTACTGAAAATCTCCTGCATTATTCAAAAGCTATTACGAAGAAGCCTACTTGATTGTAAAACATCTTCTCAGGGCTTCACTCACTTTTAAAATATAAATGAAGTCAGAATCTACTCTTTGTGAATTTTTCCACAGCGCCAAACATAAATGCAAATGTCGCTGGTTATTTGTTTGTTCTTTGGACTCATTATGAGCGTTCTAAAAGCTTATGAGACACGTTGGGTAAATGTATGTGAGATTTATGCTTTTGCACAAGCTGTTATGCATATGCAGTGTTATTAACAGGGCTGAAATAGAGAACCCTTGCTATGGTTTTGGATTCTTATTTAGCAACAGCCGTAATAAAAGAGATGTAAAAAATTAAATATCCTAGAAGAATATTTCATATTCATTAAGTAAAGTACAATATAATGTACTAATTTTTTTAAAATCTTTTATATATTTAAAAAACAGATACAAAATTATAAATTTTTTAAATCTGTTTATTTCAAGAAGTTTTTTCCTTTTTGACGAAATGATGTCTTGAAAAATGCTCAGAGTAAACTTTTAGTCAAATTGTTGTAAGTTATGCCTGAAAGTATGGAAATTGTGTAAATTCACGTTACTTAGCGAGGAAAGGACTGACAAAATGGACGAAATCGTTTTGACGATTGAATAATATAATCAAAAATAAGAGTTTTATTCCTAGTGTAGCTTGTATGCGTCAATTATATGTTTGATTTACAAAATGGATATCTTATGCTGAAAAACCATAACTAAAACCTATTTTAGGTTGTTTCATTGCGGTAAAAATTGTGTTTACGAACAAACCTTGTACAAAGGTACACTATTGTAGGACATACATTTCCACTGAATACACAATTGACAAATAGAGCCTACATTGACCTTTGTTACATTTGCACTTCTGATTCAAATTCAGGAGATTATGTTATCAATCTCATTTAAAACATGACCGCCAACTAGCTGTTATGCATATATAATGTTATTATCATGGCTAAAATAGAGAACCGTTGCTATAGCTTGGGATTCTATATTTAACCATTGTAAAAGTGTTAAACATTCTTCTAAAAGTTCACATGTTGTGTTAAGAAAATAATTTTTCACACGTTGTGTTAAGAAAATAATTTTTCACATGTTGTGTTAAGAAAATAATTTTTCACATGTTGTGTTAAGAAAATAATTTTTCACATGTTGTGTTAAGAAAATAAATTTATATTGTTAAAGGTTTCTAATACTCGACTTGAAAATTGATGAAATATTATTTTTTAAAAAATCTAATTAATTATTTAAAAAAACACATAAATATTGTATGCAATCTATATATCGTTTGATTTATCAAAACCGATGTCTGTGTTCAAAATACCCAACTCACAATAATAGATTTTAAAGTTGTTTCATCACGGCAAAAAATGGGTTTGTTTACGAATGAACACATTCACGTACATCATCATATAACATAAATTTAACTGAATACACTGTTTACAAAACATCGAATATAAGATAGGGACGCCGTTGACCTTAGCGCGATTTGCATTTCTGATTCAAAGTCAAGAGATTATGTTATTAATCTCATTTAAAACTTGGCCGTCACGCAACGTTCCGTGCTGAAACGAAAACCACAAAAAACAGAAAAACACATACTCCCTGAAGATATCCCTCGCCTTGAACATTGTCAATATTTGTTTAAGTTCAACTTTATCCTCGACTCTTTCAGTGGAGAATTTTCGTTTAAAAAGATGGAGAAAAATTGAAGTGGGAGGATAGTGCATGGATGTAAAATAAGAAGTATCGTGTTTGCACTATGTACCTGTTTTATCGACCAACATAAGCAGTCAAATTAAAATTTGACTGCTTATGCACCGTTTACGATCACGCAAAATTCAATCGTTCACATAATTTCACCAATTTTCGTTACAAATTCTCAGTTTTACTCTACCGGAAATCACTGCTATGTGGGAATATACCATGAAAGACTTTTGTTTTACCAAGTTGCTTGGAAAACAATATAATTTACAGTTTTTTGTCAATCGCGCATGGATAAAATAATCGTTCGTTTTTTCTCGTGATAATCAGTTGTATTGGAACAACATAAACTTATGTTCGTATGTCTTTAACACCATTCTTGTAGTGAAACAACACAATATTGTGATGTTGCTATTTTTACGCAATACCTGTGATGTTTGAACACAAGTTTTTCTGAATGCGTGGAGTGCGTTGCGATTTTTAATGTAGGAAGTATATTAAATATTTTAGAGACTGTTTTTACATTCTAAAAACTTAACGACACATTTTTAATTTGAAAAATTTGTCACTTCGACCGGGTCTTAAAACTGGAGTCTTTGAGTTGTGAGACTGGCATGATTGCCTTATCCTCCTCGAACCAGATTGCGAAAGACATTTTTTCCCTCAAAAAGCAAAATGAAACTAGTAAAAATCTTTTCTTTAAACATAAAAACAAAAGTGACACCTTTTAAGAAACTCCTTAAAAAAGAACTTGGTACAAAAACTGTTCTTTAAAATAAGATCTCGGTTTACAATCCCAAGCTGTTGTATATTATTTGTTCTCTATACACATAGTGTGAGTTGTTTTTCAGTTTTTATAATATTCTTAGTGAAAAAAGTTTTTCTTTGATCCTGCTAGGTAATTTGGTAGAGATTGAAATCTATCGATTCACCTTCATTTCTTATACTTTTTGAATATTCTTCACTTCCATTTTTGTTAATTTTATATTACGAAAATGATCTAGGGATCAGATTTCCTGCCTGTAGGAGAATTTTGTAATTAATTTTAGTGAAAAGATACTTTCGAATGCTTTTAAAATGTGCTTTTTTTATTGTAAGTGTTTGGTCTCTTTTCGTTTTTCTTCGTTATTTTACTTTTGAAAATGTAGGAAGATGACGATTTTCATTTTGATATCGTATAAATCATCGAAAATAGTTTGTTAATTTTTTTAAGTTGAAATTTTTTATAATTAATTTACTTTGAATTTACTTTGAATTGAATAAAATGCAATATTTTAAAAAAAATTTGTAACTGTAGTTTGATACTTATATATAGTTCTACTTAAATTATTAATTACTTAGTTAAAATTCTAAATTGTATTATCTTTAGGCACATTATTATTTTTTTTATTTGTAAGCAATTTGCTGATATCTAAATATTTTCTAAAGCTTAACCAAAGAGAAAAATATATTATACTACTATTTTGGCTTTAATAATGAAAAAATGTCAAGATGTCTTTTACAATTTAGCAATGTAGCAAAAACAACTTTTAATTTAGAAAAATAAATATAGATGTTTTGTTTATATGTCATTTCTTTAAGGATAATATATACTTTAACATAAATCTGTATTACAAAGAATTCATTTACATATAGATTAAAAATGTTTTCACATTTTGTAATGCATGCAAATTTCATTTTTTCGAAACTTCTAAGAATCAAATAAAAAAAAAACTAATTTTAAATCTCTATTAGACTGAAGACGAAACTTAAAATTTTAAAGATTTATCTAACTCTTAACTACTTATGCTTCATATAACGTTTATTTTTTAATTTTTACTTTTAAATAAGAAATAATTCCTAATTTAAAAATAAAAATCATTTTAAATGCACAATTCAGTTCTTAATAACTAAAGGTTTCTGCACAAAGCTTATCGACACAATTTTTAAAGTTGTATTTAAGGTTTCTTCAAATATGTTCCTCGAACAATAGTTAGTTTTATTAATCAAAAATTATTTACTTTTTTAAAACTTGTGAACATAATTAAATAAGTTAATTTATTTACGTTAGTTCCTTTAATAGCAAAGCGATTTTCTAGTGCATACTGGTTGTCATTTGCAATATGCACTTTAATCCACTTTATGAAATTAAAATGTTGTTGGCCTTTGGCAACTTTAGAAATTTGTCATCTATTGGAAGCTATAATATACAGATGTGTTAGAATGAAAATGCAACTATTTTAAGAAAAAACTTCTGTTGTAAAAAATTAAAAAGATACAATCAACCCAAATTTAATGTATCGTTTTCCATTTTAAGTCCATGGAGAATTTTTAAAAAAACTATTTAATTAAGTCCAAGCTCAGAGAGATTTTTAAAAAATATTTACCCCGTAATATATATGATCTTCAAAGATATCAAAATATATTCCTTTTGAGTAAAAATATAAAAAAATGATACATTAGAGTACGTGCTGGTGAAAACTGCTGAATTATGGTGATGCTACGTCTAATGGCAGAATTGTGAAAAATGTTCCTAGTATATGAATATTGTTTTTGATGTATGGGTATTTATCGACCAAGTATATTCAATTTTTTACTATTTTTCGTTTAAAAGACATAAGTTTATATATCAGCCTCTTTGGTTAAACGAAAGTATACGTTTAAACAAACATGTTTTTCTTTACAACTGGGGACATTTAAACAAATTAAAGGCATCACTGAAAACTAAGTATCTCTTTAATAACATAGACCAAGCGTAAAAATCTAAATATTATCTAATTTCATTTTGCAAGTTTTTCTTTACATCTCATATTAAGCACTACTTACATTCTGTCGCCAATTTATTGTATATTTCCATCACTCAAAACGTTGTGTGTCAATCTTTTATCAAAGTTTATCAGCATTTAACCTTATCCCCCTACAATATTTAATCCGCCAAAACAAAACTCCACTTTTAAACGTCCACCTCGCCAAAGAACACGCCATAAAAGACACCAATTTCCTCTTGTAATCTCATCTGGATCTCAACTTGGTGAGGATCCCCATCTCACCTCTTACATTTTGCAGGTGGACCTAATCAGTCTGAGTGCAGTTCTCCATTACCCTGGTTCAGGCCTACGTCTACGTTATGGGCCCGTATTCAGGCACAACGTGCCGTGTGCCGAGGCCCCGCGAGCTTTTAACGTGGTTTTGTTTCGAGAGTTTTTCAAAGATTGGTTTTGCTCGGTTCCAGTTTTTTCACGGGTTGATTGGTTGGTACATGTATTTCCGGCTAGTGTGCTTGATCAGAGACCCGCTTATAAAACTTCGTCAAGTAAAACAGACACAAACATAATTTTTATTGACACAGAGAGAGAAAGTACACCCAGGACAATGGCGGGAATCGAATCCGCACACGTTACAGCACGCTGACTGCTAGCGTAATGGTTGGCGATCCAAACCACTAGGTCATCCGGGCTCCTCTTTCATTGGTAATTGACTCGTTTCCTGCTGTCTATTTCTAGCCTCAGTTAGGAGCTTTAGCAGAGCGAATTTCCCCTCGTAATTTGGATCCCTGGTCAAGCGACGAGGTCGACACCCGAGTGGGCACCCAACGGAACTTTGAGCGACATCGTACGCTAACGCCGTCGGGCTTTTCGACTCCACAGATTTAATGAGCACGTATATCGCATTGTACTCGGGCACACCAGTGATTTTTAGAGAGATTTTTCATCCATCACGAGTATGTCTATAGTATGGCTAGGATAAGGATAAACCAAGAACCTTCTCGGTGAGAGGCTCGTCAATTACCACTCTCGGCCACTGGGAGATCGTTTTTTCCTTGTTTAGAAGATGTAGACTTCACTAGTTTTAAATACATTGATGTTTTTTTAATAACAAAATTAACTAATTGGTTTGTTTGAGGTGACGCAATCCTTCCAGCTATAATTCCTTTTTTTTCCTTCGATTGGTGCTATGTTCTATGTGACATTGATTCACCCATTAAGGCAGAGAAAGAATTTATTATCATTCAGCATTTCTGTAGCTGCTAAGACCTGATACATGCACATATTTTAATTTATGTGAAATCAAAATCTTTAGCTTACTTTTTAATGCAATAAAAAATTTAAAAATAAAGCAGTTATGGGTTGAATTTTCCGAATTCGTTATAACCCAATTCCCAATTTTGAAATAACTAAACTTGATAAAGTGGTTTTACTATTTTACTCCTTATGTGTTACATTATATGCATTATAATACAGAAAATCTTAGCATAAAAATAAGGCAAAAAATGAAGACGGTAGTGTTTTTCTGAATCGTAGAATAGAATAGAAAGTAAGTTGTAAAAAACGAACAGATTTTCCCTTCTTTCACATCTGTAGTTTTGTGTTCCCTTACTTATTCTTCCTCTTCCTTTTTATAGGCCTACTTATTTATTATTTACCTCCCCTTGGCTTCACTTCAGTTCTGTCTCTCAAGATTCGACGAACAATTTCCCTTTTTTCAAGAACGGTTTTATTAGGTAGAACGCGAGTACCCCACTCGCTAAATGGCAGCAAGGAGGGCTTTTGATTGGTGGTTATGGGTCGTTTTAATGTTTGTCTGGTGCTAAGGGACCATAGGTTTGGGATTTCGGCTTTGAATTTAAAATATTTGAGTTTATTTTGGAAAGAAAAGAGCTAATCTGCATGCAAGTTAGATAAGGTGTTTTATCAGTGATTTCTTGAGTATATAGGAATCAGCAGGGCTGAAGTCTAAAAAATATACTTTTTCACTTTTCGTAATTGGATTAATAGAGATATGTTAATATTCATTTATAAATTTTTAAATATAATAACCTCTGCGGGACTTTTTATTTTATGTCTGGCTGTAAATGAACTATTTAACTAACATAATTATTATGAATTATTTGATATTTAAATCTGTTATTTTATACTGTTATTTTATACAAAAATTTATTCAAAAAATAGTTATAAATTTCTTTGGTAGGTTATGTCAAATGTTTAGATAATACTTGAAAATTCTAATCCCATTTTACCTCCATTTACGGTCATTTGTAATAATTGTTTTGAATAATTGTCTTAATAATTTTAAATGTCACACCATGTTTCATTTAGCATGTTTGTATTGTTTTTTTTCGTAAAATAGAAAGCAGTGCATAAAATTTTCTGATAAACATGCATAAAGAAACTTGCTTTAATATAAAAATATAAATAGTTAATTTTTTTAAGAAAACCCCATATAAAATTTATCATTATTTCTGTACCTGAGACTCGAAAGTCGATATCCGGTATATAAACTCAATGAAATATACTATTCTGGTTCTCAGAAGCAAAATTGTAGATTTTTATGCTAACATTTTAAATTATTGAATAATAAACTGTCTCCTTTTTTGCTGATAACTTTTTACTGTGAGAAAATGTTAAAATATAAATGTGTAGCGAACAATTTTGATGGGACATTTAATTAAAGTTTAAGCATTGAAGATAATTAAAAAATGATTTATTAAACATTTTGAGAAATTAAAATTGTATCTGCCTATTTTTCTATAAAATAAATTGTTTAAATTTAAGAACATGCAAAATTCCGGAAAAACTACATTCACATCTCCATTATTTCATACATTATCAAAATATACATTTATAGACTCCATTTTCTACTTGAATAATTTTCGAAAGCAGTTTTAATGACATTGTAGAATCGCTACAGTTTTATTTAAATGGTTAACACACATGTCTTAAAATAGATAAAAATTTGTCACATATTTAATTATAGTATCTTAAAATGGTTTTGTACACGACAATTTAGTTCTCAATTTTAAAGTTTCAAATGTTGTTATGGGTATAAATGTATTTCAAATCAATATTAATACTTTGTACTTTAGAGAATATTTTATTTCATACTTGTAATGTCTTGCTTTTATAATATTGAAATTGCATACAAAGCTTTTTTTTATAATTCTACTATATTTCTATGGATATCCTTTTCCCTAAGCCTGTGGCCAAATGCCCGTTAAATTGCATGAAATTAAAATTTTAAGACTTTAAAACTAAACTGTAAAACTAAAAGAATTAAAAAAACTAAAAGAACTTCCAAAAAGTTAATAATTAAATTTTATTTCTATTTAAAGGGGCCAAGGTTCTGCAGGGTAGGGAAAATGATGTCCTGATGTCCTGACGTTGTATCCATCGGTATCCCTGGTGAGATTGCTGATTGAAGATCTGTGAAAGAGTTGGAGACTGGACATGTTTACTTTTGAAATAATAATTCTAAGTTGCATCTTAAAGTGCACTCAACAAGAAGATACATTTCTGAATTGATGTGGTAAAAACGATACATATCAAACCTAAAGAATATAAGCTGCTAAATACGAAATAGTAAAGAGGCTTCAATTTGCTTGCATAACTTTATGAATTTCAACCCTTAATAATTTACCACCGGCAGACGTAACTTTAGGAGAAGACGAACTTGGTATCAAACTTCAAAAAGAGTTTTATTTGAAAAGAATCGAAAAGAAAAACAGAAAACATGACGGTCATACCAGTTATCAACCTCGACGCTGCCCAAATATGGAGGCGAGTGAACGACAAGTTAGAACACCCAGAAAGCCAAAGAAAGATGGTTCTGGTCATCGTGTGTGTAGCATTGCTCCTGGATAACATGTTGTACATGGTAATAGTGCCAATTATCCCAGATTATCTTCGATACATAGGTGCTTGGAATACTCACACCGAAGCAGGTGAAAAGGTCTGGGATAACAGTAGTGCAGTGGCTGGCAGCAATGCTAGCTATTGGAGAGCTGGAAAAGGTAGAGTCATCTATGAAGGGGAGGAGAGTGCGATAGGGTTTTTGTTTGCCTCGAAAGCCATGGTGCAGTTGTTCATCAACCCTTTCTCTGGAACCATCATTGATAAAATTGGATACGACACGCCTATGATTATTGGACTTACGATTATGTTCATATCTACGGCGATATTTTCGTGTGGTCAGAGTTACAGTGTACTGTTTTTCGCCCGAAGTCTGCAGGGAGTCGGTTCTGCATTTGCTGATACGGCTGGTTTGGCTATGATCGCTGACCGATTTACTGAAGAAGATGCTCGAAGTAGGGCAATTGGTATTGCCCAAGCATTCATATCCTTCGGAAGTCTTGTAGCGCCACCGTTTGGCAGTTTACTGTATGAGTTTGCTGGAAAAGAAGTCCCTTTTATTGTATTGAGTATGGTGTCCTTATTGGATGGTTTCGCTTTACTGTTTGTGATGAGACCAGTGAAAATAGCAATGAAAGAACAAGGGATTGAGCGTCCAAAAGGAACTCCTATTTACAAATTATTTATTGATAAATACATATTTGTTGCTGCAGGCACTTTAGTTATGGCAAATGTGTCACTCGCATTCTTAGAGCCAACAATTAGTCTATGGATGAAGAACACGATGGTAGATGTTCAAGAATGGCAAATTGGTTTGATTTGGCTACCTGCATTCATCCCACATGTCTTTGGAGTCTACTTGACTGTAAAATTGTGCAAAAAATATCCTCGTTATCAATGGATTCTGGCTGCCACTGGTTTAGCCCTAGAAGGACTCAGCAGTATTTTTGTTCCATTTGCGACAAATTTCTGGTTTTTGATGCTACCTTTATCAGGAATATGCTTTGGAATTGCCCAAGTAGATACTTCTCTTTTGCCTATGCTTGGCCATTTGGTAGATACACGTTACGTGTCAGTATACGGTTCCATTTACGCCATAGCTGATATATCGTATTCCTTAGCTTACGCTGTTGGTCCCATTATAGCAGGAGGAATAGTGGATACAATCGGATTTACGGGCCTGAATATGATCATCGCGCTGACAAATCTGGCGTATGTACCAGCCATTTTCATGCTTAAGCACGTTTACGATTACGATACCTTCGAAGACGAAGAACATATAGTTCTCGATGAGATGCCAACAGCCCAGTACAAGACTTTCATGATCGACAACGGAAATGCCGTCAGCCTTCCAAGTGGCCACACTGCAGAATCCGGAAACCTCGAGCCTGACTTGTTTCAGTCCCAGCAAAAACAACAAATGCCCCAAGGTGGACCCAGCCAACGAGACACGAATCCGTTTCGCCAACCTCAATCGATGACTCAAGACAGGGCCCCCAGTGGAAGCCAACCCCAGAACCAGACCCAACAAGGCATGGCAAGAAAGCCTCCACAGCAGGGCAACAAAGCATACAGGTCTTCGGCGGACATGGAGAAAATGATAAACAGTTCCGACGAAGATTGACATTAGGTGTATAAATTTAAATTACATTTCTTCTTTGTGTGAGCCAGAAACTGAGTATGAATATAGGTACTAAATTTCGCAGCTTAGATGAGGAGAACCAGTCATGTACTTTCGATTCCTGGTTCAATAACAAACCGTATTAGATCGAAGGGAGACTTTCTAGGTAATAATTACATGTTTGAAGAACTTTTATTCGTCTTACACGACGCTGATCGAGGTGGAGCAGATAAGAAGTAACAATCGAATTTGTGATATCTGTTTATAGCAATAGACAAATATTATGTTAAGAACTTTATTGAAGACTATGATGTATAAGAAATGCATGAAAATTAAAAATAATATTATTAATAGTTTGAGTTTACCAACAATTTCAGACTTTGACCAAATTTTATTATGTCTATGGTGTTTTTTATACTTAAATAACATAATATTGTACTTAACAATAAGTATTAACATAAACCTTTACAAAATAATTTTTCATCTAAGTATAATGCACCTAAAACTGGTAACCTTTGCCTTTGTGTGTTAAACTAAACTAAATTTTTATATTTTAATTTAGAATTAATTGACTTAAGCTTATTTTTTATTTTTAATAATATAGAAATTAAAAAAACAAAAACAAATAGGCACTTTATATTTTTAGATTCAAAGCAAAAACATCGTTTTTGCCTATACAAATAGTAAAAAATGCTTCAAAATGAAAAAATAACTTAGAAGTATAGAAAGATTAAATAGAATGGATAATGTAGATAAATTAAAATTAAATTTTATTAAAAAAATGTTTAACTTCAAGAAAATACAAAATATAAGTGAATATATTGTTAAGTTAATTTGAACTTTGCTCGACCTTGCTCAGTTAGTCATTCTATATGGAACAACTATGTCATTTAAAGCTAGATCTTTACCAATTTATTATGATACAACTCCATTCGTGTGCAAGTACTTTCGATGCTTCTTACTACAACATAGTATTCTCTGAATGTATTGCTTTTTCACTTGTATAGATCAAATACTTGTTCATGACTATATTTTTGTTCTATTTGTTTGATTAAGTTTAACAAATTCTTAACAAATTGTTGAATAAAAAGTATAGCGTTAAAAATTGAATGCATTTAATAGCAATTAAATTTCACACTTGCTGATAAAATTTCATCATTTTATTAAGTTAATTTTTTAATAAATCTGTCGTTGAAATCTAAATTAAATTGATAAAATCTTGTTCATGTACATAGAATAATGACTAAGCAAATTTATTGATTTATGTAACATTACATTTAATAAGCTTTGTAAAGCCAATGTACTAATTTTTGTATCTTATTTTCTGTTAGAAGGAAAAGTGTTAAAATATGTAAGGCTTCAATTTAAGTTTTTGAAAAATGTATATGTAGATTTGTTTTAAATTTCAACCAGATATTTTAGAATACAAAACGCTGAAATTTATGCAAAAAGTATTTTAGTTAATTTATAATCAAAAAATTATAAAATATATTTTTAAGCTTAAAAGTTTTTCAAATATTCTCAAAAATAATTAAAAATGCATAATTATCTTTGTGTGGAAAGATTTTCAATATTAATTAAATCTTAAAATTTTATAAGTGAGAAATAAATTACCACGCTATTCAAATCATCGATCATAAAGTAACTAAAAGAACCTTTTTCAACACAAAATTTTAGATGTATGGTGAACACTATAAAATAATTGGATATAAAAGTTAGTACTGTACCACATAAAATAGATTGGTAGATCATTAATGAAATTTAAATTTTCATTCAAGTAATATACAGTAACTGTTAATGAAAAATATAACATAATATAAATGAATAATTATTTTCAAAATGAAGAGTTACTGAATACTATTTTTTAATTATTTGGAGTAATATCTTTGTACAAAAATGTTTTCAAATTTGGTGTATAGGAATTTGATGTTTAAATTATTAATAAATAATAAGCGTTGGGTCCTTTTCACATGAAACATTGTAATGTTTGTCATAGTGAAAATTGTGTTTTTAAATTAAGTATAGACAATGTTTAACGCTGCTGCAGTGTCATTGAACGGCATGCACTACATTTTACTGAATTTCAAATGTATTTAACATTGCCACTACTTGACTGAAAACCGGAGGTAAAATCGTAAGTAAGTATGTGCAGTAAAATATTGTTGAAACGTTACTCCGTTAATGCGAAAGTAATGGAAACGCTGAGTAAAGTTACTCTCCACTAATTCGAAATACAGTTGTAGCCTATTTGCCAGTTTTCACCATGTTTACGGGGTAACGTTTTACCAATTTTTTACACTGTGATTTTCACTTTGGTAAATATAATAAAATTGTTACGTGTGGAACGTCCCCAGAAAAAATATTTTTACAAAAGCAATAGTAAAACTTCGACATATTTTTTCCTTTACCCCCTAAACAATTTTTAACAAAAATTTTACATCCTTTTAAAATTTCTAAAAATAATTCAAGCGAATTTGAAACACACAATTCAATTTAATAGCATCTAAATATACATAAATAGGTAATTGATAAAGTAACAATATAATAACTAAGTTTTCAATGAAGTATTTCATTTAGACGCACACTTGTATGTATGTAAAATAAACTTAGTATTAGAATGTGTTAGTATATGTGACAGTTGTTAACCTAAAACTAATCTGTTTTGTTGTTTAAGGCTTGGATTACTGAGTTTTTGTGTTTATTGAAGTCAACATTACGCTTTTCAACAGCATTTTAATTTGAAACGTTAAACTATTTTATTTTATATTTTTATGTTCAGTTAAAAAAATGTTTATTTTATTAAAAGTTATCTATATTTTGCATACGGTATTTTTGAAATTATGAATCTTATCTTACTTATATGTTATGGCAAATAGTTTGAAATTTAAATTTTTTGTAAGGGAAATGAAAGATTTTCAATTTTATTGAGATTTGATTTAAAAGAGTTGCAACGATTTTCACAAACATAACTAAGTCGTTTTTGTTAAATGTTTTGTTCTTACGTAAGATTTGTGCACTTCAAAAAAATAGTTATAAAAGTATAAGATTTAATTCGCGTTAAGGAATAGGATACTAAACAAAGGATTTATAAAAATTGTTTATGATATAAAGTTTAAATTACAACTAATTAAAAATGAGTTAATATAAATAATAAAGTTTTATCCTATTATTGTTGAATATCTAAATTATAGCTTAACTAAGTTATTCCTTCTTGAGATACTTTCAATTTTTTTTATATGTTCCAATTTCTACCAAATGTGTCGCATGTTGTTTTTCAAGCTCTATTTATGTTATTTATAATATATATTAATTCTATCAAATTATTAAATAAATATAAACTTGTTGCATTTTCATTGATATTTTTTAATACAAATACTACATTTATGTAACCAACACTATTGTATTTATTGATGTTTTCATTTAATAAAGCGTAAAAGATATTGTTTAGATTTTTTACACTACAACACTACAGTAAAAACAAAAAGGAAATTTTAACTAAATTTATTTAATTTAATTTAATTGATTTTTTTGGGGAGGTAAGCTGAAATCCGAAGAGTTTTAAAAAGAGCTCTTTTAATCAATAAATAGTTTATCGAAGATAGTTTTATTTTTTAGAATTCAAACTACATGCTCAAAATACATTTTTAATTGTGCTTATAACGACTGCATTCCTTAGACTTAGTCTTCTAAAAGTACAACAATGTTCAATAAGCATTCATTACCAAATTTTAAATTTCTTTCAGTATTTTTTCCCGAAAAATACTTTACTACATTTTTAAATAGTTGACAAAAGAGCTAGTCCAATTTTTTTCTAAAGGGATTGTTTCACGAGACGAAGATTCAATTATACTTTCTTTCCTGAATTTCATTGGTGGTGTGACATGGTAAGCTCCACCCACTACATTGTTTAACCAAACGAGACCTTATTTTCATTCCCGTGTAACTGCTGCCACTAAGGACGTGAAATATGACCATTGTAGCATATTGCAATAATTATTCATTTAAACATTTAATTGACGAAAATTGTCTGGTTTCAGATAACGCAACTCTTTCCAGTTTTCATTCTTGATGCACTTTCACGATTTTATTGGTTTTTTTGGTTTCACGTTCAATGCACAGTATTTTCGTCTACTTCGTTCTATTTTAGAGTTCATTACGTGCAACTTGTTCTTATTTCTGTCATTTATTTAGCTTTATTGGTTTTAATTCGTTAAAATTTCAACTATGCAAATTATTACCAAAAATTCAAACTCGTTGAAAAACATCTCGTTCGTCGTCTACGCGACTCACATTCGCGTATACAAAAAAAAATGTAATTAGATTGTTTCAGGTGACAAAATTTCTTCCAGTTTTCATTCTTGCACTTCTTTCAAACGGTGTTCCGATTGGTTGTCTGTTCCCATGTGACATGGATTCACCAATCGAGGTTTGAGAAACATTCATTTCCTTAACCTCCTCATTTAACCAATTCATTTCCTTAACATTTCTGTTGCCTCCCAAGACCTGAAACATGCCCATTTCAGCAGAATCATGAATGAAAACAATACTCCTGGAGCTGTTGCCACTCGAAACATGAAAGACTGCAGTTATATAATAATTCTTCAATGTGTTTAATGGACATGTTTCAAGTGGCATTAAATCCAGCGGTATTTGACTTCATTTTTGGTCCTTCTGGAATTACATTTGTTTTGGTGATAATTTGATCGAATTATTTAAATTTAATATAATGTTTCGGGAATGTCTAAATTATGTTGGACAGTGTATGTTTTCTTAGAGATTTCTTTTAATTTTTCTATTATTTTTCGTTTTAGGTTGTGAAAATGGGGTTGTTTCACGGAGGATCTGGCAATAGCTCTGCGGTTTTGTTTTCATGTCTCTCAAATTACTTTTGTTGATATTCGAAATTGAGCTTTCTAAGAATAAGTTATTTTAGTTGTTATTTTTTCAAATTACAACTTCTTGCTGTGCTGTTGGTTGTTTTAATCATTTATCAAGGGAAAACTCGCATTGAAGTTGGAATTAAAAAAAAAACATAACATCTAAAATATTGTCTTTGAAAACTTACTCCCGAATACCAAAACAACATTAATTCGAGAGACATGAAAACAAAACCGCAGAGCTATTGCCAGATCCTCCGTGAAACAACCCTATTATTGTACTATAAACTGTAGAATAGTTTTATTTAAATACTAAAAAAACTAAATAAAAACTTTCCGAGGTTTTTACACAGCATTGAGAGTGACATTGAAATAACCAATAAAACCTCGGAAGGGCAAAAGTGAAAACTGGAAACTTACGTCATCTTAAAAACGCATTGGTGATTATGAGAAGTGATAAATTATCTTATGTAAATAGCACAGAACTATATAGGTAGTGCAAACATAGTATTTTCAAAATAGGAATATTCTTGTAGAGTTATTAAAAAAATTATAAAAATATGCGGAAAAACGATATTTAACTATAATAAATGATTTGGTAGGTTAAAAATGAAGATTAAAACGAAACACAATGTACTGCAGCAAATTTACAAAAAGTAAATTTTCCAAAACTATCGTTTGCATAAAACAAATTACCAGATTATCGAATTCTATTTTATTACTGAGTAAAAATAATATCATACAAAAGCATTTTTAAAGAATTTATTTTGAATCGCGAAAAAAATAATATTCGTAAGTATAGAATATATTTTTTCAAACTTTCATTCAAAATCCTAATTCTGCAATGTTTTGGAAAACAAACAGATTATGGGCTTGTTTCACGGTGGATCTGGCAATAGCTATGCGGTTTTGTTTGCATGTGTCTATGTTGATGTCTTCCAACCATAGATATCATAATTAAAGTATTAGATTGGCTGATCACGTGACCTCCAATGCTAACGACGGGACGCGCATGGAGGCTTTTTTGGAGGTCTTAATGGCCAGTGTTGCTGCCACTTTAAGGAGAAAAATACTACGAAAAAAATACTATTTAATTCTAAAATTACAAAAAAATACTAGAAAAGGATTTAAAGTCACTATAAATATTCCAAAATGCAGCTAGTATTTTTACGATATTTTTTTTGTAATTTTAGAATAATTCTAAAATAAATTCTAAAATTAAGTTAAAAGTTTAGTTATAAAGTTTAAAGAGTATAATAGTATTTTAGAATAATTCTAAAATTACAAAAAAATATCGTAAAAATGCTAGCTGCATTTTGGAATATTTATAGTGACTTTAAATCCTTTTCTAGTATTTTTTTTTTAATTTTATAATTAAATAGTATTTTTTTCGTAGTATTTTTCTCCTTAAAGTGGCAGCAACACTGGCCATTAAGACCTCCAAAAAAGCCTCCATGCGCGTCCCGTCGTTAGCATTGGAGGTCACGTGATCAGCCAATCTAATACTTTAATTATGATATCTATGTTCCAACAGTATTGCCACCAGTTTTAAGAGAAAAACTACGAAAAAATACCATTTAATTCTAAAATTACAAAAACATTCCATAAAAATACTAGCAAAGCGTTTCACATTTTTTTAAAGTCACTAAAAAGATTCCAAAATGCTGCTAGTATTTTTACGATATTTTTTTGTAATTTTAGAATTTATTTTAGAATTATTCTAAAATTACAAAAAAATATCGTAAAAATACTAGCTGCATTTTGGAATCTTTTTAGTGACTTTAAAAAAAAACGTGAAACGCTTCGCTAGTATTTTTATGGAATGTTTGTAATTTTAGAATTAAATGGTATTTTTTCGTAGTTTTTCTCCTAAAACTGGTGGCAATACTGTTGGAAGACATCAAAATCATAGATATCATAATTAAAGTATTAGATTGGCTGATCACGTGACCTCCAATGCTAACGACGGGACGCGCATGGAGGCTTTTTTGGTAGGCATAATGGCCAGTGTTGCTGCCACTTTAAGGAGAAAAATACTACGAAAAAAATACTATTTAATTTAAAATTACAAAAAAATACTAGAAAAGGATTTAAAGTCAATATAAATATTCCAAAATGCAGCTAGTATTTTTACGATATTTTTTTTGTAATTTTAGAATAATTCTAAAATAAATTCTAAAATTAAGTTAAAGTTTAGTTATAAAGTTTAAAGAGCATATTAGTATTTTAATTCTAAAATGACAAAAAAAAAATATCGTAAAAATACTAGCTGCATTTTGGAATATTTATAGTGACTTGAAATCCTTTTCTAATATTTCTTTTGTAATTTAGAATTAAATAGTATTTTTTTCGTAGTATTTTTCTCCTTAAAGTGGCAGCAACACTGGCCATTATGCCTACCAAAAAAGCCTCCATGCGCGTCCCGTCGTTAGCATTGGAGGTCACGTGATCAGCCAATCTAATACTTAATTAGATATCTATGATCAAAATAGACATGCAAACAAAACCGCATAGCTATTGCCAGATCCTCCGTGAAACAACCCCATTTCGCCCAAAGGTCTTTTCAGTAATTATTATTCTACAACAATATGGATGAGATTCTTAGCGTTACTAGTTTAAAATGCTTTTAGACAAATAATTTTTTATCCATTGTACAGATAATATAAAACTTTTTTAATATAAATATATAGTATTAAATTTATTGTGATTAAGGTGATTATTAGCCGTTATGGTAATGTAATGTGTAATTGTGTATTGGGAAAATGAATTTCATAAGTGCCCATTAAAGCTTTTGCACAGAAGTAAGTACTTTTTTCACGTGAAAAATAAATACAAAACAAATTATATTTAGAAACAACAAATATTAAAAAAAACAGTTCGAAGGACTTTAAACTTGAAAGTTATTTAAATGGTTCTGGTTCTGTAAGTATTAAAATGTTTTTCAATCTTTGCATAAATTTAAAACTCCAAAATATTGGTAGCATTTTTCGAATACACACAAAATAGGTGCTTTATCTTTTTGTCTTTTGAACATTGCTGTTTCTATAAAAGATTCAATGCTATATAGTTCTCTATAATTTTTTTAATAAATATATAATAAACAAGCATACTCTTTACTAATATATAAATAATTAAATTTGAATAAATTTGAACAATATGAATAAATGCTTAATCCCCCATATTTATTGATTTGTTTTATTATTTTAGAAGAATTATAATATTACATGTTGCAATTCACTGATTTAAGCGATTCAGAAATAAATAAAAAGTTTATACTAAACATTTGAATTTAAATATTATCATTAAATTAAAATATCCTTTCTTACTAAAGCCTTTTAAATATTTTCACAAATGTATAAACATTTTAATCTTTATACAGACAAATTCCAATTCCCCAAACGATAGATTATACGTTCTCAAAAATTGTCATTATATTTAAAATATTTTATATATTCTGTTGAAAACGCAAATTTTACGAAACGGTCTTTTGTGTATTCCCCTAACAATAAAACTTCTTACGAAAATATTCCAGCGAACAATTCCAATCAATAAATAATAAACAAAAAAATATTCTCTACCAATCCATCCTCATTTTTTCCACATTATGGCAACCAATCATAATTCATCAAGCGATAAAACATATTTCACCAAAAATTATACATCTCCAGGACAGGGAATTCATGCTAAGGGCTCAACAGCGGATTTTCGTTCTACAAAGTTATCGACCTGTTGCTTTAAGATGCATCTCAACATCAAACTGGATTGGTTTTAAAAAGTTGTACATGAAACTAATTTTGGAAAAAAGTTGCTTTAAAACTCGGATCGTAATGTACTATGGTATCGAAATATGCGATTAGTTTCATCTACATTTTTATCTCGGCGTATAACCAGTTGAATTTCTTTATTAAAAAGAGTGTCGATGTTGCATTTGGAAATTAAATAAGTTTGTATCTAAATTAAGCCATTCCTTCTCCCAAACTACAAGTGCAGCCATTAGATTTTATTCCATATGCAAAAATACAGAAGAGTATAGTTTAGAGGTTAATAAAAATTATTTTTGTTTGCAAAAGTATATGTTTTACAAATAACTTAGTTTTGCCAATATTTCACTAAAATAAATGATTTAAATAATGTTTAAGTAGAACGTTAAAAAGCAAGTTTTGGTTAGATTAGACTTGCATTAAATTTTAAATGTAAGTTTAACAAATTTGACTTGTTAAAACTAGTTTGCATTGTAAATAGTTCTTTATCCCATTTCTTGAACAAATGGTAACCAATGAAACACAAGTATATTGTACAAATATTACGATTTACAATTTTGTCAAATGATTCCAGCTACTTGCATCTCAACATCTACCTGTGCAAAAGGGGAAGGTAGGGAAAGAATAGCAGGATTCTGTTTACTCATTTTGGGGTGAAATGAATATTTTATTTTCAAATCTGGGCTTTTGCGAAATTCGTATCATTCGTTTCTAGAGTTCCGCTCTTGTGCGGCGGCCTGAGGTCGCTGAATGTTTTATGAGTTTATTTGTGCTCCTTTGTGTGGAAACAGCCAGTGTTGATTTTAGTTTCGTTGTTTTGTTGATTTCTTTTATTAAAATATTGCGAAAAATAAAGGAGAGGAGTTGAGTGGATGTTCTCGCGTAATTTCGAATAGGATGTCGATAAACGAAAAATCGGAACAGTGAAATTGTTATTCTCATGTTTTAATGTTTTTAATTCCCCCAAGTTCAGTTTATCGTCAGTGATGCAGTCTTTTGTTTTGTTTTTGCTTTTGATATTTAATTATTCGAAACGATTTTATTTTGTAATGATAAGAAGATGTGTGGCAACATATCAAGTTTAAATAAGAATTTCTTTATGGTGTTGTGTATTTGAAATGGTTGTGTTTTCGGGTTTCCTAGTAAAAAGGCAACTAGGAATACTTGACCTATATAACATAATGATAATTGACCAAAATCACCTAAGGATATTTGAACTAAGCTTAAGATTATTATTAAAATGCATTTAGAATGTTTCATTTAGGTTTTTGTTTTTATGTTATTATAGATGCCCGAAAAAATATAAAGAATGAGGGTTATAAAAACTAAGTGTCTCTACCAAAATATATTTTGGAAAAAAAGTTACAGAAAAGGTTAATGATGGGTGGGGGGTTCCCATTTCGTATAGAAGCCGGAAAATTTGATTCAGCTAGAAAATCTTTAAGAATGTATGTCAGAAAGGTTCAGGATGAACAGCCACAAATAAAATATTTGTTCCAACCTATAAAGCAAATCAGATTTTTAATTAGAAATGGCGATCCACTGTTTACCAATTAGAAAGTTACTCTCTTAAATCATCGTTTGACCACAACGTTCACTGCCACGTGTAGTTATGACTCAAATGTGAAAAAGAAAGACAGGATAAATCAGATAGGATAAAACAGGGATTTAGTATATAGGAGGGATTAAAGTAATATTGATAAATATTGTGCAATACTGTATAAAGTATAAATAGACTACATCCCCTATAAACAAAGTTTAAACAAAATTAAAATATAAAACTAAAAAAATTAGTCAAGTATCCCTAGTTTCTCCTATTTTAAGTATAGTCAGACAAAACTTTGTGTGGCCATTTGTAATTTCCGATGATAATTTCAACTGTAAATAAAATACAGATTATCATGAGTTTCAAACTATGAATCATATTTTCTTCAAATTTTTGCCACCCAAGTTTTCCAAAACTAACCGGTAACTTCCTTTATTAGGTACTATCAGATAAATACCCGTACTTCGCACGGACTAAAAAAAAGTTTTAATTGGTCCAAGTATATTATAATTTATAATCCATTATATGATAATAAACTTATGTTATTATTCCCGCTCGTTATAAAGTATAAAATACTGTTACTTATAATACCTTAAAAATCCAAAATAAAAAAATACGCTATAAAAGCACCAATAAAAGTCATCGTAATTTTCCTCATAAACATATGAAACCTTTTAGCTCATTTGGCGCGTTTTTGGAAAGAATTTGGCAAGAAAAGAGATATAGCTACAAACAGTCTTATTATACAGCTCTATCACAATGGCCTTCGAAAAACCAACCAGCTTATAAATTTTAAAAAAAAATTATTATTTGGCGCGTTTAGGCAAGAATTTGACAAGTTTGGCAACGTATTTGGCGAAAACAAAACCCTTAAATGTAGCTCGAGTACGATGGGCTTGAACAACCGTCATAATTATAATTCTCGGAAATAGCTTAAATATGCATATTTTCGCAATCATCAGAACCATCAATGAAGAAATCCACAACCTAAACCCACAATAAAATCCAAGAATGGAGACTGGACGGAATTACGTCACTTGAAACATGTCAATTATTTTTCAAATAATGAATTTAGTCTGAAGGTAATGGCAACAGAATAAAATAAACATTTTCAATTTTAAATATTTTCGTTAAAAGTTTTATTTAATTTTTTCAGCAGATGGCATCAGGAAAGTAAAAAAATGATCGGATTTGAGCGAAAGTGGTGTATTTTTTTCGGAATATTCGAATTTTCTCTAAAAATAGAACATTTTGAGCTCTGAAAGTTCAAAATCTGTAACTTAAGTATGAACTACACATTTGTGCCAAGTTACGAGTCAAACAAATGTCTAGTTTATGAGTCTATAAGAGACATACCCACAAACAAACAAACACACACACAAAACTTCATTTTTATTATTATAGATTAATGTTATTCAATTATTCAGTTTTTGAACGCATGTTGATTACAAAATATTAAATAAGCATTATTGTAAGTATGAGTAATTGTTTTCTATGATACAGTAATTACTTTTAATTTATTAAAGTATCACGCTCGTTTAAATAATTCATAGCTTTAAACAAAATTTTTATATGAAATTACTACATGTTGAAATTTTGACATTTTGATCAGTGCAGTTTTTGAAAAAACACTTTTAAAGTCTAATAAAAGTTATTTTAATCTACTGCAAACTTTTTAAAGAAATAGATGAACAGACATATATATGACATTTATTGAATTTAATGTTATAAACGTATGTACTTTTTTTTAGTAAAATTCACAATTAACAATTTCAAAGCTCAAATTTTAATTTAGCTTAAGAAAAAAGCCATTATAACAACCGCAATACTAACTCTTTCAAATAATACCTTAAACCAACAATTTTCTTATTTCACAAAATATTTATTTCCACAAAGGCCTCTAGAGCACTCCATAATCTAAAAGTAACCAATGGAAACACTCATGACTTAAAAAAAGAGCATTGATAAAACCTACCTAAAAGATATAAAAATAACAAAAGTTATTGTTTTACTTGCTCTTTAAAATGAGTTAAAATACCTTCGTGTTGAATTTTTTAATGCGCGAACTGCTTTGAGAACATTTTCTGTCATTTGTGTTTTTTTAAACTGATTTTAGTTTATGTTTTTTAGGCATTTTTTCAATTTTAAAAACGTGTTTACATTGTTTCATGAAAGTTTTAATACTTTTGTTTACTTGTGGGTTCAAACTTTTAACATGTTAATGTACAGTGTTCTATTCCTGCCTAAACTTAAAAAAAACTATTAAATTTGACTGAATAACATTAAGCGCATTAAAATTAAGTTTACATCTTTTTCCCCAATATATTAATGTTTTAACTTCAAAAAAACTTTATTTTAAGTTTTTCATACCAAAGTTATGGAAGTAATAAATCAGCGTGTGTACATAGACGTAAGTTTATTTCATAAGACATTTATGTAAAAAAGAAGTTTTTTTGTTTTTTTTTTTTTTTAAGAAGACATTTTTATATCTTGCTTATTTATTAAGGGACCAATTGATTCATACACATTGAGATTTATATTCATGATAATAATCAGTAGTTATATAAACCGAATAAAACAATTTTCTGATTTTTTTTTAATTGTAACTGATACGTATTGAAAGACATTAGATTGGATGTTGTTAAGCTAACATATCAACGTATTTGTTTTGAACGTGATTCACACAAATCACTTTTTCGTTGAATGCTGTTCAATTCTTCGCGTTTTCAATTTTCAAAGCAATTTTTATGGCTTTTCGTTAGGCTTCCAAAGAATTTAACCACGTAAACTCAAAACTAACCCTCCAAACTTCGTTTTAATTTGGTTGATTGTTTAATTTATATTTTGAGAAATTACCTCTTTCAAATTCAATCATGATAATTTAAACACGGAAAAGTTTAAGATAACACATAATTTTTTAATGAATATAATAAATTGTAATTCTAATCACAACTTAAGGTATGAAAATCTTACTGTTTTGATGTCATGTTATATGCAATGGAGGCTTTTTCAAATTGCTAAATTGGACCAAAAAAGGTTATGAGAAACTATTTGTTTATTAACGGTGCTGTTTTTGATGAATTAGGCATCTAAACATTCAGAAAATACTCGGAAACCGAGAACTATTTTCTTTTGTTTTTTTAGACGTCTCCCTCTACTAATTTTGACTCTGATATTACAATTTGTCAGAGGTTTATGTAGATAATAAAGCATGCCTAGATTTACTTTTGCCAAGAGCAACCAAGCCATGTGTAGTGTACACGCAAGAGGTATTTTACATGTCACAAAATTATGGCAAATATGTCAAAGAAGTACGTTAACTCGTGTAAAGCTTGTATTCGATATATTTGGTGTATGAGGAGTACACTCTACATCTATGACACCGAGCCGGTGGTGAAATGTCTACTGGTTTAAGAACGGGGAACGTTTAAGATAACACATTAATATCTTAACTTCATAAATTTAAACTAAAACCAGGGGTGAGTAACACTATGTGACTTCCAATTACCGCTCAATAAATCAATACACACATTTAAGACAATTATATACCTTACAAGGTAATTTCAATTACTTGATAACCTCAAAAGTTCTATAGCAGCTACCCGTTGCACGTGCGCAATTTTCTCGAAATTCTTATTATGACTCCCAACATGTACAGGAAACTCGTATACCAAAAGTCCGTAACTCTTTTAGTTTAAGTTAAAGAGTGGTTTCAGGCACACAGACAGATGTTGGAAAACCAATTTTTTTAGAATAAGCGCCTCCAAAACGTGTAGAAAACTCAAAATCTTCTGTACGGATTTTCTACCCCATCGCAATACTTTACTTATTAGATAATTGAAAGTAAAAACAACTAAACATACAACAACAACTTTCTAAAAACAACAAAAACAATCTATCTCTCCCAAAACTTCACCAACTGTACACAAACCCAGTAACCTAGGGGCTCCTAGGAACCCAAACAGCTGAAAGCTCTCCCGAAAACCTGTCCATAATTAATGTCTTCATTACCTGGCCCTTTGGAGGCACGGAATGGAGTTTCTATGTTTCCGCAGAGTTTGATTTCAAACGTAGTAGAGTTGCATTGTCTCCAGCGGTCTTGGAAGCAAATTATTTATTTATAAGCGACGATTATGTTCTTTAGAGTTGGCAACAGTAGGGGGATATAGCGTGTTGAGCACTTTTTTTGTTTCTTCTGCACCTGTCTTTTTTCTTTGTTATAGGGGGCTTTGTGGAGGATGTTTGATAGAAGAGTTTTATCGATAACGATTACTTTTGATTGGCACTTATGTTCCATGCATTTCTACAACCTTCTCTGTGGTTTGTGTTTTGTTGTCTGGACGTTTTCTTCCATAATCTGCTAACATTGGACCATGAATGCCTTATTCCACACCCTATAGTTTTTTTTTATTTGAAACTCAAATAGGATTCATTTATAGAAATTAGTGTACACAATGTTTTCTTTATTTAATTCAGTGTTTTAAACCTTTCGTTTTGACCTTCTATCATTTAACTCACAATTATAATTATTAAGTACAAAGTGGTAATTTAAAAGAGACCATAAAACGAATAACGGATTGCGGTTTGGAGCCCTTTTTAAATTGCCACCCTGTATAACAAAATATAACAATAAATTGACGATCAATACGTTAATAAATGTAAGGTAAATGCCTTATCAAACTTTTAAATCAAACTGTTGTAAGTTTTTATGTGTCTTTTGGATATATTTTGTGTAAATGCAGAAAATCAATAAGATGAAAAGATTGAGAGTCTTGAAAAAGTGGTGTGAGTTTTGTTAGTATATCAACATATTATTATACTCTTAAGAATTAACAATAAACATCGGCAAGAGTATAAATACGATTATATTATAAATTTATTACTGCACAACAGTTGCGCTAGTTGTATGTATGAAAGAAACCAAATATCTATTCTATAGATCAATCAAAACTACATGCTGTAAATTACAATTTTAAGAATGATATGACAACCATGTTTTGCAGATTATATAACTAAAATCGATTTGCGCATTTAAAGGATCGTAGTAGCTTGAAAAGACTGTAAGGAGAAAATTTAAAACAATAAAATTGGCAAATCGAAAACTTTTATTTTTCAATATTAACTTTTTAGAATATGAGGAAACGCAAATTTCTATGTGTCGTGTACTAATTTTGGAGAATATTCACTGCAAAAATGGTGCAATGTTACATTTTTTTTCGGTATAATGTTACAACAATTCTGCAGTAAGCAGACTAAACTTAAAATTTGTGAGTAAACTTCTATAAAAAAATTCTATATAACATTCTTAAAAATGGCTTTCTTGTGCTTTTTAAATGGAAGTACTTCGAAATTTAATTTTATGAGATTTTAAATGACATTTAGCGTCCATGCGTTGAATTTCTTTGATGTATTGACTTGTATGTTTCATTTGTAGTTTCGGATGTGAAAGTGGGTGGCGGACTAAGCTTTTATAAAAGCTTACGCTTTTTAAGTTATAAACGTAGTGTGGAAAGTTAAGAATTATGAAAATTTTTCACTTTTCATCAAGCCGGCGTTGGGCAGTTGGTATAGCGACGTTCTTGTCACCAAACGATGACTGGACCAAACGTTGTATTACGGGAAAGTTTGACTTGGATATATAACTATAAAATATTATTGTAGAAAGTCTAACTAGTATGTATAATATTATACTCCAGTATAAGCTGTTAAACTTTATAGAAAATTTGGAGGTTCGAAAATGTTACCACTAGTTTTCTTGGTTTAAACCTACTCCATTTTGGTTAATTAAGGTTACTCATCATTTGCGTAAATTGCTTCGTTTTGTACCGCAACGATGCAGTACTTGCTTCTAATAGTTTTATGGAGTAACGTTACACCAAACATACGATAAAATAATTGAGAATAATGAGTTACTCATTTTCAGTACCACCTTTCCTACAGTTAAGATTAGTTGTAAATCCGTTGCAACTGTTACAAACTGATTCTATAACATTTACCGTTATAGTCCTCATGGTAGTGACAACAAACTCTTAATACACGCAGACTTTGGATAGTTTACGGAAATGGTTCGATGTTGCTTATGCGTGCACGCAAACTTGTTGTATACTTCATTGGGTAAGATTGTTGTTTGCTTCTAGAACTTTTATCGATCCGTATTGATAAAAAATATGGGAGATATTTATTTTAAAAATAATATAAACATTGCCATTTTTTTTCGAAATTGTACCTAACTGTGACTGTAAGCAGCTGATTTATATCGTTTACTGTTCACGTGATGGAGCTCCATTCGTTCTCATTTTTTATAGGAAACAGATTGGGATAAAATATGTTCTGGTTGAACTTACTCTAAATATTTTATTCTATGATAAATTATGTTTTTCGAGGCATAGGTTCTATTTGGGGACATTTTTCTGAAAGCGCAATGAAAAGAAACATTTTAGAAATTCTGGAAGGATTTTATAGCTAGTCATTATTGGATATTAAGTTGAAGGATCTTAGAAATTAATTAAAAACAGAAATCATTTAATGCCAAAAAATAAAGATTGGGAAAATGTACCTTAAAGTATTTGGGGACTAATTCCGAAAATGGTACAATTTGTTATGTTTTGTCTATTCCGATGAAGTATAAATCGGAGTATCTGGAGGCTAAAAAGGTTTATCGAATTTAAAAAAGTATATTTGTGATTGTAATTTTGTTTAAGCCTAACTTGGCGGCCGAATTAGTAATGCTGTTGCCGTTCCAACCATAGAAATTTCCCTTTCAATCTGACCTCGGTAAGAGCATTATGTATAGAAACTACACTAAAATTGCATAGAAAACTCCCGAGATAGATGTAATTTTATAAGTTATCCTGAAGAATTTAAATAAAGATGTCCATCTCTGTCTATATAAGTTACAAATATTACATGCATGATACTATTTCAGCATAACTCACCAACCTCATGTTAAAACAAACAATCAATCAAGCTTCTCAAATCAAAACTATTATGAGTTACCTGCTACAGATTTATTACATCAAATTACATACATGTCCATTCTTCAACTACTTCCATCAATCCGAGGAAACACAACCGACAACATGCCGACAATCGACATAATAAAAACCCATCCACTGTATTAACAGCCGACCGAGAATTGTCCCCGCAATTTGATTCACTTCCTATTCATTCGGAAGGGGCATGTTTCGACCGATGAGGCATGGACGGAAACATGTCCGATGAACAGTCCTAGTGTAGGGTTGCACTTTTGGGGATTTTACGCCAAATCGCATTAAATGAGAGAAATTTGAACGATGAAATATAATGCAGATGATTTTTAATATCTAGGTTTTGTTTAAATCTTCGCGATTGTGTGGCATGTTTCACATTTGAAGGTTTAAAAATGTAAGCTACTTTTCGTTATGTAAAACTTTCTTTTTCGATTCCCATCAATAATAAAATAAAATTGAAAAGACTTAGATACATAGCTTGTCATAAAAAGGACGGGTTATTTTAATTTTTGCGTTTCGATTATGCATTAAAATTCACTCTACGGAAATATTTGATGATGCACAATTTAAAATTTGAACCTAGTTTTTGTAACTTTTCAATGAAACGTTCAAACTTTGGTTTGAAAATTGTTTTTTTTTTGCACTGTAATAAATTTCTGTAAAGTTACAGCATATTTTGCGGTTATTTTTTTACATCAAAGTGCTCTTCAGCAAATTGATGTTTTCTCGTCGCACAGAGTCACACGAAAATGCTCTTCAGCAATCAATTAGCATGTTTTCTCGTCGACAGAGTCACACGAACACCTTAATCCAATAGCGTTTAAACAGAGAAGATAGGTGCACCTATTCAAGGTTTACATCATATGTAAATTCATAGGACTTGGCGATGCAAGCAATTTTAGCATTACACTTTGATTTATTATTCTCTGGCAACTTCGAATTTTGATTTTCTAAAATAAAAAATAAATTAGTTCGTGACTGGTTTTAACCATCTTACATTCTAAATACCTTCCTGTTTTTGAATGTAAAAATGAATGAGTACTAAATTATTTTGAGTTTATTTATTCAAAAATCTTCCTTTTGTATTACTTCCTTACCCGCCACTAATAAAGCTAAAAAACTAAACTCCTCGGCGCAACAGCCCAATAGTGGGACAAGGCCTGCCGTGCCCATTTCAGCTTTCGTGACCTAGGACTCTGAGGTGCTAGGCATATGTCCCGGTAAGGTGGTCAGCCTCACGCGGAACCCCCAGTGTTTAGTTCCCAAGCATACTTGGTACCCATTTTATCGACCCACTGAAGGGATGAAAGGATGGGTCAACCTCGCCCAATCCGGGATTCGAACCCCGGACCTGTGGCACAGCAATGCAAAGCACTACCACTGGGCCTCACCCGCCACTACTAGTAGGTACAAATTTACTACAGGCAATCCATTGCCAAAAATAGGAACCTAGTTAATCCCAATAGAATTACAGTGAGGGAGAATGGGGAGGGGGGTCGTAATAAGCAGTGATGCATTGTGATTATGTGACCTCGGACCCCTCATATAAGTCCCCGTATCTGTGGGGTGGGGGTGCGCGACTGTTTATATGGACGCGGTTGTTAATGTTTGCAAAGGGGTGTGGGTGGTGATTGGGGGACGTGTTATGCCCTTTCCTGTGGCAATGAACTCGTTGGAGATTAGAAAAGTGCTATAGAGAAATTTTTTATTGAAGGGGCTTATGGATTACTTAATGTTTTTTTATTCGTATCATAATTTTTGTTTTTATAGTTATTTAATTATTAAGGTCACTTTAAATAAAAATATGTATTGGTCTTAAAGAATAAATTGAGATCCAACGATTTTCAGCAGAAGCAGTAAAATGTGCCTTGAATTAAAAAATTTAGGCACCGATTAAAAAAAAAGAAAATTAAGCATAGGGCAAGTAAAATTTTGCAGTTAAGTTACGTAATAATATTGGCATAATTTTTTTAAACATGAATTCAATGGAAATATTTAAGAAATATAAGAAAATAATTAGGAAATAAAGCGTAAAAATGCGTTTAAATTGAAACTTTGCAGCTGAGGATTTTTCTTCTATTAACTCAACTATTTTCAATATATAAGTGCTTAAATAAATATATTTGTAGATGTAATTTGTATGCAAGAGCAGTGAGGTTAATATATGTAGTAAAGGAGTCGAACACCAGACGAAAAAAGTAGTAAATGAGTCGAACACAAGACTAAAAAACTACATGAAAAACGACGCTTCGTATAATCCCGATATCACACCACAAAACTTATATTTAATTTTATTATAAAAGCAAGTTATAAATAGCAGGAAAAAACAAATGAAGAAGCATTTCGTTATAGAACAAATTTAAAAACAAAAAATTTTATATTTGAAACTTTTTCTGAAAATGAAAAATATACTCTTAAAACAAACGAGCGGTTTTAACTCAGTCTGAGTTAATTTCCACTCCTTTCCGTGCCGAAAATGCACTTCTCCTATAGGAGTGAATTTCACTCTTTTCGGAGTGGGTAAAAGAAATAAAGGAAAACAATCTGCGTCCTACACTCTTAAAACGAGCGGTTTTAACTCAGTCTGAGTTAATTTCCATTCCTTTCCGGTGCCGAAAATGCACTTCTCCTATAGGAATGAATTTCACTCTTTTGTTTTAAGATTGTATATTTGCGTTAATAATGGTAGCTTATGCAGGTAGCCACTGCAATAAAAAAGTAGGGGTATGAAACCCCACACGACTTTCAATTACAACTCAAAAATAGATATCTCATACACTACTTTTATCTGTATGTTCTGCTTGAAGTATGTAGTTCTTTTTGCGTGCCAAATTCGAAGTTTATAGATCTTTTAGTTCTAGAAGTAGAGTTGTTTCAGATAAATATACAGTCTAACAGACGTACCAACGTTCCAAACCCACCACTTTTTAAGAATAGGCACCCTCCAAAACGAGTAGAAAACACAAAATCTCCATTTCGGAGTTTTGACCCTATAGCCATAGTTTCTTCACCTTATAATTCATATTAGGTAATTGAAACTAAAAAAAAATATGAAAAGGCATCTAGAATTTTACTCTCTATAAGTAATACATAATTGTTTTGACGTTAAAACTTATTTATTCCGCCGATGATTCATTTTCTACAAAATCAATCGCTTCTCGTTAAACAGTTGTGACAAGTACTTAAGACAAATCGATTATTCAATTTACATTCATGAGTCTTGTAATTGATCCATGTGGTCATTCGTACCATGCAACTTCATACGAAACAAAAACTAGCTCCATATTATACACAATATCGATCGAGATTTTGGCCATTGGACACGCAATTCAAGCAGACAATGAGATACAAAAGGAAATTTAAAAGCAGCGCATATATTTTGTTTACAACTAGAATGGTAAATCACGGAGAGGTTATTATGAAGCTTATTGTCCAATATTCGTTGCATATACGTTAATGGGTTTTTGTTAATAAAGGAGTATGGATTTTTACTATTGTGTTGTACTTTAACAAAATAAATTTTAGGTTAGTAAACTTATCTGATTTTTAGTACACATCTGTCAAAATGTTATTCTCCTTATTGAAAATAGAACTTCTAACTTAGCCGAAATAAAAAAAAATTAAATATTAAAATTAAAAAACGACTTCTTTTGTTTTATCCAATTCGCTTAGAATAAGTCACTACTAATTGTAGGCACTTCTACTGCGATCACTTTTCTCTTATCACAGTGAATCTAATATAATAACCATTACTAAATTACTTGAATGCGAAAGTCCCAGATTCGGTTCTGGGCAGTGCCAAAATAACTGCCAACCTATAAACGGTCTGTGCAGCTTAAAAGTCCGGCGAATAATACTTCGGGTAGAGGGAGTGCATGTTAAATATGCTCATAGATCTGACACCACGGACGATGTCGTCCTTAAAAGTTGCGTTGGGTGTCGGCTCGCCACTTGACTCTGGTTCTAAACTACGAAGCCCATCGCATATAGCCTTAGTGTAGCTCTAGTGCGACGATGATTCAAACTAACTTCACCACTAATTGTCTGCAATAGTTTTTGTTTGATTAAGAAACAGGCTTAATTAGTATTTAATGTAACGAAAGGGAAAATGAGCATTTGCAATTCATTGATCTTATATGACTATCAAACGCTACACGTTATTCTTTTTAATTTTTTACTGCTTGTTTAAAATAGATAAATAAAATGACTCTCTTGCCAAACTTTAAAAAAATCCTTCAAAGTTGAGCCAATAATTTGTAAAGCTACCCTTTGATGATATTTTTTATATGAATTTACAAACTGTGCAACGAATTTAAAATCAAATTATGGTTCAAGATGTTGACAGTTACCTACATATAATTTTCAATAGGATTTTAGTTTTCAATAACGTTTTTTACAGAATTTATAAAGTAATTCTTTTTTTAAATATGTAGATATGTAGATCTTAAACTAACGATAGAACAATTTTCAAAATATTTAACAGAGAAAATATTGTGCATTTTCAATGAATTCACTAGGGGAAACCGCAATTCAAAATTATTCATTTAAAATTTCTAAGGCCCTAGATTTTTCTTTGGAAAAATTAAGGAGCTACATAAGAAAGATTTTAAATAATTAAGGACGGTAAGAAAGCTACTCTTACGCCAAAAATAAAATAGAACTAAAACTTTCTCTGCAATTCTATTCTCTCAGGATCATGGAAAATATCAAGAAAATTTCTTTTTTCCGTTCCTTCTCAACTTTGAAATCCCAATTTTTCCACTTATTTAATACAGAAATAGAACACATTTTTTCGGTATCGCTTTAAGTTTACTTATTTATTTTTGAAAGGCGAATTTTTTCAAGAATCTTATTTGTTGATTCCACTGCACGTGGTTTCAGGTTTCTAAGAGATTTTTCGTTAGAAATAGAAGGGAAAAAGCACGATTCTTACATTTTTTACAAATAAAATGTGATTTTTTTTTGTATCTGTGATGAAAAAAAGAAGGCAGGTAATAAACTGAAACGAGTTTTTATGCTTTTTTTATAAAGAAGATTTCGGTATCATGCGATTGTATACATTTAATACTTCGGTATTGAAATTTCACTTGATTAAATTTCTCTAAAGAAATGATTGGAATTTTCAAACAAAAATTACTGGAAAACTATTTATAAATATAAATGTTTAACGATTTCTCTGGCCCTGATAATGCAAAAGAAGTATACGTAGAGTAAGGGTAATTTTTATTGACAGAGAAACGTTATAAAAATGATATTTTTTAAATAAAGAGTATAGAAATTATTTAAATGTATATTGCAAAAAGATTATGTAGCCAGAATCTATGGAAATATGGTTAATTGAAAATTCTGAACAAAAAATAATCATTGCATAGAGGAAAACAAATCTTAGTTTAAAGCATTTCGCTAAAATTCTATCGCCGAATGCCTTAAAATCACGTGACAAACAACCAGAACCCATGTTTATTTATTTTTCCCATATCTGACGAACAATACCCCGTGTAGGCGGAAAGCACTTTAAATATGCTTAAAGTCCCGACGCCGTGTACAGTGTCGACCTTAAAAGTTACGTTGAATGCCTATTCAGGTGTCGGTTCGTCACTTGACTAGGATTCTAAATCATGACGCCCGTAACCAATAGCCCTAGTGTAGCTCTAGTGCAACGATATTCAGAATAACCCAACCCAATCACTGCGTGCACATTGGACAACACAGAAATTTATCAGAAAAACGAATATTATCTCTACTTTATACACATTCCCCTATTTAACCCTAAATACCCTCCAGTACGAACACCAAAGGAAAAAAGAATTGGCCTAACAGTTGCATGCTGTAGTTGGAACAAGGTTTGTTCCTAGTTCTGTACACGCGAAAGGGGGAAGAGGGGTTGTACAAAGATTAGCTCCCTTTTCCCGGACTTCTAATTGGGGTGGGCAATCGTGATTAAGTACTGGTGGTAGCTCGAACCAATTCTTTTGTACCGCCCTTTACGACTCTTTTCCCGAACAAACCGATGAATGACTTGGCTTTGAATGGGATGTTTTTGTGTTGCTCACAAATCATTCGTTTTTTCTATGGTCGAAGTTTTCGTAGTTGGAATAATTTTATGTTTGACGAACCTGTGAGTTTTTTTTTGCAATGTTTCGATTTAAGTATCGTTAACAAGAAATTCTGGATGAACCACAATGGCTCAGTTTCCTGTTATTTTATTGCTCGTTGAAATTCTTGTATCATGAATAAACAGACAAAAAAAAGTATAAAAATGGAATTTGATGTTCCATCTTTCTAAAAAAAATCGATTCAGGCTAAAAAAATTAGGCTACAAAAGACCATCATACAGAGTCATCATAACAAGCAGACTGACGGAAAAGCGTACTCAGACAAACGGAAACGAAGTATAAATGATGGGTCTATGATGTATCTTTATTTTCCCTCTGTTTCGGATATATATCTATTATATCGTCAAACAAGTAAGCTACAAATATATAAGGTCTATAAACTTGTATATATATGTTGAATGCTTTATTAGAAGTTAGTCATTGTATTATATTTGGATATTTTTTTATTAATTATCGTAATTAATTTCTCAAGAAACGATTTTCTATTTATATATCCTTTGATTGAACCTGCCTTGAAAAGGCAAAAATAAATTTTACTACTAATTGTATCTCGTATTTAAAGGTAACTTAAATAACTTAATATTTATCGTCCTTTAAGCGAAAATTTCATATACTAAATAGTTTTATCTAAATAAAAAAATATCAAGTACAATTTTGGTTATTATGCTATATTTTTTTAAATGTTTGCGTCGATATATTGAGTATCATCTCCAAATGTATATTTTCTTTCAATAAGATATCAGCAACCAATCATTAATTAACACGTCTTTGTGTTACCCTTTCAAATGCTTCCCCACTCTTCAAATAATCTTCTACAGTTCATCTGGCTGGGACAATGTTTAATCCTCTTCCAAAGCGAAGAATTCCAGAACCGTTGATCAAACACCACGTTATGCAAAGTAGCCCTCTCCCCCATTCTGCCTACCAATATTCTACCTAACAGTGATCCCTTGGGGATTACGCGCCGGCCCGGGCATTGTGCCTCGGAAGACCGTTAACTGAGATGCAACCGCGAATGTGCTGCTGTCGACGGATCCATCATATCTGTAGATTGTAATAAAGTGAAGAGTGGATCGAGTCATGGTGCAAAAGGGTTAAATTTAAATTCTACTATGGAGTATTAAGGGCTTGATTCAATGGTCTCTGTCCATGTAGACGACTTCCGGCTTTTACGACCACTTATTGGTCAGTTAGTAGATGAAAAAGCCAAGCATTCAATCACTCGTCTTAAATTCTAACCGAGTCTGAGTGGACAAGTACCGTGAAATTGAAGCGTAAGTGTTATGGGCTACCGAACACACCTGAACCAGACCATTCGAAGACCTATATGAAGGAAAAGCATGTATAAATGTAGCATAAGGCACACAGTATAAATATTTATATATTTAAAAAAAGGTATATTCTATAGTTTATTTTAAAAAAAACAGAGGGCATATTCAAATTTTAAACAAACCAGGGGATTACTTCGTTTACCGCAATGTACCTTCTAATAGAACCCTAGAAGGTAGTGGGCATCCGGTAACTTATCCCGACACAACTTCTATGTGCTGGCGTGATAACTACTCCACTCCAAGATATCCTAAAAAGCAAGACCAAGCAGGGAATTTTAAGAAGAAGCTAGGTAGGCCAATGTGGAACATAGTACAATGATTTGCTAAGTCTGGAAAAAAAATTGGATAAGTCGAATTTGGTGCGAGATTGATGATAGGCACCCATTTTGGCCTACCTATTCCTCAAAATAAGAGGATGCGGCAATCCGTGGGTAGGCTTGTTCAGCTCTTGGAGGTTAAAATACTTTTTAACACAAATAAATGTATCAACGTGCTTCAGAAATTTTGTGATACCTACTTCCAAACATGAAGAAAGTAGAACTTTTCTTCTGGTGAATATGTCTAGAATTCAAGTTGCTTGGCTCTAAAAATGGTCAATCGATTTGGTTTTGTCCCAACGTATTTGGGTTGCTTTTCCAAAGTATCAAAACGGGGATAGTGGCCATTTGTAGACGAGCAGAAAAATACAAACGAGTTATGTATATATATATATTTTTTGCTGAGAGTATTCAGTATTTGTAGATAACAATTTCCAGAAAGTTTTTCAGATAATATCAAAACAATTTTTACATTACACGCATATTTTAAGTCGGGTTTATGAGATTTTGTTGGTCTTTTATTCAATTAATGTGGCAATTGACGGACATCCTGTTCTGCTAAATCGAGAACCGAAAAAGTTATTTTTTTTTTATCCTTTTAAAGTCTAATCGGACTGGTCGGGTATACGTCATCGTTAAGAATGTGGGGTATAGTTTTCAGTTGTACATTTCACTAATAACCAAACGACATTGGGCGATGCTGTTCTAAGTGTTCAAATAACAAAGAATGCTCACAAGAATGACATGCTTTCTTTGTATCCCGTAGTGGGATTCGAACTTATTCGTCTAGAAATGTAGATATAATCCGGCGTAATCTTCTGGAGTTTAAGAGGGGATATACGAAATTGATGAAATTTGATGGGTGGGTGAAACTCTGAGAGGTCACTCGGAGTTTAGGGATCTGAAGTAGATGCGTCGAAACTTACTTAATGGATTATTAGGTCGGGGGATATCGATCCTGAGTACAAATTATCACAATCATTTAGAGAAATATAATTATAAGTTGGTGACATTTTGAAATGATCATAATGCAATATTTTCTCTTATTGACACGAAAAAATATTAAGGTTTATCTTGTAAAAACATATCTGTGTAGGTCCATTAAAGTATTAATTAAAATAATATAATAATTAATACTTTCTTACGTAAGATATGATTTCCACTAAAATTAATAAACTTATAACCAAGTTAAATTCCTTCAATTTGTGTGGTTTTTTTTAAAATAATATTTACTATCAAATTCTTTTATTAAGAAGTTGATGTTTGATAAAGCTCATGTCCGTCGATTTTTTTATCAATACTTTTATCTCATTAAATAAATGGTCTAAAGTTTAGTACCAATATATTACACGTATCCACATCAGTATACAAAGCTTGCATGGTTTTAGACATTAGTTAATTTCCTCAGAAATTGAATAACATAGCCTTGGTGTTCAGTTCAAATAACTACTGACTTTGTTACGTACAAAATGTTAATCTAACTTTATCTGATTAGTAATCCACATGAGGCCACATTCCATAGTTACGAATTAATATTTATTTATATAAATGAGACGAAAGTCTAGTTTATTTGTTACGAACATCGTTTAAGTTTTTAAACCTAATCATTAATATTTAAATATTTTCTGCAGTTTCGACATAATTTTCAATTTTTTTAAAATAATCTTTTAAAAAGTAATTCGTAGTTAATTTTAAAAAATTGTTATTCTGCCTTCCCTTGAACACATCTATATTATAAAATTGCCATTAACGATCTTTGCACCTTTAAAAATTTATTTTAATGAAAGATTCCACATTTATACAACGTAATTACATTTTGCTCAATAAATATTTATGAAGAGCGTTATGTTAATTTTGTGTGAACCATTTTTCTTTCTCTCATTTGAAAATCGAAAATGTATTTCTATCTAAGACATTTAGTTTTTTAATTCCCACACCACTACATATTTATTCATTCACAACCAACAAAAAATATCTTCGGTATCTTAATCAAATATGCATAAATGTACAGTGGCCCTATTTCCTACTCCCCGACAATGGCAAAAGCGTATCAACCAGATTAAATAAAAAAAAAACAGAAAAAATATCGAAGGAGACGCACTCAACGTTGTTGGTGTGCGCTAGATAAAGAAACATGGAGCTTTTTGATCAATTATGCCGAAACTAAATGAATCTAAATAATTCAAAGGTGCTTTTGTTACGTGTTGCCTACCAAAAAATCAATAACCAGGGAAAGTATACTCGTTGGAATAAACAACCTGATGCTTTGCTTCTAGGACCGTTGAAAGCACGGATCGCGATAGTTTGACAAACATGTAAGGGTTATATTCAGAAAATATCTTCAACTTTGCGCATGATATACGAGAGGATTCATGAATTAAAACAAGTAGGTTTGTAACAGAATCTGTCACTTAACTCGCTTCCACATATTTGTGTTTAACAGGAAAAAACGCGCCAAACACATTAATTCTATATTTAACATTTACAAGCTAAATTTGGCTAGTTTCATTTATTTTATTTCGAAAATTCAATAATTATTACTTATCGTTTGCAAAAATTAATTTATATTTTAAAGAATAAATATGTCATATTCCTCGCTTTTAAATAGAATGAAAACATTTCATATCACCATACAAGGATTCCGTAGTGAAATATATTTGACGTCATTTCAAACTGATCGATGTTGCAAAAATAAATTTATTTTAATTTATTGTCTAAAAGAATTAAAGTTTCTCGAGCGATTGTTGCGAATGGCAAATGTGATTTAATTCTAATAAAAACAGGGCCTTTAGCTATTTGTAATTCAAACTTTTAAACGCCAAAATTAACTATTTTCATTAATCTTCTTTCTCAGATTTAATAATTAGACTTTATCGTTTGCTAAATTTGTTTGAAGTTCGAAGAATAATGATGTTAATCTTTTTTAATAAATATTTTTGTCGCCACAATTTCCCATTTACATTTCTTTCGAAAATTCACTTATTTATAATTTGTTAAATTAATTTACAGTTCAAAAAATTTATAATTTGTACAATTGATGCTTTAAAAATAAAAGCGAAACTTAGCATATTTTTTTTATGTTAAGTTAGAATTCTCTATGCATCTTTCTACATACATATATATAGAACCATTAAAAGAACTCTATTGTGATAATACAACAATCCAAACCGAATTATATCACATAAAAATATTTTTTCAAAAGTGTATTTTTATTTTAACAAAAGTTTCTCGTACGTTTAACGAAATGGCAACAGTGAAAATATTGAATAAAAATGGAATTTGCATGTTATTTCAATGTAGATTAAATTTTTAGTTATTTAAATTTTAAATAAGCTTCTAGTTTAAATTTTTTAATGAAATTTGGCATGTAGCCTAATCTGATTTTTTGCTTCAAAATGACGTATCCCACTTGTCTGTGGGACTTGTGGATGACAACAGTGAAAATATGAATAAAAATAGAATTTGCATGTTATTTCAATGTAGATAAAAAAAAATTTAGTTATTTAAATTTTAAATAAACTTCTAATTTAAATTTTTTAATGAAATTTGGAATGTAGCCTAATCTGATTTTTTGCTTTAAAATGACGTATCCCACTTGTCTGTGGGACTTGTGGTTGTTTCTGTGAAAGTGGGTGACAGACAGACAGACGGACGGACGGACAGACAGACGGACTGAACGATTATAAAACCTTCCACTTTTTACGTTATAAACGTAGTGTGGAAGCTAAAACGTAGATTATTGCCGCAAATAGTTTATTTGTTGGTACAATTTTACATGTTTTTGTGAGTCTAAACGCTCACCTTCATCAGAAAGACACACAACACAAACTAACAGTCGACGAGAGAAGCTGTGAAACATGAAGCAATTCCTGTAATGTTACGTAAACCGTTTTTTACGGTGCTGGATGATTGTAGTGGCAAGGATAAGTCAATTAGATGTTTCACATACAACGTGCGAAAACCGTAATTACAGTTTTACTTGCGGTTTCTCATCAAGGAGTGGCAATGTTAAACACTTCTAAAATGGCAATGTTCTTTAACAAATTTTTCCGCATTTAACTTAAATTAATCCAAATTGATTGAAATAGCACGTAAACAGTAAGTACGGTTCAGCTTTTGCCACATGTGAAAGATGTAATTCACTTTATATTGCCACAGCAAACATCCGGCACCGTAAATACTGCGAATATTACCGGAATCGTTGCGTTTAAAAAGAACCTAAGGAACACGATGTGATTGAAAGAGTGCAGTACATGCAACTAAAATGGTTGATATTTTTTCGAATTTATATTATCACGATCGATTGAAGGAGTTAAATATGCATACTTTAGAAGAGAAAAGGGTTAAAAAGATTTGTCTTTTTTAAAAAAAAATTATTAAGTCGTTAAATACTGATGGTATTTTTTTAATTCTAATAACCGGACTAGATATCATAGCTGAAAATTAAGACAATTGCAATTAATGTAGATTTGAGGGAACTTTATTTTTAAACATACAATGTTCAGATAGAATTTATTTCGTACTGATAATGTAGTTACATTGAAAAAGAGACTTGACCTATTGTCAGGAATTATCTTGTTTGGTTTCGTTTCTTTAATTGGTATTCAGCTTTTGTATTTACTTTAAATTGGGTTTGAAAATAAGAATTACAATATACGTCTATGGATAAAAAAACTTATTATTAAAAGCTTACGCTATGGCTTACAACTCATCATGAAAATAGATACTAATATTGAAGTTCATTTGAAATGCGGCAGATCTTGATTTTTTTTTGTTGCAGATTATGAATTAGTAAATTTTTTTTTCAAATACTGAACAAAAACAGTTCAATTACCTAAATGAAGAAAAAAATTCAGAAGAAATTGTCAATAACGGTAAACTCATGTTAAAAACGAACAAATATAAACCCGTAAGTTATATAAAAAACATTCTATATGGGAAAGGGACCTTCGACATTTTTGACCATTTAATTCCAGGATTATTTTTTATTCGTCACGAATTTATATTTCCTCAGTTTTAAAAAGTCAATCATTTCTTTTCATTAAAATTATTAAAGTACCACTAACTCAAAATAAGTAGGTAGTTTTTATCGTTCTGAATAAATTCATGTGATGCAAGCCACGAACAAGTTGGGTAGACAATATAAAGAGGTGGATTTACAATTGGTAAAATGTATTTCCGACTTGTGCTAGTTTTCGAGTTATAACTTTTTTTTTAACAGTTAATGTTTTTTATGGGAGGGGAGGGGGGAGGAAACATCAGTATGAAGGGTGTAGTTACAAAACTCACATTCTCCAAAGTGTAACTGTAAGATATAGGGTCCGTTTAATGGCGACTTTTGATAATGATAAATTTAACTAAACGAAGTCGTCAGTAAACGGGCCGCATATATTTTACTTATGCTTTTGAGAATGTAGGTTTTTCAGCTATATGCGATGCATTTTAAATGAATATGTAAGTTACTATTTTGTCACTCTGAAAACATAAAAAGATACTTTGCCTGGAATCATACAACCTTTAGATCTTTTGGAAATTACTTGTTTGCAGGGTTATATATTAGGATATCTATCCCCAGAATGAAAAAGAAGGATTAAAGTAAAAATTTTGCTACCGCTTTTCAACGCCCTTTGAAAAGACTAAAGATAATTGATTAAAGTTGGTTGGTGTGTGTAGGTTTTATTAAATTTGGGATATGCAGATACGCTTTCCAGTTTTGTAAAGCTCCTGGTTTTGTATTTGTGTCCGTGCCTGGAGCTTTCCTGGGTTCTTTTGAGATTGTATACCGGACCGTGATATTGAGGTTTCGGGATATTATTGGATTTTCGGCGCCGTGTGCTCCTAGAAGTGTTTATTATCAACAAATATTATGGTGGTTTGATCCTAGAATTCTATGGAGAAGGATTTAGTTTCTCTGAGTTCAAATGTGGAAAATGAGTTTTTGAACCTTAGGCTAGATCTGTTTTGTCATGCATGCCATTTACCATAAATACAAAAATCATTTCGACTTTGAAGTTGGATTTGGTTTAGTGTTTTACGACTTCTGATTCTTTTCAAGTTTTATAAATTCTTATTTTATTTTAATTATTTTATTTTAAATTAAACGATTTTATTTTAAATTAAGTTTCTTCTATCATACGTGTTGTAAGATGAACACTCAGTGAGTTAAAGTACACAAAGTGCTCCCCTAATCGTTTTGAGCAGTGTACTTATTGATGTTATTAATGTTTCTGGAAACAACATGAAGCTTAGATTCTCATATTGCATTTAAATACTAATATTTAATGACAAAGATGATTTAGAGTATCTTAGTTCTAATTAAAAAAATTAAATTTAGCATTGCAGATAAGGTTTGCTATTACGTGCATATAATTCATATACTACAAAAGTATTTAAGGTACAATTTAGCTGGTTGGAGGCCAGAATTGTTGTGATACTCCCTTTTGTAGTTAGTCCTTCAGTAATAACCAATTATACTTAGGCTAGATCTAATATTTCTTATTTATATATAATAAAACGAGTTTAATACTAACGAACAAGTAATTTATAAAACTATAAATATTTCTGAATTTCGATTATTTTTTCACAAAATATTTATGTTCACTTATTTTGTTCACAAATATTTCTAGGCCTAATATGTAACTGAACTTTGGAAATATCCTTTTTTTTAAAACCAGTAAATTGAAATGTAAACTAATTAAAATTTATCAACGTCTTTTAAATTGTGTATATTTATCCAGATGTTATTTACAATATTGTGAAACAGCTCAATTTACTTAACCACTTTACAGTTTCTAAAATAGTGCTATAATTCCATTATCTCTGAGAAAATTTAGTTTGACACAGGATAGGAACTTTTCAAGTCACCTTAGAATAATTAAGTAAGCTAAGTTAATTCGAAAATGTTAATCTTAGAATTAAACGTGATGCGATGAAAGGGAATAAATGCATTCAGAGAAAAGTCACTGAAACATTAATTTAAAAACACATTCTCGAATTCTTCATCGAACTGCCGCAACCAATTTTCTTTCTATTAGCATTTTCAACTTACCCTTTGGGTAAACATACGCAAATATTACCCATTTATCTTTTTACTTGCGTATTTTGGTTTTTTAAGGCAAATTATCTAGATGAATGGATAGTCTTAATTGCTGTAATTGCATTTTATCTCCCTTGTTTATTAAGCTTGTATGCTCATCATTTTCAATTAGTTGGTATAATTGTGCTTTTTAATTACCTAGAAAGCGTAATCATTTTAAATGCATTTCTAAGAAAATGGTTAAAGACTTATGTTTCATAGAGATTTTTTTTTAATTATCAAAAGCCATTTACTTACTCATATAATTTCTTTAATTCTGGATTTGTCTTTTACGAAAAATTATTTTTAATGCCATCATTCATTCCAATCTTTTATGTTCTCAAATATCCAAGATAATTTTTTTTATATAAATTAATGTGTTTTTAAAGTACCAAAAAATAATTTTAAAAAATACAAATTTTGCATACTTTGACAGTAATGTATTTTCAGTTTAACATGGTCCAAAAAAAATTAGAAAATCGAAAGATATGTAGCAGTTGTTTTAAGTCGAAACTGTGCATGCAAAAACTTTAATTTTATAATGAAAGCAATATTTTTTAACATGATGGTTTTATGGATTCCACTTCATAGCATCAGCTCCAATTAAAGTAGTCTTATTCACTCGAAATTTATTTGAAAATAGGATTACATGATATCTATGTATGTTTGAATTATGTATGGTAATTGAAAACATATTAAAAATCTAATGGCATTTGAATACTACTGAAACTGTAGATAAAACAACCATAAGTAGCTTCCATTATCGAAATAGAAGCTTCTGCAACAAAAACTGTCGTAATATTTTTTCTTCCCTTAAAAGTTTTCCCCAAAGCTTCCTATTCAACAATATTTCACACTTGAGCACGCTTCCATTAACGAACCCCCTACACAAGCAGTTAATCAAATGATCACTTAAGCCATTGTCGCTATTAATTGCCGCCGAAATTATTTCGTATTCGGATGTCACGGGGGGGATCACGAATACGGTTACGAACAACACAATGTCTTGAGTTAAATAACTGTATGAATATTCAACGGTTTTGCAATCAATAACATGTTCCTGTATTTATTTCTGTTGCAGCTAAACTCTGCGAGAAACTCATCACCTAAGCTCTCTGGAACAGACGGAGGATTATGAGCCAAGCTTTGGAAGAGTTGCAAGTGAGTGTTCCATTCATTTTAAAAGCGATTAAGTTTCTTTTTTTGGGCTGTGTTAAAGCTCTTAAAAGAGAGATGAAATAGGAAGCGAAAATAAATGTCGAAGACTGGTCTTTTAGAATAAATAATTTTCCATAAATTGGTTTGTTTTCTGAGGGATTAAGTTCTTAAAAATAATATTTAGTTGGTTGTTCATAAGAATGATATGTCAAATAAAGTATCTTTTGTTATCGATGCATTAGGGGTTAAAACGAATTTATTTTGGATATGTCATAGCTATTGTATGTTATGATTTTTTCTTAATATGGTAACTGATGCAAAATATTTGAGATATTTGAAAGCGTTTGCGGTTATTTATAAAAAGAAACAAAATAAATTTATTTATTACATTTAACAGAAATGGCAAGTGAAATTTTAAAAAAGGTTTTTAGGAATCAAAATTTTTTTTTCGTCCTGTACCTTATTTAATTAAAAAAATAGGTTTAATGTTTTTTTTATTCACCATTACTAAAACTTATCCTGTAAAGTCATGTATTAACTCAAGTACTAATTAATACTCATTTCCATGTAATTTTCTGAATGAAAGATCTTTAGTATCACACATCCAACTTTTTAAGCCTTGTACTTAGGGGCCATGTACTTGGTAGCAAAGAAATCCTCCTGAATCTGAAATATGCTAACTAAATAAAGCTTATCCCGGCAAAAGGCGCGGGAGGTATTTTATACCCCAAGGATTTTTTTTAGAACTAATATTCTTGTGTACTTATTTTTTTCAAAGTTTTCCAAACGTCTAGAATGGGTTAGAAAGTCACTTTATCAACTTATGTTTTAAAATTATCTACGGCAGAGATACTCCGAAAAAAATAATCACCATAAAAATGTGTCGTTAATAGAAATTCCTGCTCCCGGGTTAATTAATATATTATTCAGAATTTGTAAAACGATTCACATTATTATTTATTACCATCAATATTTTGAAATCTTGTGACGTTCATCGTATTTAATTTTGAAATTATGATTTTAAATTTGAAATTATTATCATTTTAATATGCCTTACCAAAAAAACGAAAGAGATAAAAAAGAATAAAATGAAATAATGAAAAAGAATTTTTAAAACCAAAGAAACTCAATAAAATTGTGTTTTATGATGCTTTGAATACACAAAAGAAAACTTTTTATTTGCTTAAATCGAACTAACACAATTTTCTCCAGTTACCTAGTAAAATACAAAATTGATTTTTCTTTTAAAGAAAACTGTATTTTTATCAAACTCTACCAAGTACAACCCAGGTTTCTTCTATTACTTTGCCGTACTCTTCCCCCATCTAAAATTCTAAGAAGATTCCCAGATACGAAAAGGTGCTTCTGAAAAATTGCACCAAATATCTAAAGATCAACAACTATCGTTCGGCAAACAAGAACGTGGCCTGGTCCTGCTATTTTATGCATGATGCATGAGCCTAAATATTTTATTCTGTTGCCTTGCGCTTGCCTTACCTCTAGAAAGCAATATTTGTTGCTTAGCTTTGGCAACGGTTCTGCAGGGCCACCTATATGTAGTAAAGAAGAACTAGAGAAGTTTAGGAAGTAATTGTAGTGGTTTTTTTTGTGTAGCTACTATATATAGAAGTGTGTTCGATTATTTATTTAGTAGTTTGCTCATGGCTACATGGTTTACCGCGTCGTACATAATTACTCGAGTTTGATTCTAATATTGGATAAAAAGAAAACTGAGTAATAAACATGGCATGTGTGAATGGTTAGTGCAAATTAAATTTGTTTGCGATTGAAAGTCGAAACAATATATTTGTCAAATTGAAGTTGAGTTATAAAGGATTCGAAATTATAAAACATCTATTGTATTAAAATTCTCTATAAATAAACTAGAAATATAAAATACAGCTCGATTAGTCGACTGGGTTTTATTTATAAATGCCAGTGTTTCAAAAATGAGCTTGTATGCATTATTTTGAATTTTGTATCTAGGCTATCACATTCTTATCAGAGTAATAAATTATTTTTCTCTTTTTAACATGTAATGTTCGTGGTCTAAATAGAAAATAATGCTTTCATAATAAAGATATTGGCCCTTTAATTTCTAATTCTAAAGTACAAAAGAATATTTAGTAACTGTTTATTTAGTAAACAACAATATTCTCATTGGACTTTTCGAATTAACTTGTTCAGTAACTACAATATATATTACTCGTCCTAAATAAGTTTTTAATAGGAAATACGGTTTATCGAGAGAGTCTTAGTATTTCTCATTTATATAAAAAATTATGTAAAAGAACTAAGTAACTAATATGCATCAAACATTTAAATTCTAAGAGGATTTTGTTAAACTTTATGTAAACAAATTTGGTTTATCAAATACCGGTTAAGATAGTTCCTATCATTAAATAAAAAAAATTACTACATCAATTTTTTTATGAGAAAGCTTTAATAAATCTTAAATATAATAATTATTAATTAAAAATATTTTTATTACATGTGGTACCTTCTAAACCCAGTGAGCTAGTAAAAACTTATTTTTAATAATGAAGTTAGTTAAAAATAGATTTGGCTGGAAAATACTGACTTTGGCTGATTTCGATCATTAACGGTAATATATATGAAAGGATATTCCCACCAATAAAATTCCCCTTAAATATTGAAAAGCCCTAACCCCTTACTGCAATGCCTTTTAATTGTTGCTTTGAAATAAAAACGTTACGTTATTCCCACGTGCACATCAAAGGCGCTAAGTTAGCATAGTTTCCAAAGTTAGCATGATTAATTTGAATAAACACATGATCACTGCCATCCCACGTAATCCTATACATTCTTTTGTACTTCTTAAAATAATTCATTAATAGAAAGCTTGATTTTCAACCAAATGAACTATCTTTAAAATCTACTAATTATCCAGAGTTTGATTCCTTATTTATAATGGAATTATTCCATATAAAATATTTAAAGTACATTATCATCCGTTTAGAAGATATTTTCTTCTGTAATGTTTTTGATTTGAATAGAAATTTCGTCGAACAATCTTTCATAAAGAATATATTCACCTTAAAACCGATTTTTAAAACGACTAAAGTAATATTTTGGATATGTAAATGAACACACACAAAAAGCTTCATCCCTCAGCTTAAAAATTCTTTTCAACTTCATGATTGATTCTTTAATGCATAAAATAAAATTAGGTACACAACTTTTTCGGAATAAATATTCATTTTTACACTTTTATATCACGCATTAAAATGCTTTTTTGGACTCCCATAAAAGAATCCTAACCATAAACGAAGAGACATTCGCTGGGCAGTAGAATGTTCTTTAAAGACGCGAGAGATGCATTAAAGGTATGCTTAAATATTCAAATGAGGCCTGTGCATATGGAAATGAAGATCCTCAAAGCGAAAAAATCAATTCCACTGTCAAAAGAAGTCTTTTAAGTATTTTTAGAGGGATCGACCAGGCAATTAAACACAGAAAGAAGCAAAGTGGGATGATTCAATAATCTTTTTACAACTTGTTAGTAACTATTCAACAGTTTAACAGATGCTGTAACTGAGAACTACTGCTCAAAATTATGTCTCGTTAGGTTAAGGCACTTTTTAAACAATAGATTTTTTAAAAGGATTTGAAATACCAAAGTAATTTTAAATGAAATACTAATGTTGCTCTCAGTTGTAAAGCAGAATAATTCTGTTACTTTCCTACACAAAATTTCTATTTCCTAAAATTACAAAAAATAACTATAAAAATACCACTTGAATTTATCAAAAGACAAAATTTTTTTCTTTTAACAAATGAAATCTATAACCGCTGATACAGATTGCACTTTTTGAGAAAAGATTTGTTTGTTTTGATTTCGAAAAACTTATTATCAAAATTATAATAAGTTAGTTAGTATGCATTCAACTATTCACTTTGCATTCATGGCTGCGATAGTGTAGTGGTCAGCGAGCCTGTCTTCTTTGCCATCTTGCCGGATTCGTATTCAGGTTTGGTAGATTACAAGCTCACTTTTTTACTTAACACATTCCCTTCCCTACAGAAAATATTTGTTATGCATGGATATTTTCTGTATGGCTTTGTTACGGAAAAATTCCGCCAAATTTTTTTTCTTAACATTAGGGATTTTTTCTAGCAACTTTTCAGCCAGAATTTTTTTTAATATAACAGGATTCTATTTCAGGGTGCGGTCAGGATAACGGGAAAGCTATTCTTTAGTTTAGGTCTTACGATCTTCATCGACACCATACTATAATATTTCATCGCTTCAGTATTCTTTGCTAAGCTAAATATCTCCATAGCTGTTCCTTTTCAGTATCACAACCCCCAATTTAGTACTTCTCATTTTACAACTAGTATTTTAAAATCGAACTTTTTTTTAAAAACAATTGTGTTTATGAATTTATTATTGATATTACGATATCAAGAGAGATATTGTTTAGTGTACACACAAATTTATACTCTACGATGAGGGGAGTATACATAGTATATGACGATTTGATGGTTATACATATGAATTTGTGCAACGTGACCTATCCCAATGGAAGGATATATGGCTATAGATGAATGGTAAATATAATCTTTAAGTATATTACGAGTTACAATGTTTTCAATCTAAGACAGCAGTATACCATAACCTGTAGTCAATAAAAAATTCTAAACATTTTTTGGAAACTGTATCTACGTCGCTTTAAAAAAATAAAAGCAAGTTGTATCTCTTACGATCTCAAGGCACGTTCTTTGTTAAAAACTGTCTACGTTGCCATAGAAACTGAGTAGGCATCTTTATAAGAATATCACGCCAAATCAATGTGCTCACAGAGACTGTTATATTTCTAGAATGTTTCCCTTAAATTAAGTTAAAATTTAGGAATAGCATAGTTATACAAAAGTAATTGGCTTTTGCTGTGTAATTCTATTTCTAACTGATTATTTTGTCTCTATATTAAATAAGAATTTCTAACTATTTCATGCATAAGAAGTTTCTACGTTTAATGCTAATTGGCACATGACTTTGGACTGTTTTAGCTTCCACACTACGTTTATAACGTAAAAAGTGGAAGGTTTTATAATCGTTCAGTCCGTCTGTCTGTCCGTCTGTCCGTCTGTCACCCACTTTCACAGAAAGAACCACTCTCACAGACAAGTGGGATACGTCATTTTAAAGCAAAAAATCAGATTAGGCTACATTCCAAATTTCATTAAAAAATTTAAATTAGAAGTTTATTTAAAATTTAAATAACTAAATTTTTTTTATCTACATTGAAATAACATGCAAATTCTATTTTTATTCATATTTTCACTGTTGTCATCCACAAGTCCCACAGACAAGTGGGATACGTCATTTTGAAGCAAAAAATCAGATTAGGCTACATGCCAAATTTCATTAAAAAATTTAAACTAGAAACTTATTTAAAATTTAAATAACTAAAAATTTAATCTACATTGAAATAACATGCAAATTCCATTTTTATTCAATATTTTCACTGTTGCCATTTCTTTAAACGTACGAGAAACTTTTGTTAAAATAAAAATACACTTTTGAAAAAATATTTATTTATGTGATATAATTCGGTTTGGATTGTTGTATTATCACAATAGAGTTCTTTTAATGGTTCTATATATATGTATGAAGAAAGATGCATAGAGAATTCTAACTTGGCATAAAAAAAATATGCTAAGTTTCGCTTTTATTTTTAAAGCATCAATTGTACAAATTATATATTTTTTTAACTGTAAATTAATTTAACAAACTATAAATAAGTGAATTTTCGAAAGAAATGTAAATGGGAAATTGTGGCGACAAAAATATTTATTAAAAAAGATTGCATCATTATTCTTCGAACTTCAAACAAATTTAGCAAACGATAAAGTCTAATTATTAAATCTGAGAAAGAAGATTAATGAAAATAGTTAATTTTGGCGTTTAAAACTTTGAATTACAAATAGCTAAAGGCCCTGTTTTTATTAGAATTAAATAACATTTGCCATTCGCAACAATCGCTCGAGAAACTTTAATTCTTTTAGACAATAAATTAAAATAAATTTATTTTTGCGACATCGATCAGTTTAAAATGACGTCAAATATATTTCACTACGGAATCCTTGTATGTTGATATGAAATGTTTTCATTCTATTTAAAAGCGAGGAATATGACATATTTATTCTTTAAAATATAAATTAATTTTTGCAAACGATAAGTAATAATTATTGAATTTTCGAAATAAAATAAATGAAACTAGCCAAATTTAGCTTGTAAATGTTAAATATAGAATTAATGTTGTGTTTGGCTCGTTTTTTCCTGTTAAACACAAATATGTGGAAGCGAGTTAAGTGACAGATTCTGTTACAAACCTACTTGTTTAATTCATAAATAAATCAGTTTCATGTTGAGAAGTGTAGGTTTATATTGTATGAAATAAGTTCTCGTTTTCTTTCTGTTAATTTTGATTTTACAAAATTGAGTAACTGCAGCATTCGAATTAAAAGCTATCAGAATTACGAAAAGTACTCTGCGATTAAAATATAAGAAGTTAGATAAGTACATCCAATTAACAACCCTAATGGAAAAGTATTCTATCTAAAAACTTATTTTTCATTATAATTATAAGTTAGAATGATTTTTTTCAGAAAAAACGAAATTAAAAAATAATAATTTACTTTTACTTGTGGTACTTCAACATTAAGTAATCATTTTGGCATGTTCTTTGAACTGATGTAGAATAAGATTTTTGAAATTTGTTGGCATTTACTCCGTCACTGGTTCTGCTTTTTGCAATGGAAAAAGCTATTGTCGATAGGAACAATGCGAAAAAATTAAAATGTTTGTTGCACTTAAACAATGGGCTTATTTTAGGTGAGGTTTTCCTTCCAGCTTTAATTTTGCCTTCCTTCGATCGGTGTTCCGATTGGTGCTCTGCTCCTCCGCGACATTGATTAACTATTCGAGGCTCAACAACGTATTTATTTTCATTCGGCATTTCTGTTGCCACTTTAGACATGAAACATGCCATTAGCCGACTTAATGATCGTTGATCCTATACAGATGATATATTTTGAAAGAAAGATGATAATTGTTTGACACGTTGTTGTTGTGTTTTTATTGTTAATTTAGGAATATGATAAAGATTTTATTTATTTTTGTTGTTTATATCAAAGCACCAATATACAAAACTTTGATATAAAAATGTTAATCTATCGAAGTGTTAATGTAAAATAATGTTTTTACACACTCACTATTAAAGTAATTTTCGACGGCTTCGTTGTGAAATAAGGCTCATCTGAGAAAATAAAAAATTACAAAATTACAAATAACTCATCGGTAACGTAAAAAATAAAAATGTTATAGTTTTACTGAAAATCTATTCATGTTTTTTTTGCTCTCTGGCTTGAATCGGCTGATACTCGTATACATATTTTTGTTAACTTACTGCATCTCCAATTTTGAACGTACTACGATCTTCCAAGTAACATCAAACAAACTAAAGCTAAAACCATTCACTTTGATTGATTAAAAAATGAATGAAACTCTTATGTATAGTTAAACTAACATGTCTATATTTGTCCATGAAATCTTTATCATATCATCATGTCAAAGTAATGTGAGTAAATTAACTGCTCAATTTCTGTGGTATATCTCTTAAATTAATCGAACGTTCAAAAAGAGAATCCTTTACACACGGGACCATTGGCTCTTATTTCCGTCTCTCGATTCACTATTCTCTGTGGACATTTTGTCACTAGGACTGAAGCGAAGAAAGATAAAGGTTTGTTTGAGTAGCTTCACTTAAACAATTAGCGGAATTAAAGAACATTCATTATTTTAGGGCTGAAAAGTTTTAAAAGTAAGATTATAATTTATTAAAAGGTTTTGTGGTATTTTAGGGAGGTTTGTTTGCTGAAAAAACTTTAAAATGATTCATAGACATATCGTAGTTTTTAATCATAAATCTTGTTTAGTACATAAATGTCTATTTAAGAATATAATTAAATGTAAGTTATATAAAAAAGTAAAATGAAGTGATTAATTATTTTTTTAAAGGGTTATTAAACTAATGCATTATTTTCAGACCTAACCATACATACCTAATTAAAATAAAAAAAACACTAGTTATTATAATTTGTCAATTACAGTTTCAGTTTCATACAAGCAGTCGAGAATTACCTTGAAACGTTACTAGGGTGATAAGATCTCTATTTTACAGTTATAAAAGTACTGTTTTTTTCAATGACAAACCGATTGAACTAGGTGAGCTCAGCATATTGGTTAAAATGTATTTTCGTTTAGTGATATAAATCTATTAGTATGTTCATTTGATTAAGCTTCTATAAAGCTAATATTGCATCTAATGTCTCTTCATACGTTCTGGGAAATATGCCGAGTCTGCAAAAGCTTAGCCGCCAATAAAGCAGACCCGTTGAAAAAAAATATCATTACAAAATAAATGTTTATTAAAACATCATATCAAGTAAAATAAGAGGAAAAACACTGATTTTATCATGACTTACTGAAACGCAGGTAGCCTTTAGCTATCGAAATTGTTCGAATGATAGAATAAAAAATAAGGGACAGCAATCTATTATTTAGACTATTCATGGTCATTCTATTATATTCTCTGAGGACATTTTATCCACATTATTCTGTCAATTGGACGTAATATTGCTCCTTATGTGGAAAAGTGGTGCTTGTTTCAAATAAGTCAATGAGAGAAGCCTCACTTTTCGTATACATTTAGATAGCATCCAGGGATATTTGCGGTTAGGATTAAAACGTAGAAAGATTGTTTGGCTTTGATTGTTCACTTAGACAATCAATGGAATTAATGAAGTAAAGGTTGTAGAATTTTAAAAATACAATGAAAATTTCTTGACAATTTTGTGCTTTATCATATGTTTTAATTTTTGATAACTGAGTAAAAATACTCTTAAAAATTACTTTTATTTTTCTCCAAATATTATCCACTGAAAAAAATTAATAAAATTTTTAGCAATTAAAACTGTTTTTAGAAATTGAAAATATAATTCTTTTAAAACTCCTTGAAAAAGTTAATACAATGCAGTAAAGTTAATTGACAGTAAAATTGTTACTCTACCATTTATCTATTTTATGAAAACTGTTAACTAAAAGTGAATTATTCTTGCATTACTTAAACTCTCAACTTAGTTGAAGGATCAAAATTTTATTTGATGTTGTTTTCATTTAAAATAACTTAAGTGAACTACGTTTTAAAACATTTAATGTAAGTTTGAAGAAATTAATAAAAACACAACAATAATCCTACAAAAAGCAAAATAGAACAGAACAACACCTTACAAACACCAAACCTTATATTCCAAAATACCCCATCAACCCCCCTCCCTTTCCCATCAACCCCTCACCCCCTATTTGAAATTCCAAATGTATTGTCACCTTACTCTTTATGAATATTACTGGCCCCTTAACAAAGACCTCCGATGCATCATACTGCTTGTCACACTATTTACCTCTCGATCCATGATACAGGGTCATGCCGTAACTATGGAAACGGTATTCCCCTCATCTATTCCTCTATGCTTCCCTTGACTCATTAGTTTGTGTAATTGGCCCGTTTGGAAGCAGACTCAGCGATCTTTGGGTTCCTTTACGGACTGAGTTTTTGTTGTTGTTTGAAGGGTTTTTACAGTTTGGTGATTCGCCGACGTTGTATTTGGTTTCGTGACTAAAGAGGGTTTTGTGAGTTTTGGATTATTTGGCATTTTTTTTTTATCTTAATGAGGGTTTGATTGAGAGACGTATGTTTCAGTGGTGGTTATTAAGATTTGCAATTTTTTAATTTTTCGTAAACTTTAAAATTTTTAAAAATTTTAGTAAAACACTGGCTTATTTACTTTTATCTTACAAAATCTGGATTCTAAAAAGTTGTGTTTAAGGAATATGATGCAACGGAAATCCTAAAATACAATGTTCAAATTTTGATATGATAAAATGGTAGTTTTAGATTACTAGCGTTATTCCCAGCTAAAAAAATCAGCAAAAAACCTGCATGGAAAATGCAGAAATGCAGGTTTTTTGAAGAGAAATGAAGGTTTTATGAAGGGAAATGTTTTCAGCATTTAACCTGCAGTATTTATATGGGTACGGTGCTGAAAAATTCAGCAAATAAATTTCAGCAGGAAAACTGCATGTTTTGGATGAGAGATAAAGCTTTATGCAGGAAAATGTTTTCAGCATAAAACCTGCAGTACTTTTACATGTATTATGATGAAAAATTCAGCAACTAAAATTCAACACAAAAACTGCTTCTTTCGGACGAGAGATAAAGATTTAATGCAGGGAAATGTTTTCAGCATTAAACTTGCAGTACTTTTAAGGGTATTGTGATGAAAATTTCAGCAACTAAATTTCAGCAAAAAAACAATGCTTTTGTACAGAGATGAAGGTTTTATGCAGGGAAAATGTTTTTTTAAAGGTTTGTACTGAGAAATTCAGCAACTGAGTTTCAGCTGGAGAACTGCATGTTTGTAAAACTTTTTTAAGGTGATTTTTTTTATTCTTAAAGAAAACTGCCATTTTTCTGAAGGATTCATCCTAAAAGAACAAAGAATTAGCCGTTTCAGTTCTACATGAAAACAGCAATTTCTCTTAAAATTTGATGCTGAAAAATACCTTTATTTAACTTTATACTTTTTATTACCTTTCTTTAAAGTTTATTTTTTTAACCTATATTTTAAAGTGCACTTAAAATACTGTTTTATCTTTAAAATCACATTTCAATAGCACTTAATGTGCAATTTTATGCAAAAAATTGTCTAAACTTTCTGAGAAAATAAGGACAATATTTCAAGCAAAGTATTTTGTCTAAAAAACTTTCTGCAGATAATTAATACAACATGTGCATAATTCTTTATAGCATAGAGTTACACATAAAGCCTGCAGGGGCCAAAATCGTTTTCTGCAACAATGTCGACAAGTGGGTTTCTGCTCAAGGGAAATTACAAACCAATAACTTCCATGGTCCTGCATTATTATACCAGTGTAAACTTTTTTTGACGACTCTAATGAAGCGTCATTGAAAATAAGTATCAAATGGGTTGACCAGTTGTGAGTTATTTGAAGTTATTTTTAAAAAATAATGTGTGCGTTAACCCCAAAAATACTGTAAATTGTTTTGTAGTGAATCTTTATCTTAAAATTGCTCTTTATTTTTGAAATTAGTTTTGATATTTTACACTTGTAGTAATTGTATCCCAGCTAAAAATTGTTGGAATTTTTCGCGGAAAAACATTTAATTTTTAATGTAAACATTTGCAGATTATTAGCAAATTTTGCAGCAAATTAACTTAATATGCTCAAATCGCAGATCTAGATTTTGTTAATCTGTAACTTCTAAAAATTCAGAAACGATATCAAAGCTATAATTGGCGATTCAAATTCTATTTCCATGGACGTTTTTGATTTGATTTTGCAAAAAAGAAAATAATGCCACCTATATAAAGAGACAGTAAAATTTAAACGAAAAAAAAGCAGATTTAAAAATTATTTGCTTAATATTTCAGTTTGCTCAATAGCTTTGCTCTCACCTTTTTATAGGAAATTTAAAAATAAATTAATCTTAAAGGAATTCTTAAGATATATTTTTTTTCTAACTCACAAAATTTGCATCCAATTGATTTATTACCACCTTAGAACAATTAATTAAATCTAATTTAAATATTTTGAAATAAAAATCATAGACAAATTGTACGCAAAATCATGAATCAAATTTATTGACAATAATCGAATCCCTGGAGTGTGTAATTTTGTATGTTCTAATTATAAGATATACCATTCCTAATTTTAAAACGCGCTCCAATTTGCAAGCTCCAATAGCGCAGTTGGTAGCGCGCTGAACAGCTACACAAATACCCCCAGATCAAATCCCGTGCTCCTTCCTTCCTACTTGGGTATAAATACAACTCAACTTTAAAATCTTCACTTATCCTGCAGTTTTTAAATTATTTTCCAATGAAGGAAATATTTAGGTTTTTTGATGAAGGGAAAATGGAGGCTTTTGATGAAGGAAAAGTGAAGGAACTTGGTACCTAAAACTTCACTTATCCTGCAGTTTTTATAAAGGTTTTTTGCTGAAGGAAAAATGGAGGTATTTGGAACCTAAAACCTTCACTTATCCTGCAGGTTTTCGAATGAAGGGAAAATAAAGGTTTTTTGATGAAGGTTTTTGGTTCCAAATACCTGCAGTTTTCCTGCAGCTTTCCTTCAATTTTTTTTCAAGGTTTTTTGCTGCTTTTCTTAGCTGGGAATTAGACTAACTAAAAACAATTTAAATACTCATTACAGGTTTTTTAGAAAGAAGAGGTGAAAATTGTTTTTGGTAAATTCTATGAAGTAAAATAAAGCGATCTTTGGGTTCTTTTGCGGAGTTTTTTTTTTTGTTGTTGTTTGAACGGTATTTACAGTTTGGCGATTCATTGACGTTATATTTGAGGGTTCTGTGATTTGTGAGTTTTGGAGTTTGACTTGTTTGGCCTTTTTGGATTTTAATGAGGCTTGGATTGAGAAACGTATGTTTCAGCAGCGGTTATAAAACTTTAAAATGTAATATTTTTTGGAAGGCTTTATAATTGTTTTTTAGTTTTCAGTAAAACATGACCTTTTGCTTGAGTATACAATGGAAACCGTAAATTATAATGTTCAAATTTTGCTTGGAAAGAAATGGTAATTTTAGCTCACTAGCGTGATTAGACCTACTTACGCTCATTGAAATCGTCATTTTTTTTAGAAAGACTAGATGTAAGTTGAGCTTTTGGTAAATTTTATAATGATAAAATAACAAGTCTTATGATATCTAACTTGATAGTTATATGACATCTAACTTGAGCTACCAGCCATAATTACAAACCAGCTACTTGAATAAATTAGGTATTAGTTTTATTACTAAAGAATTCTGTGCAAGGAAAAACGACATTAGCAGAACCAATTCTTTGAATTACTAATGCATAGGCTTCATTGCCATAAAACTACATGCAAGGATAAAAGACATTTACAGAACTTGTTTTTTGAAATACTTGTGTATGGGCTTCTATGTCATAAAACTACATGCAAGGAAAAACGACATTTACAGAGCCAGCCATATGAATTATTTAGTATTGGTTTCATTACTAAATAACTTGATGAAAAAAACAACAACAATATTACCAGAACCAATTACGCACCTAACTTATTTAGGTAATGGCTTCATTGCAATAAAACTAAATGCAAGGAAAAACGACATTTGTAGAACCAGTTATATAAAATATTTAGGTTTTGGATTCTTTACTATATAACTACATGGAAAACCATATTTACCGAAATGATTATTTAATAACTTCGATATTGACTTAATTTGCCAAAGAATTAGGTATGAGGAAAAAAGTATTTACAAAAGCTATTTTAGGCATAGTTTTCATATGTTTTAACATTTCATACAAGGCAAATTTACATTTATAAAACTCAGATTACAGCAATACCACTGTCAATAGACGCCTTAGTATAATACTTAATAATTAATCTATGTACTTCTTTCTCGAAATGGAACCGCACTAAATGCAACTAAAACGACACTAACTGCACTAAAAGATATTTACAGAAAAATATATAACACTGAAATTCTAAATATTTTCTAAAAATTTTATATGTTTTAACATTTCATACAAGGCAAATTTACATTTATAAAACTCAGATTACAGCAATACCACTGTCAATAGACGCCTTAGTATAATACTAGTATTATAATACCATGTACCAGTATACCAGTATAATACCATGACGCCTAGTATAATACCATGTAGTTATATACCTAAATATACCTAAATATTTCATATAACTGGTTCTATAAATGTCGTTTTTCCTTGCATTTAGTTTTATTGCAATGAAGCCATTACCTAAATAAGTTAGGTGCGTAATTGGTTCTGGTAATATTGTTGTTGTTTTTTTCATCACGATATTCATTTCATTTCGATAAAGCACAAAGTCAATTTTTAAGTATTTTCTTCATTGCTATATAACGCCAGAAAATATAAATTAATCAAAAAGCATCTATAACAAAAAATCTTTATATAACACCAGCAATTCACTGATTTTTAAAAACGTGTAAAGTTATTATTAGCAAATTAAAAAAAAATAGCATTAGTAGCATATTTCTTTTGTGTCTTTTTCGTATAATCGTAATTTTTCATTCAAACATATCTAACAATATTTCAAACCTTTAATTTTGAATTTTGACTGTATTCTACTTTAATAAAACTATACAAATTAATTAAAAAAATGTGTAGACAAAGAAAAAGACAATGTAAAATAACGACGAATTTTCCTTTTATAGATCTAAAAATAAATCAGATAAAGCATTATTGCAGCTCCATCTGGTGTTGGAAATTTAAACTATGCACCATTAAAAAATGTTGTAGTTTAATTCATGGCTATTTTTAACAAAAAGTCTTTAAAATATCTTGTTTTTAATAACTACAAAATGAAGTATTGTAATGACTACAGTGTTAGAAGTTTAATTTTGATTGATGGACAATGTGCAATTTAATTTATTGTTTTTTTCAAAATAAATTATAATGCGTTTTAAAACGTTTTATTGAAATTTTGCAGTATCATAAATTACAATAAAAGGGATATTTTGTTGTTAGCTATAATACTACATCACATCACTGTAAACATTGTTTCTAATACCAGAGTTTAAATGTAAAAATATATAATGATGAAAACTAAATAAAATGAAATTTAAAGTGCGCCAATTAATAAGTGTTTTTTTTTGTTTCTTACAAGAAAATACGGAGCTTTACCGAAAATAGCCAATAAAAAAGGTTTCAAAAAGAGAGTAAATGCGCCGAAAATGCTGCTGCATCACTCTTCGATTTTTTTCTTAGAAAAATGAATTATAAGTTCTAATAAAATCTATTTTATTTAGTTTTAGGCTACATGAGAAATTATATTATATAGATAATTAAGATACAAACATTTAATGGGTGGTATTGATCTATACTGTAAATAGCGACTGATCAGAAATAGTGTTTTTAGAATTAGAATCGTCTAAAATTTGGTATTTTCATTTCATTTGTAAAATCATTAAAGTTGTCCAACAATTAAAAATGTGCACCAATTGTTAGATTATAAAACTTTGAACTTAAAAAGCCCTATATTATGCCATTTTTCCGCATACATTATCTTATCGTAGTTTTTCAATTTCCAACAAAAATAACCATTATTATAATCCCCTATCAAAATACGCATTCAACGCACGAAATTAATAAGCGTCAAAATTGCAGCAAGACGTGACTGTGGGCTTAATTTTCTCGAGACTTATTCCCAAAGATTGCTCAAACGAAGATTTTTAATTAAGACTTTCTTTGAAAACCTTCGAAATCCGGGATTTCTTTGTTTATCCAAACCCCGGTGTTCTATAGAACAATAATGACGTTCTATAGGGGGCGCGATAATCCCAGCGATTTAGCCAACGATAATTCATCATCACAACTGTCACTGAGTTTGCGGAAGAGGGGGGAGGGGGTCAAAAGTGGCAGAGGGATAATGTGATAGAAAGCCGAACCTATTAACGGCGTGGTTTGTTTTGTACAATTATTGGGGATGGAACACATTGTTATTCTATGGTGTTATTTAAATTGTAGAGAAACGAGTTTATCGTTATCGTTATTGTTATTTCAAAATGTTTTCTTAATTTGCGAAGTGAACAGTCAGAGATCGATCATAGCCCTATTTTGCTAATATGTCAGAATTTTTCTTTCGAACATCAAGAACGATGGAGAGTTTAGTCGGCATTTTTCGACATTTACTTTAGATGAAGTGTGTTGTTATATTATGATTTCTTGAAATTAAAGAGAGATAACTTATTCTTTATTGACATTTTAAGTCTATTCTTAATTTTCAAAAGACGAAGGCTTAAGAAAATGATAAACGGCATATTTTGCTAAAACCTAGGAATTATTTTTTTCAAAGTTGGATCTGGCTATATTTTAACATTTCCAGCCACTTTTATTTTTTCCCTATTAAATTAAGTTTTTATTTAACAAAATATAACAATTATAATTTAATTATTACATACGTTTTGCTACACTTGGGAAGGAACTATTTGTGACCATTAAAACCAACAATAATTTTTATTAGTTCCATAGTAATTTTTTAATTTCTGTGTTAAAATATATCACAACTTTTAATATATATATCACAACACATAATTTAACATCTTAACGTCACTTTGTGTGCTTCAATGGAAAGCCTATTAACGGAGTGGTTTGTCGGATGCATTTGTCTGGTACAATTATTTGAATTTTTTGGAATTTACTTGCTCGTCATTCCACACTGTGATTTATATGACAAATAATTTTTCATTCAAATATTCATTTCAAAGCAATAAACTTTCTCACGGTATTCTTTTTGTTGCATGGTATTCTTGATTTAAATGAATAAACTAAATCTCAATGCTATTCAAATGGGTATAGACCGTCGACAGACAGATAGACAGGTGTCCGTTGAAACGTACAGACTGACTTACGAAAGTATATTTGAAAGGGGGTATGGAGGTACAGACCAACATCTCCACTCTTTCAGTGCTTGCTTGTTATTTTTATAATTCGGAAAAAGGAAAATTGGGCAAAAAAAAGGATAACTAATTCAAAAACACACAACAAAAGTAATAAAAAAAACGATTTGTTAAAAACAACAAGATTAAATTTGCAACGATTCTCCTAAGATAGCATGAATACTGTATCTTTTACTAACATCCTTAATATAAGACAGGATTGAGTTGGCACTTAAGGATGTTTTCCTGTGTTTAGAGTGTTAATCGTTAGGGTTACGTTTGTTTATTAAACACAAAATGTGATTAGGAAAAGTTGGATCGATTAAAATGAAATTAACTGTTTAAACAACTGAGTTGTGTGTCTTTAACGAATTAATACTTTAAGATTTCGTAATGAGAATAAACGTAATGAGATTACAAAGAATAATAACAAAGTGTTTAATGTAGTGATAGTTAAAAAAAAGTTTAGTTCAGCTACAATGTGCACTAATTGAATTCTATTTTATCTTGTGTACTACCCGTTTAAAGAATAAAAAACGAGTTCAGCGCTTAAGAGGTATTCGTCTGGGGTTTGATAATTCAACCCACAGGTCCATTTTGTTTGTTTGCAAAATAAATGACAGTTTTCTTCACTGTATATTTAATAATAATATTATAAATTTGGACTGCGAAATTAATTTTTAAAGAAAGCAACAAAAAAAAATTCAATGCATCTTTATTTTAAGATTTACTTTGATCCAACGGTGAAGTAAAAAGCCCTTAAAGAATAATATAACCTAAAAAAAATGTCCATAGAAAAACTTCGTAAAAATGGAACCAAATCCTTAATCTCGTGTAACACAAGAGAAACAAACATTTTCTTTTAAGACCTACACAATTCCAAGTGTTCGTTTAAGCCCATCTATAAATTAATTGGCGTCTCGTTCTCAAATTGACTCCTTGTTCCCAAATTGGCTGGCATTGTAGCCATTTTGTAGAGAGGGCCATGGAATTAGGCTTCACTGTTCTTATTGCTTCTTCTGTAGACAAGAAAGTCAATCCCACTTCTGAAGCTGGTGGATATTAAAAAGCATTCAAATTTGTGGTTGGCTTGGTTTGATTGAATTAATATTAAGAGTACAAGCGGTTTATTGACGACGGGCCTTGAATTTGAAACTACGGTCAAGTGATGAGAGTTCTTGGGTTATATTCTACATAACAGTGTATTTTTACGTGCATCTGTATTCTATAATATGAATTCTATAATAAACATCTTCAACAAACGTTAATTATTGTTGCTCCGTGCAAAAGACGAGTATCAAACATTAAAATACTAGTTTTTAAATAAACTCAAAACTATTTTCATGGAGAAAAATGCGTTTATGTAACTCTACAACTTATACCTCCCTATATTAAGATAAATATTTCATTCACCTCGCCAACATAACATCTAAGGTATTTTATGAATCGATCCTATAGTAGGATTGACCCTTAATCCCTCTAAGACGATCTTTTATGTCTCCCTCGGCAGGCATTCCCTGTTGCCACTCTGCGGGGCATTAATTTCGGTTGGAAATTAGCGTCGTTGCCAGAACGTGCTCTGCCAAGTAAAAAGGTCAGACAATCCCTCCAGTGTACGGATTAGGTACAACTTATACGGTAATGGCCGAAAGAAGGTGTTCCAAATAAAAGATGATCAAGGCTTTTGTTCTTTTTGCCGTTTGTTTGTTGGATATGAGTTTATGGGGATGGAGGTAGCAATGTCGGTATTTTGGTTTACGTGCCATAGTATTTTGTAACCTTGGTTATTACTAGGATAGTAAAGGTATAAATAAGAAAGTTCGTAACTATTAAACCCTTTTCAAAGTTATTAGTGATATAAAAGTAATATGTCATAGTAGGAGTCTAATTTGTTTCTGATAAGCTAGTTTCGAGTCCTCAAACTTTGATTTAAAGGTTATTGTAATAGAAGTAAGACAAAAACATGAAAGTTTCGTTTTATTTTTGAACATAATTATAAAGATTAGATACAACTTATATGGTAATGACCAAAAACCGGTGTTCCAAATAAAAGATGAGTAAGGCTTTTGCTGGTTTTCGACTTTTTTATTTCTTAGAGATGTGTTTATGCCATGGAGAGTTAAACTAGATGGAGATGCTTGGCAATAAAATAAGTGCAGCTATCTGAGACGATTTCATACAGGCCCAACAAAGCGATACTCATGCATCCTTACGTCGAGAGTGGGGGAAACAAAAAGTTTAAATCCTTTGAAATTAATATTAAAACTCGAATAATGAGTATTTTTGCAATTGTAGACTATAGTCGATTTGATTAAATGAAAGATTTCAATACTTCCTTTTAAAAGAAATTTTTTAAATATTGTTTATTAACTACAATAAATGCAACGTAGCGCCAAATCACTTGCCAAGTGGTTTGTTTGGGTGCATAAAAGAAATAATAATGGTTTCCCTTTGGCAAGCTGTTATTTGAATTATTTTCTCTTCTGTAGCGTTTCTATCTTGTTTAACCTCCACGGTTTACGGGGATATATATCGGTATTACATTCAATTACCTAGTATGAAATATAAGAAACTGGAAGTATGGACTCCGAAACGGATATTTTGCATTTTCTAGACGTTTTGGAAGGTGCTGATTCTAAAAAAAGTGGTTTTTGAACTTAAAACACTCTACAGCTCGAACTAAAAGAGCTATGGCCTTCAAATCTATAATAATAAAAAAGAGGTCTGTCTGTCTGTGTTCTGTTATCGGATCGTAAAAGACCTACTTATACTGCCCACGGAATTCGAAATTTTAAAGATAGATTCCCTTTAAATACTACGTGTGCACCTGAGGCTTAGTTTTTTTCATATTTGTTCCATTTTAGAGAAAATTCGAATTTTCTGAAAAAATACACCACTTTCGCTCAATCCGATAATTTTTTCTCTTTCCTGATGCCATCGGCTGAAAAAATTAAATAAAACTTTTAACGAAAACATTTAAAATTCAAAATGTTTATTTTATTCTTTTGCCATTACTTTCAGAACTAAATTATTATTTGAAAAATAATTGACACGTTTCAAGTGACGTAATTCCGCCAGTCTTCATTCCGATTTTATTGTGGGTTTATTTGATTTTTCTTTGATTTTCTGTTGACTGCATGTATGCATATTAAGCAATAAATGTATAGTTAGCTTTTTCTGAACTAGGATGTTAATAAAGGCCATCGCACTAGAGCTATTGTGTTTATGTCTTTATTTTTCGCCAAATACGTTGCCAAACTCGCACAATTATTAACTAAAATTCGCCAAATAGGCAATTTCTTTTATGAATAATTTATAAGCTGGTCGGTTGTTCGAAGGTCATTGTGTTTGAGCTGTATAATGGGTGTGGGTAGCTATATCTATTTTCTCGCCAAATTATCTCATAAAACGCGCCAAATCAGCTAAAAGGTTTTATGCATTTATGAGGGAATTGTGATGGCATTTACGAGTGCATTTTACAGCGTATTTTTCATTTTGGAATTTTAAGGCAATGAAACGGGATTTTATAATTTATAACGAACGGAAACAATAATAAGTTTATGATCCTATAACAGTGTATATGGTACACATATTTGGAATCTATTTGATATTTTTTTATTCCGTGCGAAGAACGGGTATAAATTTGCTAGTTTAGAATAAATAAAACAGGGGATGTAACAATAATAAATTTGATACCCAGTGTTTTTCTTAATAAAAGTAAGATTTTTAGAATATGCAAATTTCATTTTAATTTTTATCATAATTCAAATATATTGAAGAAAAATATTTTGAAATCAAGTTTTGTGTTTATCATGTGAAAATAGCATTCGTTATAATACCTTTTTCTCTCCCTATTACTTATTTTATAATAAATTTTGTGTGACAGACTAGATGATATGGACAAATCAGTTAAATTGTGAGTGGTGCAAACTTCTAATTAAAATCTTTAAGAATCGAATGATGGCTATTTGTCCAGTTGTAGGCGTAATTTATGATCGGATTTAAATCAAAGTTCCCATATTTTTCTCCAAGCAATATAATTAAATAGTTTTGTATTAACTTCATTGAATGCAACGTAACGTCAAGAAGTTTTTCGAGAGCAATCATTTCTTTACTTGGCAAACCGTTTTTTTCCATTGTTTTTCTCTAGACAGCACATCCATCCTATTTTAACCTTCATGGTGGCAACAGCTCATTAAAGTTGACTGAATTCCGACCAACCATAACACAATTCACAGACGACTGAGTGACATCATCGAATCAGAACTCTTAGTCAGAGTTCCTACGATAATTGTGGTCTTGCCAAAAGATGAGAACTTTTGGCCCCGGTTCCCACCCCCTTCGAAAGCTTATTATATGGGGCTACGATGGGAGTGTTACAATACATTAAATAAAAACATCTTGGTTTTTCTAATCTGTTCTTTAGCAATAAACCAGAGTCACATATACACAATTTCTGCCACTGTTCTATGTAAAGACATCAGTTCTTTTTTAAAGAATTGTTGTCATGGCAACTTCCCATTAATAGAAATAATTTTCCCTATTTTCAATCCAGGTACTGTTATTATTTTTATCATAAAGTCATGGAAATAGTCAGATTTAATAAGGATCGTCATGGGGAAAAAAAAGTTTTAAAACTTGAGGACCATTACAGAAGCATTCGTTTCTTTGATTCACAAACACCATTCTTTTATATATTTTTTATGAATCCGAAGCAATATTGTTTTTTGTTAATTAATGATCCACATGAACTTTAAATTGGGAATACCCTCATTATAGACTTTTAAAATTATTGATTTTATTATGGGTATTTTTGAAAAAATAAAATAATTTCAAATCGCTAGTTTTAACAGCATATTAATTTTTTTTTTTGGAAAGTAAGCAATTCTTCCAAATATTAACTCCTAGCAGCTAATCTTTAAAAATAATATCGACGAATCAGACTCTTACTTTAGTAAAAGGTTATCCACATTTATATTACGAGGGAACAGTTAATCCAAGGACAATCCAAGACAAAAGCCAACA